>JAYRBT010000181.1:7023970-7045169 GCA_036023395.1 Myiotriccus ornatus
CCTCTATTGTATTTCTGTGACCAGGGGGTTTGCCAGTTTTGCCTGACAACCCTTTACCTTCTGTTTCCTGCATTGCTACGTTGATATCCCTTCGGGAAGTGTTCCAGAATGGCAGATCTGGTAGAAAATTGTAGGTGAATCAAACAACTGACACTCTGTTGGCCCAGGTGGGTTGGCTCTTGCAAGTTCTTGTCTGCATACACTCTTTTGTACTGTTTTATAGTTCAAACACCATTATAATAAATTTTCTGGAATCGAACAAGTCGGAAACATAAACTGACAAGACTGGGGGTTTCTGCTTGTTTGCAAGTGAATTAAAAAAGCCTCATTGTAAACAAGTTACATTGATTAGCAAACTGTTTTTAGTAAAAAGAGATTGTATATTATCTGGTATGAAAACCAAGCAAAGAGCTTTATAGAGCTTTATGGAAATCTTAATATAAACCAAGTCACCTTACCAAAAAAAATATGTAATTATAATTAGCCATTATAATCTAAGATGTTTCAGGAAAAAATTTGAATTATAATTAACAATTATAATTATGATTTTTCAGGGGAAAAAAATTTCCAACATTATATTACTTACTAATCCCACTATTTCTTATTTTGGTATCAACAGAGGTTTTTTTCCTCACACTTCTGAATACTAGGTATTCATACAGATTATGTCTATCTTTGTAGTGTTCACAAGTTTTTATTTGAACTTGAAAAACATTTCATTGTATTTAATTTCGAGAAATGAGATTTCTTTAATTACTGTCTGTAGAAGCTATTAGAAGCTCAATTACACTTGCCAAATCATTTTTTAAAGCTTTATCATTTTAAGATTACTGATTTCTTAAAAAATCCATGATCTGACTATGTGGGACTTTCAGGTTCACTAAGAATTCTCTCTACACCCCTCCAACTACAAGAAAATAGAAAATGGAAAAATTAATCTAAAGTGGAAAAATTAATCATACTAAGAACTGAACATCAATGCAAGTCTTCAAAATTGGGCCATGAATTGCGAGTGTCAATAAATAGCAACAGTTTTATTAGGGAGACAGGATTTTCAAAATACGTATTGTTTGCCTCCATTCAGCACTGCAAATATGACTCAGAGATGAGCTTTAAGAAGCTGAGAGAATGGTGGCTACTGGGGTGCAGATGTTTCAGCTGTATAAAATCTATCTGTGTATAAATTGCTGTCAGGTGTTGTGCGTAACCACCACGTCCGTACGTGTGTCTCCAGGAAAGGTGCTAAAAGAGGCCCATATAGCTCGTTTCAATCTATTAGTTCCTGGTAGACTAGGAGGGGGATTTTTTTGGTATTTAATTTTTTTTTTTCCCCAAGGTGACCCCAATTTTGTGTGGCCCGTCACCGGGTGTTTAATGGAATTAAAGGGCTGCTGGACAGCCAGAGCTCCCTTTTGGAGCTCTTTGAAGTGATGGGCAGACAGTGGTGCTCATATCTAGCTCTGTGCCAAAAGATTTTATGAGTTATTTAATTATTTTTTTCTTGTAAAATAAATGTTATCACAACTCCAACTATATATACAGTACTGCTCATGTAATAGCCTGCCTAATTCAGATTAATTGCAGGCTCGCAATGATAAAGGAGCTTCAGCACAGCAGTTATTCTGTCGTACAGAAGCAATTAAAGCCACACCAATGCAGTATAAATAAGGCTAAATTAAGTTGCTGTCCCTCCACATGGTGGCAATTTTGAGCTAGTGCACAGTGAAAGCTAGCATCTTATTTTGTTCAAAAGGAGTAAATACAACGAGAAACATTCTAATTTACTTGAATTGCTCTGGAGCAACATTATCACCCAAGAATATAAAATGTGTAAACTACTGTCACTAAAGTATCACTAATAATAATAAGCATTTCCTATCTTGCTATTCATCTTAGATTGAAGCAAAGCTTGAAGTTTACATGTGAAAGTCATGGCATACGTGTGCTAGTCTGATTTGAGGCCAAATGTGTTAACATATAAAAATTTCATAGTGGAAAATAAATCGTTTGCTTCAAAATATTTAATTTTAACAGTTTTCAAGGCAGCTTTAGAAAATGCTAATACAAATTATTTAGTGTAAGTTAGATTTTCCTGGTTTGTTTGGGCAGCCTGTCATTTTGGGAGCAGAATACTATTCCAAAGAACCATCATTTTTTCTTACTGGTATGAAAAAGCTAGAAGATACCAGCCTAAAATTAGGATACTGCTTTTTATACTATTTATATCTTGCTGTTGCAGAGATGCAGCAGGAGTAAGTTTAGGGAAAATGATTGCATCACAAAATAATTGGGGAAAAAAGTAGAGGCTTAGTATAAATTAAGGAAATTTCTTCTTTAGCCTGTGTAGTTCAAGTCTGTGTCAGGTGAAAGATAATTCATTTTGAAGAGATGTGGAAATAAAGTTACCTCTCCCTCCATGAGCCCTCCAAGTGCTTATGTTATAGCTGTTTATACCTTAATGCTTCACTGTGCTTTAAATACACCTATAATTTCATCCCAGGGAAGGCTTTGGGTGTTTCAGTGTATTTGTCAGTATTCCCAGTATAGCTGGAAACTGTAACAAGGGGCAAAGGCATATTAACTGCCACTGTCAGAAAGATCTGGTTTCAGTGGCTGGCTAATTTAATAAAGTCTTGCTTCAGTAAAATCATTCAGCTGTAAGCAGCCTGTAAAAATTGTAATAAGCACAGTAAGCAATGCACTTCTTTTTCCCCCATTCTTTCGGGTAATGTTTTTTCATGCTGACAAAGTCCACTACAGGGAATGCTGCAATGTTCTGCGAAGTTGTTTGTCAGTGCCTTGGTTTATTTTTGCAGAGAAGTATTGATTACAGAATGAGAAACATTTGGTTTAACAGCGATCGATGAGTAGCAAACAAAGGACACTGAAGTTTGACTCATTTTAATTTGAACAAAAATACAGTACCCTGTGCAGTTTATGATGAAATAAAAAATGACACATGCTCTTTGTTCTTGTAATCACATTTTTTCTTGTCATTTGTGAGTGAAACAAGTTCAGTCAGACAGAGGACTGTAATCTCATGTGTGCTGATTTTGGGTCCAGGTTGCACAACGACAGTTTAGAGAGACAGCTCCGACCTTGCGTGGCAGCCCAGGCCTTGCAGGAGGGTGACAAGCAGGTCCAGCTGCCTCTGGAGGTGACCACCTTCTGTGTAAGAGGGGTGAGGATGAACCGCCCTGGACTCCTTGACCTGTTTTATTTGCAGGACCCAAACACAAGCTCTCACAAAATACCTGTAACGTGGAGAGCATTTGTACTTCCCTGTACCCAGCAGCTTCAGCCGTGGGTAGCTGGAGCTCAGGCACATTCTTGACACTTGAACAAATATCATTCGATCACCATGCATTATGTTGGCGGAATTAAATATTCATTGCACTGGAAAGAATGAGTTACTTTGTTAAACCAACTGGGAGACCAAGTAGAAAATTCTAGTTTCTGTTTCAATTAATATTTCATAATTAATTCTTGAAAAATGGAACTGTTTCACCATCCCTCTCTCACCTCTTGTCTTGGGCTTTTCTATGACTCCTGTCTGCAGCGGTCTTGCAAAAGGGCAAACAAGGGTGATAAAATAGTGTGTTTGAATACTTTGAATGTGCATATTTATTCATAATAGTATTGACTCCCTAGAAAAACTAATTTTAGTGTGCTTCTAGTAGTTGCTATTTGTTTGCTTCATTCTGTTTTCATTGTCTACTTTCAGGGCTATATTCTCTCTAGCTTGTAAGATTTCGTGTTGTAAACCAGGCTATGATTCTATTAAATTATGACTTTTATGGCAAGGTGTCAGATGCATAGCAGCAGGAAATGCATTAAAAATAAATGCATAAATACTCAGTTTAGGTTATCAATGGCTTAATGGTACTTCAAAATCTAACCAAAAAATATTTAAGTCTTTTCTTCCCATAATTTAAATTCATTGCAAAGTATCTGTTTGAAATCAATATTAATTACACAGAAATTGTGACCCTCTTTAGCAAATGCTTTAAAATAGTTGTTAAAAATTTAATGTGAAGGTTATTAGCCTGATTTTGAGCAACATTAAGCCTCTGTTAAATATTCTCATGTAGAATTTTTTTGACAAAATGGTGCTCCCATGTTAGCATAATTAGTAGTACTATAGTAAACCTCTTCTTACGATGCACTGGGGAAGCAAGGAAAAAATCAAGAATACAGGCGAATCTTATTTCTACTTAAAGAGTTGCCCTTTTATTTATAAGGTTACTTATAAAATAACCTTAACGACTTAAGGTCACATGTGTGTCCCTTTTAAGACATTTCTGATATTTGAGTTGTCACTCCGGTTATATCTAGCTGTTGTGAAGAATTGCTTTTCACAAGACTCAAACATAAGCTAAACAGAAGGAGGAGCCAGTTTCCATGTAAGTGTTGGGCTGTCTCCCTGATGAATAGCAATGTCCTGTGTAGCATGCATGGCATGTGTGTACCCAATCCCTCTAATTCTTCACTTGCAGTTAACTGTAGCTTTAAATCTTGACACACAGACACATTTTTCTTTTGTGTACAGTAACATTATTGATCAAAGGAGTGGTATGATGATAGGTAAAAAATAAATTAAAAAGATAAAATAGTCTGGTGTGGTGGGCTGCCCTCAGCCTTGGGTTGGCCACACTCTTGCATCCCTTCCTTAGTGGGACCCATGGAACAAAAAGTGACAGAAAGGCTCATAAGTCAAGATAAAGACAGGGAGATCACTCACCCTTTACTCTCACAGGAAAAACTGACTCGGCTTCTGGTAGATTAATGCGTTGCCAATTAAAATAGGGTTGGATAATATTAAAAAAAAAAAAAGGGAAATTTAAAACACTTGCCAAAGTGTAGTCTGGGCAGTCTGATTCTTCTATGAAGCAGCACAGGGGGATAGAAATGCAGGCTGAAGTCTGTCCATGACTGTCCCTCCATGCGGGACCTTCCTCCTCAGAAGCTTCCCCAGCTCAAGTGCAGGCTCTCCACCGCCTGCAGCTCTTCAGGAAACATCCCCATGGTCCTCCATGGCTGCAGGGAAACATCCACCCCAGTGCCAGGAGCACTCCCCCGCTCAGGCATGCTCTGGGCTGTTTCTCACACCTCTCCCCTCACTCCTCACCCCTCAGCGCCAACTGGCCCTTTCTGCATTGCCACGAGTGTCACTGATGTTCTCAGCTGTGCCCTGTGCTGGGGCTGTGGCAGAGCCACTGGGAACCTCGCAGAGGAGCTCCCACAGCCAGCTCCTGGATACAGGTGTACAGTATATCTGGTTCTCATTAAAAAAAGTAAGGTTATGGGGGTGGCACATGATGGAGGGAAAGGGGAAGATGCTTTGAGGTGGAAAGGCAGCAAGGAACAAGCTACTGGCTAAGCAGCTTTAATAGGGAGGGCATGAGGTCGTCAGCACTGTGGAAGGGAGAGAGGCAGGTCCAACAAAATGTGGGGGACTGGAGGGTTTTAGAGTGAGAAATCTGCTTGAGTTACTGAAACGCTTGACCCTTGTGGGGAGAAAGTATTTCATGGAGTTGGTCCTACCATCCTGATGAAACATCTGCTGATATTACCTGCAGTGACAGGTAAAGGAGGTAAAACTCTAAGTCCCTGACTTGGAAGGTTTGAGTGTCATCCGTGTCTGGATATAAAGTTAACAACAAAATAACCCTGAAAGAATAAAATGGTAAGATGGCAGGCTTTCCATAAAAAACCTTAATGTGCCACACATTCACTCTGTGTGCTGGGTGTCAGACTGTTCAGAAATGAGTGGCCCGTTATGCACCATGTGCTGCCATCTGCCTCCCTGGGCTGCCACCCGCCCCATCCTCACTCATGTCTCCTCACTCAACAGACAAGACATTTGCAGTTGGGTAGAATGTGAAAGAACCATGTGCTGACATTTGTGACACATCCCAAGGGATTTAAAGGAGACGTAAATGCTTGAGTTCCTCTTAAGACACTTGTGTGGCTGCACGGTGGGTCAGTCCTTAGACCAAGAGCATGACTGTTAACCAGGAACTCTGAGAATAAGTGTTGTCTCTTGGTCTCGTCATGGGGTGCCGAAGAACAAATCATATTTTGCTGTCAAATGGATGTGTTATTTTCAATCTAGTTATAAATAGTTTTCATGCGTTTTGTTTTGATCGTGAATATCTCAAATTGGATTCCTTCCTTAACTTGGAGAAGATGACTTAATGTGTGGTACATGTCCCTGACTGAATGAGAAATGAAACATTTTGACACGAACATTTCTACAGCTACACAAAAAGGAGCTCGCTGAAGTGCAAACGCTGGCTCACGAGCATAATGAGTAGCTGGTGAAACTTGATTGCTGAAATGTTCTCGAAAAAGTAATTGCAAATAGTATTTGCTCAATGTTAAAATATTCCAGTGCTTGCACAAAAGGTTCGGTAGAGTTTACTAACCCTCCCTTTTCTCTCTAGTTTGTTCACATAAAATTTTTACCCGTTTGGAAAGTTATCAGAAATTTGACTGGGTGATGTGATGAAAGTCAGACTATCTGGAGACACTGAAAAGAGGAAGGAAGAACGAAGTAAAGGTTATGCTTCTAAGGGGAGAAGGGTACAGCTGTGCTGCAGAAGGCAAGGAGAGAAAGCAGGGAAAAGTACTTTGAGCAGAGCTCATGGAGAGAAGAACTTGCAATTAAAGAGGAATTGGCAAGTGGGAACACGTAACTTCATTGGAAGATGGCAGTGATTTTTCTGGTGTTAAAAGGAACTGATGTATTTCACATGATACTTTTTTTATTTAACCTTTTCTTCCTATGGCACTTCCTATTAAGCTTATATTCACTATAAAACCTTGAACTGGTTCTGCATTCATTTCTTTTCACACACCTTTATTTTTCACAGGAATAAAGTGAGGTTAGCACAGAGGAGCTTATAAAGGGCATTATGACAGCGCAAAATTTCTGCAGAGTTCAAGGATATGTTTTCTTCTTCCAGGAGACAAAAAAATCTCAGTTTAATCCTGGCCTTTCTGTACATTAGGCTCACTTTTCTCTTCTGACACTTCATTATGGCTTTTCTGGGTTTGAATAAAAATGTTCTCTTTTCTGGAAGATAAGGTCACTACTGCTGGGAGATACTTTCTCTGTGTAGTGTACAAGAGCATTTTGTGTCCTGGTCCACCCAGGTGTGGGTGGTCTCTTACTCCTTTTTCTCCCTACTTTATTTAATGTCTGTAATCTGGCTGAAAGAAGATCTGCTTTCTGCCTGCAAGAAACGGCAGAAGTGCCACAAGATTGGCAGTAAATTCTTGTGTAGAGTCATGAAAGAGAAGGCCAATGGTGTTGTCGCTGTGCAGTTTTCCTGTGGACAAGTCTTTGCTCCATTCATACAGGAAGGTTCTGGTAGCTGGGAAGAGAATCCGGAATTTCAGGGCCATAGGCCAGTGTAGCCTTATGACTTGACCTTTCTGGTCTCGTAGCTTTATGACTTGTACATTGTTCATCCCTTATCCTGAAAGGAGCCTGAATTTTGTACAGCAACAGTATGTCATCATATAACAAATACTGTGTTGTGATGCTTGCCCTTGAGGTGGCTGAATTGGAACTGGGCATTTAACTCATTCCAGAAATTCCTAATGTTTAGGGATTTAATTTCTGTAACAGTGTTGTTCTTGTAATGTGAATTTGTTGCTGGTTTAAGAGTACTTTCCTTAAGTACATCCTACATCCTTTCTTCTTAAGAAAAACTCAAGAAAGCCCATGTGGCTGTGCTGATCTTTTTGTGTAGGATGATAATACAGATTTCCCCACATGAATAGAAGGAGTAAATGGTAGCAGCAACATTCTCTGACCTATCACCAAGAGGTGAATGAAACCAAGAAATAGCTTACATGGCTCTGTGACCTGTAGGGGAAAGTTTGTGCTTTCAAATCTCTACTGTATTGCCAGTGCTCTACTAGAAAGTGTGGGTTTGTGATTAGCAGGAGCACGGCCGTGCATGGAGGTGCTGCACATTCATTCCGCAGGACAGGCAGGGGCTGTGAGCACCTTGCAAACACCCTGGCAACGAGATGGAGAGCAGGATAGTCCTTTGCTTTCCAAAGTGTTGCCTTCTGTCTCTCTTACCCCAGGGAGATCTGCTTTTGCACACAATGTAGAAGGAAGATTTATTCGAGGAGCAGAGCGTGGTCAGCATAACCCACATACAGAGGTAGTTGCTGGATCAGAGTAAGATCATTGTGGCTGCAGTGACACTGAATGAGTGTTGAAGGCATGGCTGAATCTCTCTCAATGGTCTTCAGTCCATTGTCATAGTTAAGCTGTTACTGCGACAGGTGTCTCAGGCACAGCCTGATGCTTTGAGTCAACTCGGCCACTCAGGTGTTCATAGCAGTACCTGAGTTTCCTCTAAAGGAAACAGTTTCTGTAGGGAGAGTTGCATATTTGGTTTCAAACCCAGTTTCTGTAGACACCAGTATCTTCTGAAAGCTTTTCTTAAGTCCTGGGTGGTAATTATATATTTCTTTTATGCTATTTTCCTTACTACCTCTGGGAGCTCTAGATATCTCTTTAGCAGCAGTGAAATTCCTGTATAAGACAAGATGCTAGCAGTCTTCAGCAAGAGTCTCTGGAGCAGTATAAGTTTGAAGCTGGCACTGATGGGATCTAAGCTGGAGAAATACTGACTGCTGTGAATATTCTTCCCATATCATTAGCCTTGAGTTATCCTCTGTGAGCCGTGCTCTGTACGGCTGCTGTGGATCTTCTGCCTGGCGCTGAACTCTCTGCTCTGCTTCTTGTGGCAGAAACCAAGGATTACTCAGCACTGGGTAGGACATGGTTATATAACACTAAGGACAATAATTAGATAATTTAGTTAGAACAATGTGTTATTTTTGCCAGTAGTTTGTTCCTTGGGCATTTTCCAGGTACTGCATATGGCCAACCAGACAGAACCCTTCTGTTCTCTGAGTAATTCCCCCCATTTTTTCACAAGCATACAGATATTTCATTTAAACCTTTGCAGCCTCCCTTTGTGGCATCTGCTTATTTATCACTGTCTTTAAGATCTGTTTTCCACTTGGTAATGTTCATATTTTTGGTCCCTTGGTTACTGCTATTGTAAATTATTATCCAGAAAGATTTATAGCAGTGAGATTTGTACAAATAACCTGTCTCCCCCCGTTTAATGGCTTAACACTAAGATACCTTTGTTATTTACTAATAAAGCTGTATGTGTAATTTCTATATAAATTTTTGCAGGTGTGTCATGAAAATTTAGGTCAGCAATGGAACTGTGTCAGACTGTCTGATAGGCTACAAATTGCCTTTCACTATAGGCACAAAGTATACAGGTGGTGAACCCACTGTAGCTTTGCAATGGTTTACCTGTTCTTAGAAGCTGGAACCCTACTGATGACTGAGTATAACGTAGTACCACTTAAAATGCTTGGGTTTTTTTTTTACTAATGTGTTATCCCATTTAAATTCACAAGGAAAAATTTAATTTAATTTCATTTCCATTTAACAGGGTCACATGGAAAAGGCTGTACATACATTTTTTAATTCCAATAACATTTTTTTATAACTTTTAAGTTATTTCCACTACTCCTCTTTAATTAGATTTAGCTACTTTTGGAAGAGGACTTTAAAATCATTAGCTACCCTTTTCTGTGATGTTCTTTGTTTACAAGAAAAAAGATAAGGCCATGACATATGTACATTTATCCAGGTAGTGCTGTATGTTTTGAGTTGGGTTTTTTGGTCCTTTGTTTTAAGAATTAGCAACACCCATATGCTATTTGCTTCTGAGAACTGTTAGTAAAATTAATGACATTTTATCACTTTCATATTAATTTGATTGGTACTAAGTTTTTAAAAACCTATTCATTGTCATAGTATTTCAGTAAACAGATTCAAATACACTCTGTCCTGCTGGTAGGGATCCTCCTCTCAGCCAAAACAAGAAAACAAGTGGCTGCAGAGTCGAGTCCTTTCCTGCCCGCGAGGTTGAAACATTGAGGGATGGGTGACAAGTTGTTCTTTTGACTCATTTCGTGCTTCCCATGTCTGCATTCGATCAAGAGTGATCGGATGTCTCAAATATAATTTTTACATTTGTTTTGAATGGAGGTGAAGAAAAAGAGCCTGGAAGGAGCGGGGAGGGGGGTGTTTGCTTTTCAATATACTGGCATCTGTAAGAGTAGTTCAGTGCGATGGGATATTCTGAAATATAAAATGAAACTTTCTATCTCCGTGTAAAATTTCTGTACAAAACTGATTGGACTGGATTGTTATGGTCATTGTTTTGATTTTTTTTAATGATTTTTCCTAAACTAAATCTTTAAGTTTTCCTAAAAATGTATTTTATGCGTATAATTAAATAAATAACTTCTTGTGATATTTCAGCGTGAGAAGCTGATACATGAGTTGGAGGAAGAAAGACATTTGAGACTTGAGAGTGAAAAAAGATTACGGGAGGTGACACTGGAGTCGGAGCGGAGCCGGGCTCAGATGCGTGGGCTGCAAGAACAGTTTTCCAGGTATGATGCACGAGTAAAATGTGTTCAGAGTGGGAACATACTTTCCCCAAAAGGGGAAGAACATACTTTGGTGCAGATACATTGATCACACCTGTTGATTACTTGAATGGATATAATCTAAGGCAAAAACTGCTCTTCCTCTGAAGTTCTGTGAACATGATGGGCTCTTGGCTAAAGGATTGTTTCCAGCCTTAAAAGGTTTATGCCATCATTCTATGCGATGAGGAAAATTTTCATTTCTAGAGATTTTGCATTTGTTGGAATTCCCAAGAATTTTCTAAGTGTAGGTCTTCACTTCTTGAAAAGTACATGCCATTGATAAGTCAGTATGTGGTTGGTTGTTTCTGTTAAAAACAAGAATGGGTTTGATCAATCCGGATAAAGAGAAAAAAAAAAAAAAGGAAAAGAAAAATGATGCCTTTAAGCAGCTGGGTGCTTAGCCTGCTTAGACACGCTTTGAATTTCTTCCTGCCCTGCCTGGGCCAGAGCTTTGGGCTAGACTAGAACTCCACTTACAAAAGAATCATCTTAGAACTGGGATTTAAGACAAACCGTTCATACGACAGGTGTAAGGTTTTGAGATATTTATTGTTTACAGGATACATGATGAGATCTTGTACATCAAACACAAATTTTTTTATTGTTTTTGTCACACAAACAGAAATGAAACAATCAAAAAAATTAAAAAGTACAATGGCATTTTGTGTTGTATATTTTCCATCAAGACCGAATATTAACTTATTCCCTTGGACCGCTGAATTATTGAAAAGTACAAGTTCAGTTTAATAAGGTGAAAAACAATGGAGGGTGTGGGGTTTTTTCAGTGGTTATTTTTGCTGAGGTGTTTAGGGCTTTCTGTTTGGGCATTTTTTATGGATTTTTTCCTCAGTGTTTGCCATGCTGCTCCTCTGATTTGAATCTGTGTTTCTAGGCAACGTTGCAAAAACCACTGATAGCAATAATAAAATTTGTTCTCATCTGTTATTTTGTGTTTGTAAAATTTGCATTCATTCTCTTCAGAATCAAAAAAACTATTTAAAAAAACCACAAATTGTTCAGTTAAGTCTGAAATTCTTCAATAAAAATGATAAGGATATTTCTTTTTTTAGTTTTCTGTTGTTCATTTCAATTTTACTTATTCTGATGAGACTCCTGGAGTAATATACACAAAATAAATCCACCCTGTGAGTATTCTTGCTTAGAATATTTTGCTCAATTGTACATTAATCTTTGTTTAAGGGAGAATTTCCCCAGGTCCTTTTTTTCAGAACAGTATCATTGCTGCACTAACTAGAAACCTTTGAAATAAACTTTGAAGATGATGGAGTCATGCTTTAGAAAAGAAGGGGTGAGGGGAAGCCAGTCTGCAGAGTGATGCACCCAGTAACTCCATAAAATTTTAACTATTATGTATTCAGATCTTTTCAAGCAGCTCTTCATTATTGCTGTGAAACTGCAGTAGTCTGATTCATTTCTACCATCTTTCTGAAAAGAATAACTATTTTATTAGTTAGGATCCCTGAAGTCCACTATCTTCAAATGAATCCATTCTTTTTCTTCCGTTACTATTTGCAGCTGAGCCTGCTCTGGTCTATCAAGAAGCAGAGGGGATGCAAGTTCTTTGAATTAAAGTTGTTTGTCTCTTTATCTTTGTACCTCTGATTCAGATAAAGGTGAATACCATCTAATTCAGCATTATGTTCTTTCTAAGGCTATCTGCACGTTGGCTAAACTGTTTGAAGGCAAACTTACATATCACTTTTCATTAATGGAAACTTGGTTATTCCTGTGAGGAAAACTGCCATTGGCCTCATCAGGCTGGGGTTTTATTTTAGTGTAGACCAGATGCTAGGAAGGGAGTGCATCACTTAAATATTTTATTTGCTTTTAAAAGATATTTGTTTTGATGCATATTCAGGGTTTGGTTTTTTTTTTTTTTGCTGATGTTTAGTAGAATATTAAGATATTTGCTTACACAAACAGACTTTCTTCCTAAACAAGTGTATTTTTTTACTTACTCTGCTTGAACAAATAATGAAACTGGCAACTGGATAATCTTGTGCTGCTTAGACATTCTGTGTTGTTTGAAGGACTTTTTTTCTCAATTTGAGCACAATTAAATGGGACAAGACAGGTGGTGATGGGAGGTGATGTTAAAATCAAGTGAATTGGAAGTACTTTAGAAGAAGATGGCTAGAGACTAATACTTTGCATTTAAACATCCTGTCTTTCAGATGCAAATAGACTAAAGTAAGGATATGTATTATAACATAAATCTTTTAAATATGTGTAATTCCTGAACTGAGTGGATATACATACACATTTCTACATACAGATGCAGAGCAGTGATTTAAACTGATTTGGCAGATGTTTCTTTACATTTCAAACTATTTTCTTTGCATGTTGGAACGAATGAAACATAATAGTTGGTAAGCTGTAAATTGACCTTTGTAATCAGGGGAGCAAAGATTACCTCTGTAATCAGGGGAGCACAGTTTTATTCCTAAATAAAATTGTGTGAAAACTTTAATCTGTCATATAAGCACATAGTTTAAGATTGAGAACTTCAGAAGGTGAGGAGTTTTCTTATTGATTGACTTTTCTGTTCTTACAAAGTAAGCAATATTTCAGGCTAGGAGTCTAAAATAAATCGAAGTTCTCTTTCTTAACATCTGTATAAATCTGCCAGAGCCTTAAAGTGACACAGTCGTTAGTTTGATAAATATGTGATAGCTGCTGAAAGAGCTTTTAAAACTAAGTTCCTTTTCCAGAATTGTACAGTGGTGTGTCCATGTGGTTTTAAATTTGCTTTCTCATTTTATTGGAGGTGAATACATTGAAGGTGTGGAGAAACTGCACGGGAAAACTTTTTAATGCTAAAGTTGTGTTTTTACACTGTAGTTGGATGCAGTTATTTTTACGTTGCCTTAATATAGTCTCACCTTGAGTTGAAATACTTTGTTTTCTTTCTTAAACCCACTGAGATCTCTTGCTTTGCTACAGCTGCTAAATTGTATAAGGCTCTTTTTGGAATGACAATTCACAGTTGCATGTTGCCCAAATGCACAGAGACTGACCATACAAATGCATATCAACCCAGTTTCTACCAAGACGGTGCCATACAGTCTGACTTTCTGGTTTTGATTTCTGGCAACTGCCATGGTGGGTCACCATTTAGGTTAGTGGTGTGCCTGCTGCCTCTTTATCCAGCTAAATAAATTAGGCTAATTATTAGGTGGGGCGGGGGGGGGTTTCATTTGTTTATTTTTGAGTGGGTTATTCTGCTTGCTCACAGTTTAAGATTAGTTCTTCCTCGAACTTCTCACATCTTGGACATTAGGGAAGAAAATTCACTGTGTCTCATGTACCTCCTTGTTCTTGGTTTCAGCCGCACTTTTCCTACCTTCAGCATTTTCCTACAGCAGTAGGATCTGAAATGCAGTAACTTTGCCTGAAGCAGTAGGTGTGATTTATAGTATCATTCTAAAAAGCACAGTAATAGATACAATATAAATTGTTTGCATTTCGCTGCTGTACATCAGTAAGCAATAGAAATTGTTGTCTGTTGAGTGCATACAGTTCATGTGACTCTAAACTGGGATTAAATGTTTAAGCAGTAAAGGAGGTAGCTTTATTTAAGTTACTTTGATTACTGTTTTGGTCTGAATGAAACAAGTTCAATAAGCACTATTGTAAAGTATATCTCTAAACAGTGATTGAAAAGGCTGTTATCAAATCTTAATAATCCCTTTTGGGTAAATTTCAGAAAATCTTTCAGTTAAGTTTGTGGTATTTATTGCTATCAATGTCTGTGACTGGAGAACTTCCTCAGACGTTTAAGAATAGATGTTATTGGAAGAGTAGAAAATGGTCCTTGTTTGCTCTTCCAGTGTCCTGTGAATGGGATGAGTGCAATTCTCATTAGACTGTATTTCAGCATTGCCCTCACATTAATATTGACTGTGAGGTTAAGCCTGTCACTTCCGACAAGGGGGAAAATGACTGCTACGAATCTGGCAACACTTGGCATAAAAGGACTGTATGGCTGTTGATTTAGGCACATCCTTTGTGATTTTCTCCAGTTATTGTTAATTCCCCTTGCTCCATTCTGTCTTGTGAGCAGGTAACTGGAAATGATAACTGTTTCCCTAGCAGCTGTGATAAGGAGATTTTTTGCATTGCATCAGCATGTTGATGTTGCATCATCACATCTTAATTTCCAGCCTCTGCTTGACCTAGAGGTCTCACCTGCTTGCACTTTTGTGGCCTTACTGACATGCCTGGTAATCCACATACAACAAAGACCGTGTCTGGGAAACACAAACTAGTAGGACACATCAGTAGCCCCTGTGCTTGGTCAGTTTGTCGAATGTCCACCATTAAGAACATTTCAATCTCATTTCTGGAGAGATTAAAATGCTCTCCTGGCACCCATTGATGGTATTCCTTTGATTCTGTCATAACAGGGATAAATAAAATACTATGTGGGAATTCACTCCGTTTCTCAGAAGAAGCTGTCTACAATTCTGCTTTTTTGTGTAGTTCTGCAGTCATCTCCTATCATCCTCCCTGCATTGTAAGGTTATTGTGGGAAACACATTGCCCAAAGATGGAGTTTGTATCAAAGGCTTACCCTGTCATCTTGCCTGTGGTTTTGATCCCATCAGATTTCATTAGATGATACTGTATAAAACGCTACAAGGAAAACTAGTGAATAAGTGTAACACACAACTTGCTAACTTGTACGGGCTCCATGTCTGGTGCATATTTCTCCTGTGCACTTGCGTCCTGCTTTGCTGCTGATTGTGAGATGGCCACTGTTAAACACCTTGTGGCAGGTTGACCTGGACTGGCTGCCAAGTGTCCACCCAGTCACTCTCTCACTCACCCTCCTCAAGAGGACTGGGGGAGAAAAGAATAAGAAGAGACCCTCATGGGTTGGGTTAAGGTCAGGGAGATCAAGGGGAAAGTAGATTTGACATGGAAAAGATTAATTTAACTCATTGCCAGTAAATACAACATAGGATAGTGAGAAACAATGACAGAACTAATAATGCTTTTTCCCACCCCCCTCTTCTTCCCAGACTCAACTTCGTTCCCGTATTCCTAACTCTTTGATTTCCACCCTGAGCAGCATGTTGGCTGATAGGATTACAGGGGAGCTGCTGCAATCAGTGCAAAACACTTGGTCTCTGTCAGTGCTTCCTCGTCACACCGTTTCCCTGCTCCAGCGTGGGGTCTGTCCCACTGGGGTCTGTGACTGCTGGGAGGCCCATCAGCTGTCTGTGTAAGGGAGGTGAGACCGATGCCTACTCAGGCCCGAGCTCTGGAGCTGCCACTCTCCATGTGCTGGCACTGCAGGACTGCTGAGCCCTTGGTTGAACTCACTGAGCCTCAGGACGTGGTGTGAATGCTGCTTTACTGGGGCTTTGACCTAATGCTTAGGATATCGATCCTGTCTTTGGATTAGAATTGACAGAGTTAAAGAATGAAGTTTCTTTTAGATTAACACTGAAGGGGTGAGTATATTAGTATTTTTATTTATGTGCGTGTACAACACTTAGGCACATATTTCATCTCTAATAGTTACTCAGAACTGTCAAGCACTATTCTAAGTAAGATCAAGGAGCTTTTGCGTGAGTAGTTTTCATCTGGCAGAAAATAAGGCAAAGGTTTTACTAAATCCATGAAATTAAGCCCAGAGGAGATTTCCCCAAGTTTTATGTGGAGTTTGACCCCACTCAGTTTCTGGGCTACTTTGAACTAAATATTCTGGTTTCCTGTTGTTTGACCAACAAGACATAAAAAATAGATTTTATGTTTTTTCATACCAGGCTTAATATTCCCCACATTTCAGTTCTGTGTATGAATACAGTGGTTTTGAAAGTACATGCACATGAGAAATATCTTCAAAAATTTATCTAAATTTTCTTCAAAAACTAAATTCTCATTCTCGTGCTAGAAGCCATCAGATTGAAACACATATTTTCATATGGAAGTTGAGAAAGAACAAAAGCAACGAGGTCAGAGTGGCTGCAGAGGACTGAAGAACCAGTGTAAACTTGAAACACAGAAATCATGCCAGGACCAGAAGTTATAGGAAACTATATTGCATTATGTATATTGACTTGTGTAACACTTCTAGAGAGCAAAGGATTGCTTTACTTCAGGCATTGTTAGAGATGCACAGAGAGGTACGTGCAGTTCTCCATCTTCTGTGGACTCTTAAGGCACTGAACCCTGATGTGCACTAGTAAATCCTGTGGTGGTGCTTCATGGCAGCTGTTAGTTGCTGAAAGCTTCTTGCAAGGGGTCCAGGGAAATGGGTAAATTTTATCTTTCATCTGTGTGCTCAGAAAGTCCTGGGTTTGGCTTGTATTTGTCTGTGTGCTCACAGAGTGCATCATACTTATATTTCTGGGAGGTTTCATCTACTGCCTTTTGCTGGTTTATCAGAGCATGAAATGATATTCTGCTTGCTCTGTTCTAGCTAGCACTATAATTTAAAAGGACATAGTGGGGTTTTTCCCTTTGCATGAAAAGTAGCACTAGGTTATAGTGTAATCCTTTGGGTTGTCCTGTCTTTTAAAACACACAAGACAGAGCCTAGCATAGAAAATTATATCAACATTTTCACTATAGTTTAACAGTTGGTTAAACAATGCCCATATACAGGTCCTAATACCACATAGAATCTGCTCCATGCATTAATTTTTGTAGTAAAAAGATGGTTTGAATATTCTTTGCACTCCCATACCGTAGTCCTGACCAAGCAGAACCTATCAATATTAAGTAGTATGGGGTATGTGTCCATCATCTCTCTTCTTATATGGCTGATTCATTCCCAAAGAGAGAGCTGACGTTGAAGGAAGCTCCCAGAAGCTTGGGAATAAGAGTAGGGATTCCTGTGCAGATATAGTGATTGGGTTTATAAAACTCTTTGTGTCAGAGGACAGTGAACACCTTATTTTGGTGAGACTACCAACTCTCTTGCTGCTGGTGTTTAAATAGATTGAGGTTCATGTGTGATGTTTATGTACTATGAAATCCCGTAGCTGCTGAAGGTCACAGCTCTGTTTGTTTTATTTTGCACAGTAATGGGTACATTTTTGCAGTTATTTCTAGCTACAGATGATTGTCCATTGTAAAACATGTTTAAATTTATGAAAGGACCGTGCTAATATAGGAACTAAATGCTATGACTGAGTAATGCTGCTGCCCAAGAGCTGTGTGGTCGTGTGTGGCAAGATGTTTCCAAGGTAGATAGAACCTGTCGTTGTCCGGAAGACTTATTGTGATTTGTTGGTCTTATGAATGTATTTTAAAAATTGCATTGGAACATGCAAAGTCACAGACTTTCCTGTGTAAATTGCCACAGTTTGGCTTCTTTCCAAGTCAGGAAATCAGGAAAGTCATAGATGTGTCACGTGCTACTCTACAGTTCCTTAATGCCAAAGAAGGTAAAGAGACTACTCAAAACCAACACATTCCTTCAAATGATTAATGAAATCTCCCCTATGACCATTCTCAGGGTACTCCACAGTTTCTAACACATGGATAACCCTTGCACCTTTGTTGCTGCATGGATCTGCATCCCCTACCTCCACTGAGACAGCAGACTGGAGGACCTTGCTAGCACACTGTCCCTCAAACACTGATGTGCTGCCCCCAGGCTTATCACCACTGAGATAAGCCTCTTTTTTTTTTTAATTTTTCCCCTTCAAATCTATTTTAAAGCTCTTTAAGTGAGCCCTGATAACTCCTGTGCAGAGGTCCTTTTGCCCCTTTGTGACAGGTATACCCCATCTGTTGCCAGCAGACCTGGTGTCCTCTCAACCAACTCACAATCAAACCAAGGGCTTTTAACAAAATCAGTAATTCTTTCTGCCAGGTTTCCTTCCAAAACAGGTAAGAGAAAGCTTTCTGTTTCATTTTAGTGGGATGGAAGTGTTCAAGGCCTAGTTTATTCATGTAAAAGCCAGATCCATTCTTCTGACCCTAAACATAGAAAATTCCCTGCTTCAGATTGTATGTATACCTTTGTCTTTTAAAATATTACCTTAATTTCATAATATATATATATATATACGTAAAAATATTTAAAAGGAAATGGCAGAAATATCTGTGAGAGAAGGGCAGTGTGGTGATAAAGATGTTAAATCCTTACGGTGGAATATACTGAGATGAGTCACCTTTAAAACAGTATTGTCATTTACCTTTTTGAAGCCAGTAACTCAAAGAGATCTGTGTAAATGGAAATGTTTAGAGGAGTTAAACTAAGTAAGGAGAACAGGCAAGAAGAAAGCTGGCAAAGAACTGGTGTTACCTTAGAATCTGTCTTGGATGACTGCGGTAAATGTAAAGCTTATTTTTAAAAGCATCAGTCAGTTTTGAGCTACAGGAATGTCTAGCAGAGCTGTTTTCTACACCAACCCAATCACTCAGTCTCTCTTTGACTTCTTCTCCTTCCCTGTAATGTACAGTGGCACTTTTTATTAATGACCCCTTCCTGGGAAGGGAGAGGATATGATACAGAAATGATGGAAAGTTTTGAAACCTCCATTGCATGTGCCTTTCACAGCTGGTGGTCTTCCCCATGCTCCTGTCAGTCATACACGGGCTGTCAACACTTTGAAACTAATTTCTTCAAAGTGAGACTTTCTGTTGGAGAGACACACACTTTTAAAATCAATATGTATAAAATCAATCCTTCATTATTAGCTTGAAGTTGCCACCCAAATAACATTGGATTTATCCCATTTTAGTTTACTGATCCTTTCAGACTTGTGGTTCCTTCTGTCCTGTGATTGGAAACCCATGTCCGATATGCAATTTGCAGATTATAGACTGTTTGTCTTTCCTAATGGATCACAGAGAAATGTGAGTTTATGATCACAATTTTTGTGGTTGTTTTCCTGTTAGATGCTTGAGATGGCTTGTATTAGTAATTTTTCTGTACTATAAAACTTGTATTGTAAACTGTAAATGTATCATTAATGAGCAGTGGTGTGTATTCAGATTGATGGTGGTAGGTACAGAGCAAATTAAACCATGAGGGAATACTATGATTAAAAAGCTGACACAAAATCAAATGATCTCCATAGTTATACTTCTCTTTTATGAGCATGATTGGAATCTTCAAAGGTTCATTGGTTGACCGAGTGTAAGTTTTACCTCTACAATTTTACAGCAAACTAAACCGGGGAGCCTACACTCTCACTCTAACTGCAAGCAGATAAAATCTGATCCAGAAAAGTGCTCAGCCTTTTTAAGATACTGGTGTGCTTTTTGCACATCTGATCTAATAAATGTGCATGATGGGGGAGTTGGAAGTAGATGATCTCAAGGTCTTTTCCAACACAAATCATTCCAGCCCAAACTATTCTATGATTCTGCTCCCATTCAGCGCTGAAGGAAAAGTGTTTCAGTTACCTTTGGGGAGCTCAGTGCCTCAAATAGCACAGAGCTACAAATTTTGAGGTGAAGAGGAGAAGATCATGAAATCCTGACTGTTGCCTCTCTGAGTAGAATGATATAGGAGTACTTTGTTTTGTCTAGATTTAAAGCAAGGGTTTTCTGGTTTTCATGTGTATATGAGGCAGGGAAGAGAAAAGATCTTTCTTAAAAATACTCTAAAGGAAATGGTACAGGAAAACAGGCACAAAACTCTCCCTGTCTTGATATCGCCTGTTGTAGCCCTGTAGATTGTGACTTCTGCTGCCCTCAGTGATAAACTTTTGTAGAACCATATCTTTACTCACAGTTTGCATAGCTGGCTTTCTAATGCTGGTGTGCAAGTAAAGAGATGGTCTTTAAATGGGACCAATACATAATGTGTAAATATAATGAGTTTGTCATCCTGCTCTGCATAACCTTTTAAGTATCTACACTAACTAATGAAAATAGAATAATTTATCTGCCTGACTTGAGGTGGTAATGCATTTTTTCAACCTAGTAGCAATTCATAGTCTGCCTAGGTAGGAATGTTTCACAGGAGAATTATTATGGTAATTTTAATTTTATCTTAGAACTTGTAATTATTCCACAGTATTGTTCCAATGTAACAAACCAGGCAGCAGTTCATTTGTTTGTCAGTGCTCAAAATTTGGCAGTGCAATTTAAAAATTTAGTTTTAATCTTATTCTTTTTATAAAAATGTTCTGGGTATGTGTTTTCCTCTATGCACACATTTTAAACATGAAAATTAAAATAAATAAATAAGCACTACAATAAAAGGTTACAATGAATATAGTTAAAGCTGAAAAGCTATTATATTAGGTGCAAACTTCTGTGGGGTTTTGTTTCTCAGGCTATATGATAAACATGAAGAGAACAGGTTGGGATTTGTTTTACTTGGTTGAGATTTGTTTTCCTTGAATAGGTTTATAGACCTAGTTCTGATTATTCATCCCTTACTCTGATACTACATTTTCCTAGGTATTCTACGGATGCATCCTCATGGATTTATGTCCTGAAGGCATAAGAAGTTTGTTTCAGCTGCATGGATGTTGCTTGTGCATTTCCTTGGTATATGTCACACAGAGATAAAATGGAACTTAAATGGTGCTTGGTTTTAGTCCACCAGTTTCAGTAAGGAGAGCTGTGAGGGCTTTCTTCTGCTTCTCACTGAGTTTGAATCTGGACTTAGCAGAGGGAATGTCCCCTGGAAAGGAATAGGCATCCT
>JAYRBT010000181.1:7045269-7071373 GCA_036023395.1 Myiotriccus ornatus
GGCTTTCTTCTGCTTCTCACTGAGTTTGAATCTGGACTTAGCAGAGGGAATGTCCCCTGGAAAGGAATAGGCATCCTCCTTCTTAAGGATGAAGACAGCACTGAGGGACAAATGGAACAGTTTTGTCATCTGTCGTGATCCAAACTATTCAAATAAATAAGGAAAACTGTGGGCCAAATCCTCGCCAGGTCCTGAAAGGTGCCAACTAACTGTGCTGAAAATGCAACAATGAGAGTTGAGTGTCTCTGGCTCATGACAGGAGGGGACCTCAGTAATTACTGTGGGCTTTGCCTGTAAGAGGTTTATTGGTTACATTCTTGATAATTTTTGCAGTGTCATTAATCATGCTGAAGTTATATGACTAATATTGTTACAAGTCCTAACTCCACAGGAATTCTGTTACAATTTAGTAACAATTACTGTCTACTAGTTCAGATATCTTTTATTGTACAGCATTGCCAAAAATCTTAATGTGATTATCTTTGGTCATAATGTGTGCTTACGTGTGCAGATACTGCAAGCAAATGTAAATTGATTTGACGGATTTTCTCAGTGTAACATGGTTTTAATTCCATGTGTAGTGCCTGCCCCATAGTCTCAAATTTTATGAATTTCAGTCAAATTGTGTATTAAGCAGCATTAATTAAATATGTATTTCAGAAAGCATCTATCTTCTAAGAATGCAGTCTAATAACTACACATAGGTTATCCTGAAAACATTGTCCAAAGTATGCCAGTAGAATGTTGTGTTGCAAAAAACAGTGAACTCCTCTTGAGACAACCAGATAACTAAGGATAGGCTGTAAAAAGATGCAGAGGAACAACAGATCCTGTTCAGAACAAGTCACATCACAGAGATCACTGTATTTAAGGTTGTTGATCCACACTCTTAGTTTGTATTATACCTTGGGAAAGATTTTTTCTTTTGCACCATTCTGTTTTGTGATAACTGCATCCCAGTTCAATTGCTTTCTTCAAGATAAGGGATTTTACTCTTCTTGGTTTTCACCACCATTCCAGATAGGAAGGAAAAAGTGTCATGCCAAGGAAGAGTTGCATTTGTCATGAGAAAAGTGGTTAGGAGGAGATGTGAGATGGTGAGGCTTAACACTGCAAGGGAACAGAGATTTCTGTAGCCTCTTGTTTTAGCACAGGAAGTTGTGCTGCATTTTAGAACCTGACATAACTTTCTCTGCAATTGTTTTTAATCCTTCTTTTTGTCCTTCTATGCTTTTGGGATTTAATTGTCCATTTTTTCATGCCAGTACATAGCAGAGAAAGCACATCCTGCTGTACGTTGTGCCTGGATTGGAAATCCAGGCCAGCTGTGTGTTTTGAGCTGTTTTCGTTCCCTAGGAATACAGATTAGATCATTAAGTTGTAGTACCCTTATCAGTGTTAGCAAGCTGCAGTCTATTAATTGAGTGAATGTGGCATGGGTTGATACACTGTCTCACCTGATCAGAAGGTAACATTTTTCTGTCTTTAGCTATAGGTTTTATCCTTCATCCTAAGCCCTTTTCGAGGCACTGAGCTGACTGTGGTTTTAATGGTGTGTTTTATTTGTCTTAAACTGGCAGATTTCTTCCAGCTTGTATCTACTAACCACAAGAAAGCTAATCATGCATCGTGTCTAGATGATAAGCAAGTAACAATAAGCCTTTGTGTATATTAGTTTTTACTGGAAAGATCAGTAAGAAAATGGAAAATTCTGACCAGTTCTACTGCTTTCTGAGAGGCAGGTAAGGCAGAGCAAGGTAATGAGTAGATTAAGAAGCCGTGGAGTTGACTGACTTAATTACTGTCGCAATTATAGTATAACAAAGTGGGCCTGTGTTAAAAGTGGTCTATGGTGGAGATCCCTCCCACTGGCTTGTTGGATGCAAGTATGTCTCAGAATCTTCTCAAGTACCGTACATGTCTGCTGCTACTGCATTTTTATTCTCAAACTGCAGAGCAAAAACACAAAACAATCCAACTCCCAATGCCTTCCTTGAAAGGTAAATGTCTGTCAAATTCAATTCTTATGTCTTGGTCTCAACCCTTCACAGAGAAAAGAGCTACTCTTGTCTAAGCCTATGCAGTAGTGAGTAGTGGGAGGGTATGTTATATTGGTGTGAATTTAATGTAGAATGTTAAAGAATTACCGAGTTTCACAGAGGTCATTTATATTAATTTCTGAAGTATTTGTTGAAGGCAATTTTAGTGTATAAAGTGGAGAATAATGGGCCACTGGTTTCACTAGTTTTGTACTTTAGTGAGTATTCTTGTTGTAAAAATACTTTAAATATTCTGGGTTTTATTCAGCTCTTTTAGTTATAGACTGAATTGTTGAAATTTATAGCACTGAAAAATAATGAGCAGTGTCTTTCTATTTTCAATTCGAGACTTGCCTGCGTTTCACTGCGAGCCCTCTGTTGCGTGTTTTATGACATATTTAGTGTTTATTGCAGTGCTATATGTATATTCTCAATCAGTGTGTTTGTAATAGCACAATTATATGGCAACTGCAATGAGAAACACAGACATCATGATCCATTGTAGTGCTGGCAGGATGAGAAATGTCAATTGAGGTTGTTGTAAGAGGTTTCCTAATCCTGCTGAACTAAAGAGTGAGATTCTTTCTGAATCATTGCCATCTGGAGTATATAAAAATTTGAAATAACCTTTTATCATTAGGTTGGCACATTATACTGGAGCAATATTGGCATTGATGAAGTTCTAATGAAATGAAATACTATGCACTGAGAAAAACTCACTGCTTCATTATGTTGTCTAAGTTCTTTAGAACCCTCCCCCCAATTTATGAAGGTTATTAAGTAGTTAAAATGTTTTAAATCTAAAAGATAGTCTGTGTTTACAATAACATGACATTTTAATATGGATATTAATCTAGTTACAAATACAAACCAGCACTGCATGTGATGGAGAACAATTTGTAAATCATAGTATAATCAGGTAATTTAGTTCACTTTCTCTATTTTCTTGGCTTGCTTTACTTATTTGACAGGTATTTGTTGCCCAGAAATTTTTGGGTCTAAAATTAGGCCAAGAGGCTTCATGCCCCATCTTGTCAGAAGCAATTGTGGTACATAATCCTTCCACAGTCTGATCATGCCCACTATAGAACAGTTCTTCTGCCCAACCGTTGCTGTTGCTCGTCTGTTCTGTACTGAACTGCTCTTATCTGTAGTCCATACAATACTGCTCAGTTTATGCATGTTTGCTCTTGTATCAGGTTCTTTTTATAAATACATATTGACTAATCCTGTCCCCACCAAACCTGTGCTTTACCAGACTAAACTTGGTTATCTTGACTCTTTCCTGGGCCTGTTGTGATACAAGTTAATTTATTCTTGAAGACGTGCACTGAATGTGAATTTCACGTGGCTCTGATGTTGATATCACAAGTATTGCGTGCCTGTTACTGCCATCTTTCTAGAGCAGTTTCATTGAACTTAGTTGCTCTCTTTTGGATGGGAGGACAGTATTGCCAGGAAATACAGCTGGCAGTTGCCTCTAGGACCCTATAGATGGATTGTTTGAGAGTAAATGCCTGGGCTTTCTTTAGCAAGACCCTTACAGATAGTGGAAGCAGAGACTAAGTTATATCTTTCTTCCTGATCTGTTCTATGTCTTCACTTGCTGCTGTCCTGAACCCCTTCCTGTTCTTCCTGCAGTGTCTGGTTGCCTGGATTCTCTTTCGCTTAAAACACCCACTGGAGTTTCTGAATGGCCAGTATTATAATTCTTGCATTCAGGAGAGACTGGTATTTGCTGAGTATCTGCTCCTTAGCAAAGATATGTGGTTAGGCAAATTTCTAGTTAAAAATACCGATTCCGCTGTTGGAATCTTAATCACCTTGAAACTTCAGTCTGTCCGTTAGTTCTCTGTTTGAAGGGTTAATCATCATGTTTTTCTGAGAACTAGCTGACAGTCCTCTTCACTGTTCAGATTAAACAACATGAAGGCTGAGAGGTAGTGCTGGATTTAGAAGATGAAGGATTAGGACTGTTTAATTGTTTTGAGGATGTGATTTCATTCTATCATGCTTAAGATGAAGTGGGCCAGTGATTTTGTGATCCCATAAATATAGTAGATAAGAATATATTTTATTTTAAGCATCTTGTTTCGTCTCTCCATATTCTTATGTAATTCTAGCAGAAATTTATGTCTGCAGTATGGAGATTATTTTAATGTTTAAAAAGTGCTAGCCAATTCTTGTTCTAATTCTGTTTACTTCTGCTACGTAGATAAACCCCCAAACATTGCTGATTATTCTGTACATTATATTGCTCTCAATTCATAAATGCATTGGGATTAAATAAAAGAGATGAGTATCATATTCTCTATCTTTTATTTTTTAATGTTTTGCATTTAAACTTTTCAGTTAAACCTCTAAATGCATCTGCTGTTATCTGTTGTGCGTCTGTACTATTGCTCAAGCTGGTAATACACAAGAGAACATTTCAGGTGTTCTGAGCCTTTGCTTGATTTACCCACTTTGCGATGATTTTCCAAGATAAGTGCTGGTTTTACAGCTGACTACTAACCTGTAAAGCCACAGACATTAATTAAAAAGAAAAATAGCACTAATCCTCCCACCAGAATATTTGGAGGTAAGTCCAGATTGGAGTGGTGGCTAACGCACACCTGAGCTAGCATTCAGTGGGTCACACAGCCCCAGAAAGCAGTGTCTGCATCAGTGTGTTCTCTAAGCCTGTTCCCCAGATGAATGTTCTCTTGGCTGCCCTGCAGGGAGCTCCTCGATGCAGTGCTGTTGGTCAGGGTCAAAGCCAGCTCACCGAAAGTTAGCTGGGTTATCTGAGCTGCAGCATTGCTTTTTGATGAAGAGGATGCATCTCCTGCAGAAATAGCATTCGGCAAATTATGTTAGGAAGATAAGCAGAGAGGAGAAATAATCACAGTTTCTGAAATTTAAAATCTACATTTGAAAAATACATTAATTTAATAAATGGTAGTAACAGTTTCATTACCATCCTAGTCCATGGAAATAGAGAAGATTTGTAAAGACTGGTAGTGTCTCATGTTACAGAAGCTGATACAAGTCTAATGAACTAATAATTCAGACTGTACTATGCTATATGTAGCTTGAAACTTTCTGTTTCTGACCTGGAGAAACATTTGTTTCATGTAAACATGTTTCACCCTTTGTTTTTCTGTATCTAAATCAGTTGGCTTTAAAAGAAGATTATGAAAATGATTCAAAATCTCTTGGGATTTGTTTCTTCCGTTGTCTTCCAAATGAAAAATATGATGTTTTACAGCTAAGCAAACAGAGAAATTCTGAACAATTCACCAATAATACAGCTGTGAAATTATATATAGCATTAGGAAATAGAATGGGAAGTATTTAAACATCAAAAGAAAATCTTGGTAACTAAAAATCTGGTCCATCTACAGGGTGAAAAAAAGCTACATGTGCGAATGAAAAGACACAAATGAATTCTAAACAGATGCCAATCTTTCACAGACAGACTGCATTTAATGGAAGCCATAGAAATGTTTCAAGTGTCTACTGACCCCATTATTTCTAACCCCACACCCAGTGGCAGATTATCAGACTTCATGTCTTTCAAAGTGGTTGTACGTGTATACTCATAAAAAAAATCTGCCTTTTGGGCCTCTGAAAAGAGCCCTGTACACATGTAATCCTGCATGTTCCTTGGTATTGTGTTCTTAATGAATGAGGAAAAAAAGACCATGGTCTACCTGAATCTGGTGTGATTAATCAAAATTGCAGAGTTCTGTTACAAAATGGGGTCTGTGGGCAGAGACAGTGATTATACCATAGAAAACGTGTGCCTTTGCTCAGACACAGCCAACCAGCTACCCTGAAAGGGATCAGAGCAGTCAGTGCTGAGGAAACTGAGCAGGAAAAGGGAAGACTCTTTGTATGTCTTGTCTCCCTTTCCAGAATCAAGAAGGGTAAATTCAGTTAACTTGTGCTTAGTGAGCAAGCAAATACTGGAATGTTTATTCTCAGTAATTTTAAATGATATTTTAAAAAGCGTATTCAAAAATAAAGCAGGGCTAAGCATTTCTTACAAATTTTTAGGTTTTATGATGGTTCTTTAGATGGTTTATTTAGAAAGTTCAGAACAGCGACACAAGAGCTTCCATGGGAGTTTAAAAACAACAGAATTAAATTCCTCAGTGAGATGTGGGTAGCGCAAGGTCTCCCTTCCTTTAAGAAAATTATCTTATAATCAGGCCACCCAATAAATGTTTGTGTGTTTATTTTTTAAGGTGGGGGGGCAGTTGGAAGAATAGAAGGCTTCATTTTATCACCTTTTTTTATGAGGTGAAAGGTTGAGAGGGAAAAGTCGTGATTTCATTACATTGTTCACTGTGGCCTCTTTTGCACTTTTTTTTTGATGCAGCAGGTGTACCTGGGGCATCATCAGAGCTACTCTGGGCAGTGCAGCTGAGGGAGTTGAGAGCCAAATAACCCAGCAGATCTCTGAGACTGGGATTTCAGTCCCCATCTTCATGTATTCCATGGAGGCAGCAGCAGAAGATACCAGGAAAACAAAAGCAAATTTGTTTGCCGTAAATATATGTACATTTTTATACGTGGGACTTCTCATCTGTAGAATTCTTAGTGTTTTGCAAAGTAAATCTTTGTTTTTTCAGTAAAGCTATGTCACGCCTGAGACAAAAGATACCAATCTTGACTCTGATGAACTTCATAAGGTGCATAATAGCGTTGAGTTCTTCATCAGGCATTGAATGCTTGCCTAAAAAATATAGTGAAGTAGCAGTTGATGAAGCCTATTAAATAGCATTGAATGAATTTTTAAAAATACTAAAAAATATTGAACTCTCACTTGAAAAATTGGTAGATGGGAGCGAACAGTCTTGCTGAATGTCAGGAAACTGTTTTCCTGTCTGAATTTCCAAGCTACGTGGTTTTACCACCAGTATGCTACTCATAATATAAGTCCTTTTACAAACATATTTTCTAAAAACCCTGAATTGAAGAATACCTGATGCACATTTCCAAAGATGCCTGTCCAGTGTAATGAAGTTTTCAGTCAGCACCAGTCTTCTTGCTAATCAAGAAGAGGAAAGCTCTAGTTACCTGGTGCTCTAAGTCTGTTGGCTCCCAAATCAGCTTAAGAAGAAAATCTTTGGAAAGAAGAAGAAGAAAAAAAATCAATCTGCCCCATAATTTTGAGTAATTTTGGGTTTCAGAATTCATTGTGGCATAGATGATGCTATTTCAGTAAACAAGTTGCAGGTCCAGTACAGAATACTACTTAGTGAAAGCACGTTCTGATTGAGTTCTGTTAAAGCTGATTTAAAAGGTTTATTGTATTAAATACTACAACAGAGATACTTCACTTTCTGATAAACAGAGTAATGGCAGATCATATCTTTGTAATTTCTGAACACAGTAGATTATTATAAATGTCATTAATTCACTCTGATATATTTTTGCAAAGTGAACAAAGGGATATGAAAAAGAAGTTGAAGAGCAGGAATATTAAATAAAAGGTGGGGGCAGGAACGCTTCTTGTCACATGCCTGTCTTTCCTGTTTGGGGTTTAAGAAAGTCTGGCTATTAGGATGTGGATTAGTGGAAGATTCATTCTTCTTCCTGATGTAGGTCAGACACTAGCTAACATGTGGTGAAGAAAAAGCCTGATTTCCCCAGCAGCAAGTGGAAACAGCAGCTCTGCAGACTTTGAAACAGAGGAGCAGACAGGATGAGTAGTTTTGGTGTCCCGTGTGCTATGCAAGAGATTTGAAATGTATGAGTAATGAAGGCTTCATGCAGAAGAATCTCTGCACAGTGTGGGGCCACAGTAATGCTTTTTTAAAAAGCAGCTCAGTTCCTGAGTAGCCCTTTGTGAGAAGTGATTTGTCCCAGTCAGAGAAAGGAACTGGCAATGTCCTGGAACATGCACAAGAGGAGTGTCCCCGGGAGAGCCTATTCACAGGAGCCTGACTTTAATTTCATGCTAAGAGAGGCTGTTTGCAGGTATTGCATCTTTCTGGAGAAACTTTTCTTATTGATTGTGTTAAGTCTGAGGGAATTTAAGATGAATGAGAAGTTCATAAAGCTGATTATATACTAATAGTTAGAGTTCACACTTGTGTGCAATCAGTTTGGAGAGGTCTTACGACCCCTTTTGCAGTACCTGGAATGCTGATCAAAAGAACTGTTTCTTCTTTTAGTGTGGTGTTTTTTTTTTTAAGTGTGAAATCTCAGCATTTTTCATGTCATGAAAAGCGTATAACTCTGATGTGTAGTATTGTTTGATTTATACAAGCCACAAATTTAATTTACCCATAGTGTAGGTACTTTTATTTTAATAACTGCATAGATTTATTATGGGCTAGTTCCATTGCAACAGAAGAGTTCAGGCAGCTTTCTTAATCTCTTTTGAAACTTGTGATAATGCTACTGTTGACTTAAAAATGAATTTCCAAATTTTAGTCATCTTCTGTCTTCTCCATTGTCTCAATTTTAGAAGGTTTGCCTTGTTTAGAGACAAATTTAGAGTTGTTGTTAAACATCCATCCCATTTATATTTTTTAATATGTTTTCACGGTTACAGTTAAAACTTTTTGCTGCTCAATTACAATTTTTTTTTTTTTTTTTAAATTCCGGCTTCCACTGTCTGAAGTTTCTCAGTTGCATCATCACAGGTGTAAAATGAAATTGCAGGGTTCTTTCTATGCTGTTAAGTTTCTGAGTTAAGTCACTGGAAAATGTGTGCATGCTGCAATGAAGTCAGTTGTACGAATTGAGGTTAACTGAGTATCTTTGTTATGTATAACAGTAGGTTTTCCTCCTGTCAGCTCTGTGAGATAAAGCACAAAATTACACTGGCTGATATTATTTTAAGGAAATTCACAATAGAAATTTTGATAATGGGAGCATTGTTTATATGTTCAAAGCGTGACACTTGGAATTGTATTTTTATTTAATTTCTAAGGAAGATTATATCTACCCCCTGCAGGCGTTTCAGTAACTAATCTGGATGAATCAAATTCCTCCTGCTGGCTGTAATTAATTTTTAGGCCAATCTACTGTTTTGTAGACTGCTTGTTTGGTAGAGATCAGCTTGATTGCAATGAGCTTTGAAATTTCTTTCTGATTGGATCAGCCAGCTGAAGACATCCATGCATCCACCCTTCTGTCCATTTATCTATCTATCCATCCATCTATCTATCTATTCTATATGTCTTTCAGTAGGTGTATGTGTTTTCCCAGTGGTGGCATCAGGAGTCTGTTTTCCACACATATGTGGGAACATTGTCTCTTTATCCTCCTTCCAGTCTACTGCCAGTACTCTGGGAGACAAGATTGATGCAGAGTTTTGGGGTATTTCCTTTCTTTGTCTTGTTAGGTTAGGCACTTTGCTGAGAAGATTCTGTTAATAGATTATTCCTTTTAAAAATCCTTTGGCCATATATGATATCTGTGGATATTGGAAATAGATTACATCTTTTATCTGCGCTGTTATCCTGTATAAAAATAGTTGAGGTGAGATGGTGAGAGATTTGTTTAGGCTACAGGCTCTTTACAGCTGGATTTTCTTTCCTCTTGTTAAGCAGTTTTTGATGTACAAATATATAATAAGGTGTTTAATTCCAAGAATTATATTCTTCCTCATCAGTCCCTTCAAGATCAACTTCTGCAGTTAATTTAATTCTAAAGGCAGGTTTGGTCGCAGAACATCTCTAACAGTGCTGCTTACATGGGTAGGTTCCACCCACTTAGTGTAATGCAACAGTGAAATAGGAAAATTTATCTATAGGCATTTCTGTGTCTCAACACTGCATAAAATCCTAATAGAGAAATTCTGTGCAAAGTGTGCAGCCTTTCTTTATAACTGTTGAACTGTATTCCTGGGGATTGTTTCAGCTGCAGCAGTGGCTTTTTTTGGCAGGTGAAGTTAATGGTTTCTGACGGGAATCACTATGTAGGCTTGTTTTCTTCAGTTTGAGCTCTCATGTGTTAAGCTTTCACATGTCAGTCTTAAAAGAACTTATCTGTATTTACAACTCCAGGAATTATAAATAGGACAGTTTTTGATATCACCATTTAGGGTTATATTATGAATTTTCTGTTCTTCAGCATTTCAGTTTTTTCAGCATGTCATCTGAATCATAGTTTAAGCCTGCATTAAAAGTACTCAATTTTTAAACCAAATTCTATCCTCTCCCGTTCTTAAAATATCATGAATGCCTTTTGTTCTTGCAAGGAAGTTACCTGCTATAAAACGTGGTGTTAAAGCATTTCCCACTGCAGTGCTGTGCTCAGGAGATACTCCACTGACCATAAGCCTCTGTCAAAACATAACTGATGGTGTTTGTCTCCAAAAATGAAGAGACTATATAGGGGAAATCCAAATTTATCCAATTAGTCATACAAAAATTTTTCCAGTTAATCAGGAGATCTGCTTCTATGACTCTAAAAGGCATAGCAAGTTGAGACTTTTTAGAGAACTATTTTAATTGAAAGGATAAAACCCACAAACCAAAAGCAAATGTCAAATGTCACATATTTTTTTCCTTGGCTGAGTGTATGACACCTGTAACTTGTAATTGCTGAAATATGCACATGAAAAAAAAGGATGACAGTAGCTTTTGTTCATGTAATTCCCTACTTCCATTACCAAGTGAGAAAAGTAAAAATATTTTATGTAACTGCTGTGAAGTTTGTCATCAAATGTCCTACAAATATAGTAAAAAGCAAGAAAAAGTCTTTGTTGCCGTTCTGCAGTTAAATATTCTAGCCGTGATTCTAAACTGTGAAGTTGAAGTTTAGTGCAGTATAGATGAGTGAAGTCCTACACGCTCAGATTTTTGTGGAGAATTATCAACTTGTCCAAAGACAGATACACGCCTGCATCTGTTACTGAGACTACGAGAGTAAAAATGGAACTCGCTTCATTTATAGCTTCGCAGAAGAAACACATGGGGAAGGTAGTTGTTGATAAGGAAATTGAATCATAGAATCACAGCACCACTGGAGAAAAATAAACTGAGATTCTTAACCAGAAAGAACAAACAGTGCTACCTTACATTTCACTAGGAGCTTTTTTTTTTTTTTTGATGTTTTGCTCTTATGGGTCTGATATGCAATTAATCTAGATTGAAAATCCCCCTGTAGTGGAGTACAAACCTCTTTTGCCAACAGACACATGGAAACAAAAAGACATGAAGCTACTTAAGAGCAGTCTAAAGCTAAAATGTGTGAACTGTGCCTGCCACCTTTCTGCTGTGAAGCCACACTGTTAGACATTATGTGAATAGAGGTAGGTAGATATTCTATGATATATTTTTTGGCTCTCTTTGCACTTACATAATTCATAGGCATACATTAACCTGCACATAAACCAGCCTTTCATAATACTTCAGAATCCTGTCTTTGTACTGAAATATATATGTGAATATAGATTGCAATAATCCCTGTGGCTATTGCTAAAGAGAGGAAGTTGCAAGTGAGGAAAGTAAATGTCTTGCATCTGAAGATGAATGTGGCAGCTGATGTTGGAGTAAGTTATGTTAATGCATGGCTAGCATTTAATTTGCTGCCCACTGTCATTTTGTTAAGAGTCCTTGAGCAAAAGCTTTGCCATGTACAAGAAAATCATACCTCAAATACTTCTTGTGGGTTTGCACATGGACCTGATATCTGTACTATACTACCTGATATTCATACTTCATTTTTTTTCTGTTGAGAAAAACCTCCCACTGATTTCAGCAGAGCTTCGTACTTCTGTGGTGCAAGTTGTTCTCCATGGCTGGTTACACTTATTACATAATGCTGTTACAATTAAATTACTTGAATTACTTTTATTCAAACCTTACTGGCCATTTAAAATGGTTTACACCTGCTTTTTGATCTCATATTCCTTATGGTTACCAAAGTATTGAAGTAAGATCTCTTCCATTTACTTGGACTTGCTCAGTGTGGCCCAAGCCTTTGCTATTAAACTTGTTTCATGGGGTGGCAGGCACTGAGAAGGGGAGTTGTAGAGTGAGAAAGTCAAACTCAGTTGTCTTGCTTTGCTTTTCAGTGAGAAGTTCTGTTTGCTTTTATTGGAAGAGGGCACTTTATTCTCATAGAAACGTGATCTGATTGATTCGCTAATGATGGCTCTCATACAGCAGAAATCACAAGCAACGTAAATACCAAGAGAACATGTGGCAGTCAAATATGTTTTCACTCAGCACGTTCTTTGGTAATATCCAAAATTGTTTCTTAAAAGGTTTATTTTGCTTTTCTTTTAATTTTTTCCAAGGACTTATAATTCATCCCTTGAAGTTGCACAGTGGTGATCAGCATCTATGTGCCTTTAGTTCTAATGAAAAAATAAACAAGCTGAAAAAAGCATAAAAATACACTCCTGGGAGAACTTTAATCTTAAACTCATCATTTCATATTGTGTTGTTTAGTAATAGACCACTGGAGGCATAAAACAAAATTCTGCTTCTTTATTAACTTGTTTTTACTACTGAACATTTGTTACCTTACTTATGATTTTCGTCTGTGTTGGGCTAATGACAGTTTTCTTAAGATACCCCAAAATTTCATGTACTATCTCCTGAGTATCAGTACATCTGTAGCATTTGACAAGTATATTTCTTTCTACAACCTCTGTCAGGATCTAAGGAAAAGTTCATGCTTTTTGCGGTGTATAGCTACACCTTGCTCGCAACATTCACTGTCTTTTTGCTTTATGAAACTATGTTAGCATCTCTCCAGCCACCAGTGTCTCAGCATGACCATCTTGGCTGTTCCACACCCTCCTCCAAGATAGACATGTATGTGTGTGTCATTCTTTCATAGAGAGTAAGAGGAGAAGAGGAAATTTTATGGAAATTACATAGGAAAATATGTCAACCATAGTAATATTGGTTCTTTAGCCTATTTATTAGCTATTACTTGTGAAAGAAGGGAAGCTTGTGTCTAGTTTTCCATTTTCACTGCTCTAGTTAACTCTAAAAGTGACAGGGAAAGAAACAGGTTGCAAAATTTCAACAGATAAATCTGTGCTTGGGAGTGGAAACTGGTAACTAAGACAAACCTTATCTCCAAAATGGATCAGTGTGTTCCTTGGTCTCTGAAGTACCTCAAATTAGCATCTTTCATGCTATAATTGGCATTAATAATGTGTTAGGATAGAATTGAAATGCCTCATTGAGCTGCATGCTCTCTAAATTTTTAGTGGGTGTTTCGTACCATTTACTGCTGGAGACCCGGAATGGCTCCATACCCTTTCTGGGTTAGTTTAAAGGAGTTGCAGTCCTAATACAAGGTCACTGCAAAAATCTTGTACCTATTTCTCTTCCATTAGTATTTCATGAGCAGGGAAGGACAAGAAATGAAATGTGTTTCCCAGTTTATCAGAGCTGTGAGGGGAGTTGCTATTAATTACTGGAACAGAGTGATAATATTAATATCTTTGCCTGGCTGCTCCTGCAAAGCACAGTATCATATTAAATGGAGTAAGAAAGCATTTGCTGTCTTTACAGAACACAGGCATGAATTAGTTCCACTTTCTCTGGGCTTTGTCCATCTGTTGTATACTCAGAATTTAATATAAAAAGTAAAGGACTTTCTAATGAAATAAAAATATACCTGAAGAGGGAATTAAAAAAGCCAAAATTAGGTGCTCAAGTTCCAACCGTGACACACAAATAAAGGTGATTCTGAAGGGTGATTCAAAAAGTCTTCGTGCTGAGTGAGAAACCAGCTAGAGCTGAGGGACAGATGGTATCATTTCATAGAGCTCATGTATGTAAACGAGTGCCACAGGTAAACTACTCAGAATCTGTCTTGTAACTGTTTGGAAGGAAAAAACGATGGTGGACAGGGTCCTTTCTTCTGACCACTTAATGAAAGCAGCACTTGAGTCAGAATTGGAAGACTCAGTATCTTCACACGGCTTAGACTGAGGAACTTTAGCTGCTCTGCTGTCTTTCAGGAGTGTGTCCCCTAACTGGCACATGGATGGCCTCCTCGTGGAAATATTCTCCTCTTTCCCCTAAAATTGGTGTCCTGGAATCAGTTCATTTTGCATGTGTCCATGTAACTAACACTGGATAAAAATTGCCCCATGTCTCCGAGGTAAGTGTCCCAACCATTAATTTCAAGACCCTTCAGGCTGTCTTCACACTGACCACGGCCTGTAGTTGAGTATGTGTTCCAGCTACAGAGCTGCAACACAGAAGGTCAACATCACCTTTCTCTCCCCACCTCATATGGTTGTCACTGTGATTTAGGACAGTTTCAGTCCTTGGCATAAGTGGCAGCTCCACTCCAAGTGCACCCGCCACATCTGGTGCTCTTTGAGGACTCTAGTGCTGCTCCTGTCCCATCTAAAATCAGACTCAACTGTGTCTCAGATGCACAAATGCACCTACCAATCCAGCTCACAGTGATTTTAGTGATGAAGTCTTAAATTGTCCTTTGCATGGCCGCGCTTTTTTCCTGTATGAGTTGAATTTGGGCAAAAGATTGAAAAAATTGCTACAGTGTTTAATGTTTCTGCCTTCTTTGTGTTGTGCACCATTCTCACTTGATAGCTGATAGCAAGGAATATAATTTGTTAGGTACATATTATTAAGATGGTTTATGCATTCACTTGTAGGCATGTACTAAGGGAGACTAGTCCCATAATGCATTTAAACTACAAAAGCAAATAGTATTAAATAATTAGGAGATGAGCCAGCTGTAAGCATTACCAAAATTAGGGATTTTAGAAAGTTAAACCACAGTATGGGCAAAAGAACAGAAAACTTTATTTTGAAACCTACCCTTTAGGCAGCTCAGACAATGAAAAATTATCATTCAGCCGGGGAGAGTTTAAATAGCAAAGAAAACTGAGATAAGATTTACCAGGCAATTGATGGTCATGGCCTGATGCCACATGGTCCTGACAGAATGCACAATTAACCTTTTTGTTTTATTATGTTTGCTTCAAATACCTGCAAGGTTATAATATTACCCTGGGAAAATGAATTTGAGTGACCTACGGCTAAGTAATGACATGAATAGTAACAAGAGATGATAGGTGCAGTGAAGAGATAAGTATTCTTGCTTAACCACTGAACCTTATTAACTGTATATGTTAAAGTACACTTGGTGCAAGTACTTGGTTAACATCTATTTATTTTCTAACAATTTGTTAACTGGGAGGTGCTGCACAAAAACTACCTATGTGCACTTAGCCATTGAATGAAATTAAAGCTGTTGTGTTTCTACTTTCTGTGTGCTTTCTAAAAGTATTACAGAATTTTCATGTGGAGCAGTGGTGCAGATGTGTGAACTATTCGTGAACTTAAGGTCTGTTACTGTTGTAACTCCCCATGTCACTGGGGAAGATGCAATGCTTGAATTTCTACCGGTATGCAGTGGAAAAATTGTTGTAACTACTTTGCCTTTCTAAAATACTTTTTTTGATTCCTGTAAGTTGAAAGACATAAATTCACATTGCTTTTCTCTTATTTTAAATAGAAATTAGTGCTGTTGTGAGATACGTGCCTTGGTAGTAAAGTTACATCGCTCAAAGCATCAAACTAAACTGGTTGTGTCCCACTGAACTCAGTCAGCCCCCTCCCAGACTCTTCACCAGCTGCTGGTATCATGCAGGGCAGCCACCCTTATAGAAACTAAATGACCTCCCCAGTACATTGCAGGGGAATGGCAAAAATAGAACTTCAGTTCCGGCTCCCAGCCGATGACTCTATTAATAAGAAGTGAAAATTGAGGATAGAAAAATGAGCTGAGAACTTCCAGACAGGAACCGGCCAAATTGAGAGCTAGGAACTGGGTTATACATCACACAGATGCTGATGGTTTGGAGAAGCTGATGACCAGATAATAAGAGTGTTCTGGGATTGCTTCGTCTTAATGAAATGTGCATATTAATGTGAAAATAAAATAACTGTTCTTTTATTCTTTTAATTACATTTCCTTGTAATTGAATAAATGAGTATCTGAATAATTTTTTGGGGAAGTATCTGTTGCGTCTAATTTAGGAAAGCACAATATGTGGGCTGTGTGGTTGGTGATACTTCTGAGAAAGGGATCCCATGAAAAAGTTGAGTTTCCTGACAGCATCTTTTAAATAAGGATTTCAAACGAGCTTTTCAGATATCGCTGATTTCTTTTCCAATTGTTTACTTGGACTGGAAAGAGCTGTGTACTGACCTACCGCTGAACCTCGGGATTTAGCAGTGTCTGACTTCACAGATGTGCTTTTGTACAATGGGCTCCTGTTCATGCCTCAGATCTTGTTACATTTGTTGTCATCGAACCAGCAGATTTAATATGCTAATGATTTTGGATGTTACAAAAATATCCCACGTAGTGGAAAAAGAAGTGTATTTTGCCTCTTCAGATGCCAAGATTAAAAGAAAAATCTATTTAATTGCTGAAAGATTTCCCTTAATCACAGTAACGTGTCACAAACACTAGCTGTTTGTTCTGCAGTGGTTTATTCCTATGTTACAAGAGTTACTAAAAGAGAGAAACAGAGTGTTTAATATGAGGGGAGGGAAGCATGAAAGAGGAGAAGAGGAAAAATGTAAAAAACATGCATGAAGAATTCTGTTCTGAACAACATTTGATTGTACTCTTGCTTAGGGCAAAATAGAAAGACATTGCAGTTTAATGTGTTGCAGATAGGCAGTATACTAAAGTCAACTTATTGCTGCTGATGTTGAGGTTAAAACATCTTTTTCTTCTTTATTCCAATACTCTGATTCTTGTAGGAATCCAAAGAACTTAGTCTCTTTTCTTTGAGGAAAACAGTGGGGATAGCATCCCCCCAGTATAATGGGCTATCCTGAATTACAAGTAGGAGGCAGGAAGAGAAACAAAAATTTCCAGCAGTGTCTTTCTCTTACTTGGAAGATCAGGTCTTCCTTACCCAACTGCAGAACAATTTTATTCACTGTTAGGTATTGTTTTGAATTGACTGTAATAACTGATTATTCTGAACCATTAGAGTGGATGGGTAGCCTTTGTGATGGCTAATCGTAAATGTTGACTTACCGGTCCCATTTGAAAACAAACTGCTGAGCCATCCTAATGAGGTTTTCCTGGAGTGTGCACACATTCCAAATAATTGAATTAAATTGAATATGAGTCCCATGTAATTACGGCCGAATTGATTTGATTATATTCCCCACAAGGAAGGTAGATACAAAAGGTTTCAGTAATTTTAAAGCTTCTTGTAGTTTGTAGATGTTATGTCTCTGTTAATTGTCAGTTTTGAAAAATTAATAACATTGGAAGCATTTTGGGAGTGCTTATGTCATCTTTTAATCATAGTTTTCAGCAATATCCACTTAATTCCAGATCCCATTTATTCTTTTCTGAGGATGGTTGTGTCCAGTGATCTTGGGGAAGGGTGGATAGTAGGCCTGTGACTGCAGGCTGGGGGTGGATCAAAAGCAAGGCATTTTTTCCTCTTACTTTCAACCTATGAAGACATTTTTAGTATTTTTTTTTCTTATCGTTCAATAAATCAATATTTGCCTATAAGAGTGAAGGCTGAACAGAGGAGAAAAGGTATCAGCTTCCTAGTGCACTTTTGTGTTGGTGATCACTTCTGCAGAGCTCCTTGTGGGTAACATCTGCGTATTTCTGTTTATAATGGAATGTATGGAACAAAAGAAGGTTCTCTGTTTAAAAAGTTGTAAATTAATGTTAAACCTGTGTGAATTGCTGATTAAATTGGGGTGAATGTGTAAACTTTGAAAATCTGAACTCCACTGTGTGTTGGACTGGACCCATAATAATACAGTGATCAACAGAGTGATATCTAAATAAATCTTTAGGATGGTGCAGAATAGGCTGTCAGAGCATCTCCTGGAGAATATGTTATTGACGTTTATTAATAGATTTTTATTACGTGTTCCTAAGTGACATATGCATGCATTATCTAGTTCTAAAGTTAGAAAAACATGGCATTAAAATCCTGAAACTTGCTTTTTATAGTGGTGAATATACTCAGTTAGTTAGTAACTCAGATAAAAAGACAGTGCAGTCATAAGCTCTTGTAAAAGCAATGCTAATTCTCTGAGATACCATTTTCTTAACTGTAGAAGTAAAAGCAGTAAAAATATTTAAGGAAAACTGACCAGCAGAATTTTTGAAATTATATTCATGGGAATTCCTTCTTCTTGGCTATTTTTTCCTTTAATTGAATATTAAGTTCATCTGAAAATTTGGGCTAGCTCAGGATTTGAGTAAATTAAATCTGCCTATCATGTCTGTGGCATTATCAACACTAGACGGAGTAATCCAGCACAGGGATTGAGCTTCTATAGAGATTTAAATATAGGGCACCAAAGTTGAGGACCTGATCTTTGCTAAGACTTGTGTTCTAGGAGATGGCCTGAATTAGGCATCTATTTTAAAAGCATACATGAGTTGGTTTCTCTGTCTGTTATCCCTGTTATGTCATGAAGTACAAAGACCTAAATGCAGGCATGTTAACAGGAAAAAAAAAATATTTTTCGTGGAATTAAATCTATTTTTAATGTGCATGTCTTTTTATTTAAAATACAGCATTTTTTCTGAATGTGTTTTCCTGTCAGTATTGATACATACCATGTATGGCAGAATTATTATCCACTGCCAAAGGAAGGCATGTCGTCGTCTGGTCTTGAGCACAGAAAACTCCTGAGAAAAAGCAAAGCAACAAAAATGGGCACCACTAGGTTAAAGTGAATTCTTACCTGTTTCTATTAGTAGATCCCCTAAAATATCTGTATACAACTGAGACTGAAAGTCATATTGGAAGACTTTGGCTCAGAAGATGATTTCATGATTGGTACAGGATGGTAGTTTGAGCAGGAGCCAAAAGAAGCATTAGGTTTTGGTGGTGCAATGTTTTGAGAAGTCCATGCAAGAGTGATTGGCTGTATTTTTAGTTTATTTTTTTAACAGGCAGTTTTGTATTCCCTGGCCATCGCAGTTCTGGTTGTGATTCACAACGTTGTCCAAATGTCAAATTTATCTTGCAGAAGTGAAGCACTACTGACCTTGTGTTTATAGTTCATAAAACTTTAGCTATCATTCGTTTATATATGTGGCATTTTATCTCAATTTTATGCAATGTGTGGGCAGAAATATATAAATTTTATATGAGATGACATTCATTAGTATATATAGTTGCGAGTTTTAATAAAGCATGAGTGTTGTAATTCAGTATAATCTGTGCAGTCTGCATGGCTTGAAAACCTCAAGCAAAATTTTTCATCCCAAAGTAAACATGGGCGAGAAAATAGACACCAATAAATTTTATCCCATGGTATTTTAAAAATAATTAACAGTTGGAACTGGCTGTTCTTTAGTGAAGTTTAAGTTCAACTTTCATAACTTGAATAGGTTGCATTTTTAAAAATACTTTTTTTCAAAATCAGACTTCCACATTTACAGTACTTTCACATTTTTGTTTCTAGACATTAATATAATATGGATAATAATTTTTTTTAAAGCAGGTTTTATATATAGATTCCTGTGTTTATATATGTTTGGACTCTGAGAGTAACCTGCTCGTTTCTACTATCAGATGAAGTACCTTTCTGATTGTTGAAAAATGTTTTTTTAACATATATTTAAAATACAAGTGTTTTTAACCTAGTGCAATATTACATCATAAAATATTCATTAACTTAAATCTATATTGAATATACATTTTCAAGGCCCAGTTCAGAAGGAGATGATACTTTTTCCCTAAAAAAATGATTATATTTCGTGATTCTATATTAACTGATGTGGAGAACGTCGATGATACTTTCCTCCTGAGCATTACTGGAAAAGGTACTTGCTCACACACACTGATTTGTGTTATGTGAGCTCCTTCAATTTTCACTTCTGAAGTTTCTCCCGAATCCTCTTTAGGTGTGATTAATGTGAGTAAGTTTGGATCACTTCTCTAAATTATCTGTTTCTCTTAAGGAACTAAGTATAAGTACGTGGCCTTCTGCTGGAATTTATATGAAAATCCCGCCTGAGCAGGGTGCTGATATCGCACCAAATTTCAAGTCAGGAATGTCAGGATTTCCCCTTGTTCTTCCTCAAATACCTATTGGAAATGGATGTGCAGGCTCCAGTTCTGATTCTTTGAACAAAGAGCCTTTCAAATTGCCTATGTGTATGTGGTAATCCTGTAAAATTTTAACTAAAATCAACCTTTTTTTTTTCCTAGAAGATTCCATCAATGCCATCTCTCACTTATATCCTCTCGAGGTTAGGTTTTTGATTTTTTTTTTTTTTTTAATAAGCTCTCAACTGGGTTGTTTCATACTTGCTGAGTAGATTGGGGCATCTTATTCTCCACTGACCGTGATCCATGACCCTGCCATATGGTTTTGACCTGCTGTCAATAAAGCTGTCCTTGAAATATCTCTGTGTGCTGAGAAACCTGAACTCAGGATGTGAAGTTAGGCAGCACCAGTATCTCAGTGTTGTCTGACTTAATGAGAAAGGCCAGGCACCTTTAAAAGGTATTTTGGTTGATATCAGCTGCCTGTCCTGGTTTTATATTGCTCTCCTTCATGGAATCTGAGTGGTTTCTAAACTAAAAAAGAAACTCTCAGGAGTAATATTCAGGAATAGATGTTGAATGCTGAGTAAGACAAATATCATAGGTCTGTGAAATTTTAAGTCTGTGGTGCAGCTCATGCCCATCCGTAGCTTTTCCTCCCTTTGTGTAATGACTGACCTGTTGCTCTGACTGAGGTCAGCTTGGTACAGACATCTGACTTTATTATGGTTGTCACAGTCACTTGAAAATATAACTGGTAAAAAAATTCCCCAAACATTAGAAGAAACCAGATTTTTTGTTAATTAACTTCCCAGTAATTCTCACTGTACATTTCTCCCTTACTGTGATCGTATCTGTAGCTGTAGTAAGACAGTAAAAATAATGAAGTCGTATTTGTTTATTATTTCTGTGTCTGTTCTGTATGTGGTGTTCATGTGCTTAGGGAAAGTCACCAAAAAAAAACCAAAAAACTTAGACAGTGCTTGTATTACTCCTTAAATATTGGGATTACAGAGGAAAGTTTAAACCAAACCATAGAGTTTGTGTCATGTCTACATAAAAGACTAAGATGTAAAAGAATGCCTTTACATTATTAAAGAAAAGAGGAGGCAGAGTATAGTTTGGTAACAGAGGACTAAGCTGGGCTACTGGGTTTTGTTCTTGACTAAATTATTAACCCAGTCAGATATCATTTTCACTGACATCTGAAAGGAAGTTTGAACCCTTCTGACTGACTGACTCTGGGCAAGTTACCCACCTTTCCTGTGCCTTTGATTTTAAGAAAAATGAGTAAGCTTTTAGGAAGAAACGCAGAGTGTAGGCAGTGCCAAATGATCGTGCATGTCTTGTTTCTTGGTTGCCCAACAGCAACACTTGTTGAAATGTCCTTCGTTTCCCAGGGTGGAAATTTAATGCTGTGAAACCTGTGTCTGTTTAAAGCAGACTCAGAAAAACCAGCATATACAGTGCACCCGATAGTTCTGAAAACCTTTTGTAACGTGCGGATGTTGTAAGATACTGTTCAAGTGCACATTGCCATCATTAGCAATGGGGTCTAGAACAACTCAAAACTATGTTTGACTTTTTATCTCTGTCATTATAATATTGAATTAAGTTATAAGAGTAAAGGAATGTTGGATGTCTTTATATCATCAGGTATTCTACAGAATACAGGAAAATGTAATTTTTATATTCACAGTGACAACTGTTTATTACAAGGCATGTTTGTACTTAAGGTACATTCTTCTTTTAGATTACTGTTAATACACAATCTTTTAGGTATATTGCCATTTTTCAGCCCTTAATGCTTGCTCACAATTGAGTTCCTGCAGTCTGTATGTGTTTTGATATTGTTTATAAGCATGTGCTTAGAACAACTTTCTTGGCAACAGCAGCCGCTGATAAATAATAAATACTCAATAGTAAAATGAGTTGATTGCTTACATTTGAAGTTGACAATAGCTTTTTTCTCTCTCTTTAATTTTTCATCAGTGGTAGACTGAAAGATTTTCTCCCAAATGAATTCAAAATCCAGAAGCTTTCCACTAGTTCAAAGAGGTTGGAGTATAGTCTATAAAATCAAGATGCATTTGCTCAAATTTTTAAATATTTGCCTTTAGAAAACAGTGTTAGGACTCAGTGTAAGTGATCACCCCACCAGGTAAGGATTTGTCTCTTTTCCTCCCATGAGATTATTTTTCATTTGGAGATGCATCAATGTAAATATCAAAACAAAAAAGCCTGTGTGAAGAAGACTGTGGTCTTTATTGTAAAATGAGTTACCATATTCCTTCAGCAATTCCAAATAATGTTGGATTTATAATTTTTACATTTCCAAACAGCAAGTTTATTTTTTTAGTACATTAATTTATGGCATTTGCAGGTCAAGTGATTTCTCAGAACGTGCAATGTGCTTAGTGGCATCAACACCGAGTGAGAGTTTGAGATAATGAAGATTAAGGAAATCTATTACACTTTCTTGTGGGATTCTGAAGTTACTTTGAAGTGAAACATTAGCAATGAGCTAAACAGAGGTATAAAAATACCTGTGCTAGGATTGCTCTAATAAAAAGGCTGTCAGAATCTTGAATGTTTAGAAGACACTAATAAAACAGGCAAATATGGATAATTTACAAATTGCTATTCTAGCAGTTATTTTAAAGATAAAGTGGGCATGGATGATCTAAAGTAGTTCAGTTTCATTTTAGCTTCATTTTACACTCAGTGCCAGCATTAGACATTCTGCAAGATGACGTTGCTTTCATTTGTGTCAGGTAGGATTTGACCTGTCTGGGTCACGTCTGTAATAAACATGATCTTTTTTCCTTATAACTCCATAACATTAAAGCCTGAGTGAATTATTATAATTGTGTCATGAAAGAGAACTTAACAGAGCAAGCAGAAGCCTTAGATGTACTCACAGCTTATATTGCTTTGGTATAATTGGCTGAGAGTTTGGCCTTTCCACCTGCCCAACTGTGGATGTAAAAGGACCTGACCTAACTTCTTCTCACATTATTGGAATCCCCTGTCAAGCAAAACATTTCCTGCCCTATGTTGTGGTTTTGCTCATGATGAAGGTAAACTGTCCTTCCTTCCTGAAGAACAAATGGAATATTTAAAGTTTTGGCACTGTGAGATGCTGCTCTTCAGCATTTACCCTGTATTCCCAGCATGTCCAACCCAGCCTCTCTCTCGTGCATCATTCTGGCTGTTTTTTTGTTGTTGTTCTTGCCCTTTTCCCCTCCTGGACATGGATAACTAAATTGGTTTTTCAGAAATTGGTCTCCTGCATTGTAATGGTGTATTATAAGATAATGATTGTTTTCTTTCAACTTTTTAGAATATTTAATTAAGGATTCAAAAGGATCTTTTCCTTTGTGTTGATTCTTGCTTATAGGGGAAAAAAAGTCCCTCAGGAGGACTACTAAATTATTTCTTAGTAAGGCAGGCTTGTGAGGCTTTGTTTCCACCAGATTAGCTAAAATACATGCTGTCTGTTCACTTAAGTCACAAAGGCCCTGATTTTATGAAACGAACTGCTAAGTTCAGTGGAGTGGCTTCTGCCCAAGTTAGGCAATTTTGCAATAATTCATACCAGTACGGTCTGAAACTGGTAGACATCGCAGTTTCTAGAGTCAACTCATTTTTCTGCGTTCCACTGACATAAACCCAGAATCTTGAAAAATGCTGAACTTCTCGTCTTACAGCGTTTCCCAAGGTTTTCCTAGTAGACCTCCATACCCAGTATCTGTTCAGTAAGTCCAGGGAAAAAGTGCTTATCTAGTTCAGACAGAAGCATGTTATATGCTGAGCCAAATTTTCAGATATCTTAACATAAATGTATATATTCCTCAGGCAATCTTATATTTTCACAGTAGCACAAATTGCATGGATAAGATAACAGTTTATAGTAAACTGGAGATATTAATATTACGTCTAATGTAACTTTCTGAAACTAGAAATGTAGATTAAATATGCTCTGTTTGCTGCTCCTTGGCTAAACTTTTGCCTAGGAAATGTATTGGCCTTATTTTCTCTGCAGTAATGCTCTTCCACTTAGCACAGATTGAAAAGGCTCAGGATCTGTCCCCCGAGATGGAAATTCCTGAAACTTTCCATGTACCCAAGTATGGTTTGTATTCCAAAGGATGATGGAATATGATCTACTGTCGGGGTGCATGAAATCTGATTAAAGTTGTATTTTCATGTATTTATTCTGAATGCTGCTTGTGAAAGGTGGAAGCACAGAAATTAAGGTCTTGTCTTTATAGAGCATGGGTGGCAAGGGTTTACATTTCTTAAAACTTTGCTGTTACCTCAGGTCTAATCATGGAAATGGCCTGACTCTTGAAGGGAGAGAGGGAGTTGATATTGGGGCTTTTTTTTGGTGTCTGATGAATCTTTGACTAATGCTTCACCCTTATTTATAATCATCGTAAAGCTGTTATGAAATAGAAACTGTTAAAGCAATTTTCAGAGGAAAAATATGAAACAAAGCCACAGAGGTATCCTGTGATAGTGGGAAGTCTTTGAAGAGGGGCTTCTCGAATCTTAGGCTGACATGTAAACTGCTGGCTCTTCCTTTCTGAAGCAAATGTGGTTTGAGTTGATTTTGTTCTCTGGTTTAGATATTATGGAAAAAGTAAATCCTAAATAGTCATGCTAAGATTTTTTTTACAGAGGAAAAAAAAAACCCACTGATGAGCTTTGCAATAAATACTACTTTTATAAATGACTCAACCTATGTTTCATTATAGTTATGTCCTATGAGAAGTAAACAGGGTAATGCTCAACTAGTGCATTATTTAGAGATTTTTGGAGTACATTTTGAAAGCCTCATACAGAGCTTTGCCCACAGGATTCCCATTAAACACAATGAGAGCCGCGTGGCTAAAATCCTGCAGAGCTGTTTGAAAATGTATCCCGTGCTGTGCTGAACACAGATGATTAAAGAATGAGTGCTAGAACAGGGAGGAGGGAGTGATGTTGTGATTCTCCATTTAGGGCTGTAGTTAAACTGAAAATCCTTCTCTAAACCCTACTTCAATGATCTGCTGTTGGAAGTCCTAGCTAATAGCTCTCCTGTGTCTGCAACAGAAATACCAATAAGGTAGAAATGGTTAAACATTTGCACCTTAGAGATATCTAGATGTCCTTTCGCTTCTCTTTATGTTTACCTTTTCTGTTGTTCCACTTTACTATTTTTCATACATTTTGCTTAAATGCTCGTATTCTTTTTTCTTCTCCTCAGAGTTCTCCTCCATCTTTTATGCTATGTATTCTCTTTTTATGGTCCTCATGTCTTGAACTGTTCTCTTCCTCTCCATTCTCTCCTTTAGATACTTTCTCAGTGTTATTTTTCTGTACTTTTCTTTCTTGTTTATATGTATTTCCTTCTTCTCTCTTCTCCTAATCCAACCCTTAGTTTACCCAGTTGCTCTGTGTTGTGGCCAAAGTAATGGGATATGCCTTTCCAGACCCTTTTACTCTCCCCACTTATTCCTTTTGTTTTCCATATTGATAACTGGCCATGCCTCTAAAATGTCCTTTCCTTTTCTCACTGGATTCTGGCATCATAAAACTTGCCTCCTGAACCTATGAGGTGAGAAAAGTTTCAGACGCTGCTCTGATACAGAGGCAACATTCTGCATGACTTCAGGAAGGTGAAAATGGGAGCATTTGGGGAGGTTTCTTTGTACTTCATTGCAAGTCTTACATACAGAAACATTCCCTTGCATTTATTCAGTTCATCTGCAGGATAATGCAATTTAAAGAGACGAACTTCAATAGTGACAAATTTGGCATTTTGAACCTGTGTATTCTGGTGTGTTCTTTTCATGTTGTTACTTTATGCAGTGGATGATGGCTGTGACAGAAGAAAGATGGGGGAGTGCTTTATGGTGCTTAACTAGTGGCATGAAAGTGTCCCTGCTTTTTGCTCCCCTTTCCTCTTCTTTCTTTCCCCTCCTTCTTCTTCTTTCTTTCCCCTCCTTCTTCTTCTTTCTTTCCCCTCCTTCTTCTTCTTTCTTTCCCCTCCTTCTTCTTCTTT
>JAYRBT010000181.1:7093421-7117466 GCA_036023395.1 Myiotriccus ornatus
TGTCCCTTTGACACTTGTTTGTTCTGCTAGAAGGTGACACTTAGAGGAAAAACATCCCAATGACTAACTCTGTGTCCAGGAGGTCAGCAGATTTTTGCCTTTCTTGTGATGGAGAAGGTAATTTCTGAAATAGGCAGTTAGTTCTCTTACCTTTTGAAAGCTTCTAGATGATATTTTATATCACTATTGTTATTCCTTGTTTATAAACACTGAAAACATTTTCTTATTCAGTATGCTGAAAGGTGGGTGGAAGAGAGAAGATTGGCTTTACATTCTAGAAATTCCAGTAAATTATCACTTGTAATTTCAGGTGGATTACCTGCTCTCATAATTTATTGTTCTTACTTTATTTATTAGTGGAAAGGGTGAGTATTATACTGCTCTTTCGTAGTTCAGCTAACTGAAAACCAGCTTTCTGATAAGTCTCAGTCAGGCCACTGCATTGTACAGCTTCATAGATCAATGTCTTTCGTGATTTATATCTTCTCATTGATTCTGGAAAGCTTGCCATTTCCAGGCTGCCGAGACTGTTTCCATCTCTTGTTTTCTATTGGCTATAGGGCCCATAGTGTTCCATCAAAGGGTTCATCATCAGTGCACTGTTTGTTTGATTTATAGAGCAAACTGAATCCTTAGAAATAATGGTCGGGGCAAGATGTCATTGAAGATTTGCAAAATACTGTTGGTTTCAGAAAAGCAATGACAGTTTAAAGCAGCTTGAGAAGCTTACACAATGTGGGACTCGATTGGAAGTTTCTCATTAATTTCTGTGGGAACGGGTCTGCATGAGCAGCATAATCCTAGTCTCAGTAAGATTTGAATTTTTAATATTTTTATTGTCCCTTTGTTGACACACAGCATTAGAGATGTAGATGAGCCTTTACTGTAGAATTTTCATCAGGCTGCTGTGTTTGCATTCTCTCATGGTACAGGCATCTGTCTTAAATTCATTGGTCTGGGAGACCCAAAGCTGGGTTATTGCTTTCTCTTTTTTTTTAGCTGTCCAGCTTACTTCCAGAGCACCATTTCCATCTGTTACCTTTTCACAGAAATTAAACTGCACTGATCAACAGGATAGCACTTACTCTACTTTGCTGGACTTGGGACCTGGAGAGGATTTTGTTATCCACCTCGAAAACCCAGCCTGCATTGTGACTGTGCAATACATGAGGCACACAGCAGAGACTGTTCAGGGGTGTCTTTACTTGAGGTAACACAAGAAGTATAGGACTCTGGGGAAAGAAAATGTATAAGCTGCTTTACACCATTTTTTGCTGCCTTTAGCCTGCTCACTCCAGAGATTTCTGTAGGATTTGACCAACATCATGCAGGAGATAATTTCCTCGTGCAGATCTCTCTGTCCCTTCCTTCCTTCCTCCCCCGGCAGTCAGCTGCTTTTGATATTAACAGATTTTGCACTCTCCAGAGGTTTCTGTCATTCCAAAAGCTTTTCTCATCCTCCCTCTTACTTGACTTGACTTTTGGCACAAATGGTACCTGTTTCCTTTGCTTCCTCAAGTGTGGATTTTTCACTTCATCCTTACTGGATATCACCCAGGTGGAACTGGTGAAAGTGTCGGGGCTGTGCCCTCAGCACATGACGTGTCTAAGCACAAATTCTAAGGCTAATAGTGTTTTCTTCTGCTCTGCAGCTTTTCCAGGTAGGGTGGGTGACATATCAGGGACCTTTTTAGTCCATGCCTGAAACACTGAAACTCGTTTACTATCACTCAGTAATAAACTGGTTTTGGAACTATGTGAGCTGTGTTTCAACACTCAGGCAGGGCTAACAGTACTAAATGTCTTGAGGTGTTCTAGTGCACATCATAGTAAAACAGGATGTGTGTTCTTGATTTTGCCATTCCTCTGCAAAGTTCATCAGATTTTGTAATTAGAAGATGAATGGGCTGCTTCTTTATGTGACTGGGATATGTTCTGTGAGAAGTTGCATTACTCCCCTTTCTGTGATGAAATGTTGTAAACAGTGCTTTCTTCTACCTGTCCTTTGAAAATGCTGCCCTGACTTTGTACAAGGAAGGTGTCCCTGTGCATATGTTTACGTTTTCTTCTATTGTTAGCCACATCTGATTCCTGTCACATTCTCTCCTAAAAATAATTGTTTGTGTATGAATTGCAACAGAGAGATACCTTTGTCATTTTTTTCCCCTGAAGTCATTGAAGTGTTTTATCTCAATGCACTCCTTGGGCAACTTGAGGGAAAACGGTTTAATGGCTCTTTTACAGATACTTGGTTGTTGCATCGGTGAGTAGCAAACAGGCAAAAAAATCCCAAGTACTGTATTTATTGTTCCTTTGTGACCAGGATCACAACTAATTTTCCAACTAATGTTGGAAACCTGATGGAGTGGCTCTTTGACATCTATGTTTTGGGGCTCAGAATGAGATCTGTGCCTTATGGTTTGTGTAAGGGTATTCAGTAATTAAGCCCATAGGTTACAAAATTAATTCTTAATTAAAGTTTTAACATAGTAATAATCAATTTCTAAGCTAGTTAATATTTTAAAAAGACATTGTTATAAATGTGATCCTCAGTGCTGATATTTAATTCAGTTACATTTATGGGTTTTATTTAAGATAGTGCCTTGCTATTACCTCTCAGAGAGTTGTATTTGCACAGTTATTCAAGCTGGATCAGTTCTTCATGAAAATGCATACTTTTATGCTTAGGCAGAGTTCATGTTGCACAGTAGTTACGGGAAATGAATCCCACTTATGGACTAACCCAAAGATCACGAAAGTATGAACCTTTACATGTGAGAATTATCAGAAAGAAAACTAAATGCTCATTGAAAAACTTCTCTAGGTTTATGTTGACACCCAATATTTAAATGCTGATTTACCTGACATTTTCCATTTTCAATCTGCTTATTAGTTGTCACACTGGGTCTGCTCATATAGTTAGAGAAGGTGTTTTACAAGGTAGAGCCTGTGCCATTGGTGTTGTGCTCCAGTGATTGTCCACTCTCCACATCTGTGTAGTTCTCTTTTTCCCCTGATGCCTTGTGGTTTTGGGCAATGTCAGGCAGGCATTGCCTGCTTGAGTCTTGATGTTTTGCTTGCTCTGTCTCTCTCTCTCAACAGAGAACTCAGACACACAATTAATGGAGTTAACAGGATTCACTGTTCAGTCCTATCCTTTTTATAGACCGCTTGTAAAACTCAGCAGCCACAGTCCACTCAGCAGCAGCAGCAGCTAATAACAACCCAGCCTGACTGGTTTGTAACAGACTGGGGCACTTCTGGAGTTTTTGCTGTCAGTTTGGTTCTCTCCAGTCATATGTTAGTGTGGATCTTAAATCAGTATTCATGTGGTAGCTTGATTCTGAGCCCATTATTTAGTCATTCAAATATTAGCTCTAGATGAAGAAAGGTGAAATACATTAGGCATGAACATATGTTAGCTTTTCCTCAATAAACTGTGTTATGTCTCAGTGGCAAAATGCTCCCATTGAATGCTGGGATGTTCAATTTTCATTGCAATTTTTAAAGAAGAAAATGGAAGTTATTTTATTAAAGGGATGATGAGTTCTGCCTTTCAAAAATCCAAGTAGATGTAGAAGTTAAGTTGTGAATACACTTGCAGAATTGGCATAGCAACATGTTTCACAGGCCCTTCATGACTCCACTTATTCAGTACTTTAATCATGTCACTAGCAACTTGCTCTTTTTTCATTCACATACAAGGGAGAATTGAAGATATTTGCATAGTTAACTTCATTTGCACCTGTGAGTAATGACATTTTCAAAATATCATTTCAGGAAAAACTGTCAGAAGACAGTAGGAGATGCAAGGAAGGCATGGAAAAAATTCACACAGTGGCAGATGAAGATTCGAGAAGTGAAAGCAGCAGCACTGAGGAGGAAAAAGAAAAGACAAAATTGCTGTTGGAGCGTTTGAAAGCTTTGGAGGTAAGAAGCACAGCAGTTTCACACATAGAAGACCACCCTTCCCCCTTCCTCATTCATTTATTGGCACTGAATCACCCTGTAGTATTAATCTAATCTTTCACAGTTCACCTGATTTCATGTTATGGGGTATTTTTTTTACGATTCATTTACCAGGGATGAACAGGAAGCTTAGAACCACTAAAAGGATCTCTCTGTAATGTTGAGCATCAGATATCCTTAAAAAGAACTTAATACATTATTTTAATTCCATCGAGACCATTTAATAAGAAAAATTGGGTTTATTCAGTTTTTTTTCAATTATTAATATTGCAAGACCAATATAGGTGGTTTAACAACTGTCATAAAACCAGTGTTGCCTCTTTGTAGTTTAATGCTCAACTTTTAATTGCTGGACTGCTGGCTTGGGAGAGCTCAGGCCTTTTTACTGCTGGATTGCAGAAAATCTATTTCCTTGTAAACTACATGGAAAACTGCACACTCTACATTTTGAGTTGTTTCTGGAAAATTAGGATCTGCAATAATGCACCTTGTGGTAGTTTCTAACTAAAGTTTTAAAGTTTCCTTAGGCAGCCATGGAAAAGGTGCAGGTAAAACTGTAACCACTGTATATATGAACTTATTTTGCGCTCCTTGATAGAAGCACGGGTTTCAATGTCTATGAAAAAATAAAACTGTGCATATTTTAATCTAATTTTTAAATACTAAAAAGTCATATTTTTAACTTAGCAAGTGTCTCCTCCCTTCTCTTCCGTTCAAGTATCTATGTAACATTATAGGTATGGATAAATGAATGCCTGAGAATGATCTTAGTGACATTTTGCTGTGTAAGGTATTGGTAAAGAAAGAATCATCACTGGATGTATACATTCGTGGCTAAGTGTGAAGGCTCTTTCACATGAGAATTTTTGGGCTGAGTTGTACTGTGATCAAATTTCATTTTGAAAAAAATTCTGTGTTTTTTTTTTTTTCCCTGAGGACTGACTTAGTTAAAAGTAAAACGTGAACAGTTATAATTATGTTTAGATCTAAATACAGAATCTGAAATCCAGAAGGTATAGGCAGACCCCCTAATTTTACTTTACTTTAGAGTCTTAAACTGTTTGTAAAATAAAAATACGTAATGTTAAAAAACTCTAATTTTGCCCTGGGGAAAAACCCCTTGCTACTAATTTTTTGGACCATAAAACTGACAAATGCACAGTTTGCTATGGTCCTGCTTTATCTGCTGATGGAGGATGATTGTATGTTCCTTGTGGTCTTTTATTTCCTAAAATGCATAATTTCTGTTTGCTGTGCCTCAGTCTGCATGACATTTTCAGTTCTTTATGTCTTCAATTGGTAGGAAGGTGTTCAATAGTGTCACAGCCTTTATCAGTCGTGGCAAATTGCCCAGGTACATAAGGTAGCCCTCAGGACAGCAGGACCTAGTTCAGGAAGGACACTGAAGAGGTCTCCTCACTGGTGTCAGGATTGTGCAGTGGCTTGTTCAAAACCACATATTAGCAAATGCCAATACTTCAAGAATTAATCTGCATAAGTAGCCTAAGGAGCTGTCAAAGAAGAAAGATGAACTGCAGGGCCAACATTAATTGTGATACAATATAATCAAAACAGATTGTTGTTAATTGTCTGTTGTTTAATGTTATGTGTTTTTGCACTTTGTTTTTCTCTTGAAGAATATAAATTGTAATGTCAGAGACTGTATGGTTTATTAATTAAAAGACTTTTTTTAAGTTATATGCAATTAGCTGTTTTAATTCTTTACTATTTTCAGGGTAATTATTCTAAATATATTTTTAGTCTATAGAGAAAGGAACAAAAAATTAGTTTGTTAGTTCCTGTGCTGTGGGTGTCAGGATCTTTAATCTTACTTTACATGAGAAGATGTTATTGTATCATACACAATTAATAAAATCAGAAAGGCTAATTAACTGCTTACTAAAGTTGGGCCTCCATCTGTGCCCTCTAGAATCTGAAGACTGCCTAAAAACAGAAGCTGTTAAAAGTAATAGTCAGAATGTGGGATCTAATCCATTAATGCCTATTAGTATAATTTCATTAATATCAGCACTTTTGATATCTCTTCCTATTAGTTTGTTACCCAGGTGTAGCTCATGAAAAGCTGTAGCCTTGTCAGAGCATTGTAGAATTATTCTTCAGGAATTACTGGCACTGTGATGAAAACCGTAGTCATCCTGGTGTGTTGGATATGGACCAGGAAATTAGCAAATCTAAGAATTAAAAAAGGGGTGATGTTTCATTTCCACAGAAAACTTTCTTTAAATGGCTCCCATATTATGACAGTAGAGTTTAATATTTCTTCTCTTTTTTCTTATATTTCGGTGCTGTAAAAAAAAAAATTTCAGTAACACGCTTTAGGTTTTATTAACTTCTGGTTAACCTAGAAATTTTCTCACTGAACAATACAAATTAGTATAATAAAGCATCTTTGTAGTCAGCCCAAGTGAAAGCTATCATAGGCTTTGATAAGAGATATCTATACATATTCTCCCATTGCTCCTTTTACCTTTAATTTTTTTACATCCTTTATCATTTACAGCAAATTCTATTTCCACTCTACTGACTGATAAATACCATATGTTTCTAATCAAATGAAACAGATGACAAATAGCAAATGGTTCATACCATCTTGTATCCCACTTTATGCAGTTGAAATTAATAGTGATTTCCTGGATATCAAAACTCCTTTGTGCCTTCAGCATTTTTACTTGGCTGCTCTTGAAATGCCGTTTAATTTACTTCAGCAGTTATGATCAAATGCCTTCTAACTCTTAAAAAGAAAAAAAACATTCTCTGATAACTTCTCTGTGCATTTGGAGTGCTGCAAAAAATGAAATATTAATGAAGTATGGTGCGTCACTTGAACTCTGTGGTGGAATTTCATTTTGTTAATCTGCTTTCATCACCAGAGGAATTGCAATTTTTTTTTTTTAAATTGTAGCCAGAAATGTACAAAAACCATAACGTATTCTGGACATGTATCACCCCCCACAACCAGCAATTTCAGGTATGTGCAGGTATATACACAATTACAGTAAAACAATAATGTTATATTTGCAAAGTCATACACATACAAGTGGGAAATTTTTCATAAAACCTTAATTTGCTCTCCTGGGTATCTTAGGTGTTATACAGACTCTCATTGCAAGATTGTCTACTACTATTTCTTGTTTCCAGCAAGAACAGTTTACACATTTACAGTCCACAGAGGAAAGCTTTAAGTATATTCTACATTAGAAAAACAGTGTCCTTAAAGGCCTTAAGACTGTCCCAGAGCTTTGTTATCCAATATGGAGCCGTGGGTTCTCTGCCCCAGTTTAGCCTCAAAATGACTGAAATACAGGCTGCCCGAGCACCTGCATAATTGCAAGTGATTTAAACTGATATACAGCATTAACGTCAGTCTTAATCTAAACATGTCTGTAAAAGCCATAGCTACTTTGATTTTAAAAATTTAATCAGTGATAAATACTGTGTCAGCTTTGAAGGCTTATTAAAGTCTGTCATTTGCACAGACATTTATGCAGTGAGGATAATTCAGTATGAATTAGCTATGTCTGACTCTATGAAACATTCCATCTCTTCTGAACTTCTTTCTTTGCAACTGAAGTAGTGCAACTTTCTTAGAAAGCTTGTGGTTGATTATGAAGAAGGTAAGCTGACAGGGATTGCTCCAAACTAAAGGACTAAGGAGTACTTCATGAAGGTTGTATTGGTTAATGCTTTGCTTTGACAGTAAAAAGGGGATTCTGTGAGATGCACAAGTTTTTTTGATGGTGTTGCGTCCTCTCACACACTTCATGTCCTCTGGGTGAAAACCTAAGAAGACTGGACTCAGTTCCCCTCTCGACTTCAGATGTCCTGCATCCTCAGCAGTCTAATCTATTTGTGCCTGTTGGAGATGCAGTTCCAAGTGCCTGCAGATAGATTTACCCACCAGTTTGTGACAGTGCATAACCAACACCTTGCTAAAACCACACTATTGACATTCAAATTAAAATAAACACTGTCAGCAAAGAAATGCTTCCCCTCTTTTGCCAAGTGTCCCCTTCCCATTCTGCAATAGGCATGAGTTCTATTGGCCTCAGAAAATACTGAGTAAGGGCTGCTCACAACCTTGCATTTTTCACCCAACAGCAGCCGCTGGGGTAGCATTAAATCGTAACCTTGAAGTTATCAAATGAAAAGCCTAATTCATGTGTGAAAATCTCATTGCTTGCGGGTGAGTGAGACTCAATGAAAGTTTCAGTAAACTAAGCTGCAGTAGAAGCAGTATCTGCTGGGGAAGAGTCACAAAACCACTCTAATTTTAATTAAAGAATTTTGCCCCCTTGCCCTTTGCAGTTCATCATAGAAAGATGTGTTTTGTTTTAATAAATTGATCTTTGGGAGAAAACTCACTCAGGATAATAAGCTAAATGTTCAAATATATTAGAGGGGTAATTTCCCTTGTATCATCACCATTAAACAAATGAGGAAGTATGTCAAGTATTTCCGATATTATGTTTTTACTACCCTGCAGAGGAAGAAAGACATGATAGCAATGAACTATGAACTATAAAAAAGAAATATGAGAAGGGTACATAATTCTTCTGAGTGGATTGAGAAGATAACTTCGAGTGGGATGGTGATGGTTTTTACTTTGCTCTTACTTCATTTTCTCTTCTCTCTTTTTTTTTTTTCTCTTCTTTTTTTCTGTGTACTACAGTGTATCATGGTAAAAAAACTAATAATTATTTTCTTTTCAATGGAAAGAAACATACAGGATGCAGGGGCAAAGAGCCCAGGTTTCTGAAAATAACTGAGGGAAGACATCTTGTCTATTGAAAGTCAGCCACTTCACTGGCATATAGGAAATTTGAATCACTTGACTTAAAGGCATGGAAAAATAATGAAGCTTTTAAATATTTTTTGTAGCAACATTTTAAATATTTTGTAGCAACCAGTCTTGTTCCAGCCAATGCATTTAAGCTGATTCAGCCGGAAGCCTCTTCTTAGCCCAGTGCCTTGGCCGTCCGCATAACTAGATTCATTATGCTGATCAGTCACCAAAGGCCACCCTACTTAATTCTAATTTTTGGATTATTTTACTTTTAAATCTTTTCAGTAGGAGACTTTTATAATTAGTTTTCTGAACTGTGCCTAAGAACTCTTTTGTTTTTTTATAGAAGATGATGAGGCAAGGAAAGTCTTATTTCCAAACTTGCACAGTGGCTGATAACAAATCAGCACTGACTTGCATCACTGGTTTCAAAACAACCAGTTTATTCCAACCCTTTCCTGGTAATAGTATTGGCAAACTGTTTTAGCTTTCCAATAACTGAGTAAATTTTAAATTAAAACCAAACAGGTACCATCAAGCTGAATATAGTCTATAATCTGTTGCTGCTTGAACTCATCCACTGTAGGTCCTCAGTGGCTCAGTTGTTCCTAGTCTTTGGGAAGTAAATCTCATGGCTGCTGCCTGTTTCTCCTTGCCTCTATGCTCTGAAGTGCTGTCCTCTGTGCCACCTCTCCTCACCCACTCCTGCTGAAGTGTTCAAAAGCAGGTCTTTCCCAAATGTTTGAACCTTCCTTCTGCCAGCTCATGTCCTCCTGCTGTTCACATCTTCCACTGCGGCGTTTCCATCCATCCTACAAGATGCCCATGAGGGTGTGCAACTCCGTGCTCCATAGTTGGCACAGACTCTGGATAGCTTTCAGTGGTCAGTGCACCTTACCAGTGGGGATGTGAAAATAATACCCTCATACAGACGAAGACTAATAGAAACCTCTTCTGGGCAGACAGTTCAATTCAGTTAGTATGTGGGGATTTTTTAAGAGAGGAGAATGTATTTCTTGCAGACATGTAAAATATTGATCTTTCTATTTTTCTCTCTCATTTTACATTTTTTTTCCTAAACCAGTTGAAATTCATGCCAATTTTTTTTTTTTTCATGGAAAAATCAAGATGATCTAGTAGGGATATGAATTTACACAGGGGTGTTGAAAATAGCTCTGCCCGCTGGATGTAAGAAGAGCTGTTCAGATTTCCTCTGTTTGTCATGGCTGTAACCATTTGCTGCTGTCATTAGAGAGAGACTGCCTAGCCACTGTTCCACCAAACAGCTCCATCTCCTGAAATGGGAGAGTGCTTTAATATAAATAACTGTACATTAACTCATTGTCTCCATGACTAGTCAAAGAGATATGGAGAAAGCCATGCATATCTGCATTTTTCTCACTATTCAGTTCAGTGAAAGCTTTAAAATTATTTCTAAAATCAACTCTGGTGCCTCCTGGGAATTTTAGTGTGAGTAACAGCTGGTAGAGTTTTTTACTTTTTTACTTTTTACTTTTCTAAGTAAGTCTAGGGAAAATAAAAGAATATTGAATTGCGTCTCCTATGATGCACTGCAGCAGTGGTTCAGAAGTTGAATGTTTTGAGTCACAACGTGTAGAGCTTCTCAGTTTTTGGCACATGTTGAGAAGGTAAAAACTTTCAGATTGACTCTCTGTTTTCTACTCTGCAATACCCACGAAGCAGCAATCAATTAAAATTTGCTAACTCAGCCAAGTGCTCAACAGAATATGCTCCAACTAGTATTCCTGCTCTGTTATGTCATAAAACTGCGTTTAATTGTTTTAAATGTGCCATCATGTCATACCCCATCAACTACTTGTATAAAGGGAATTTTGCTGCGTATCAGAATTTTTCACCTTTAGCCTGCTCATGCAGTAAACTCAGGTTTTAATCAAAGTTACTCACTTTCTGGCTTCAGGTATGTCAGTGAAGCCGGAAACTGAGTAACTTTCATATCACACACGAGTGTGTCCAAGTGAGGTACAAGCCACACTGGAAAGGCAGAGTGAGTAACTTATGCTGTTCCTGATCTGTTCCCTCTCAAGGTAGAATGATATAAAATGCCCTTTTCCAGGGCAGTGAATCCATCATGTTCCAAGTGGAAAAAAGTTTCTTATATGCAATTATTTACTTCACATTAATATTTTAGTCAGGAAGCTGTTTAGAATATCCTCTAGCTCACATGAAATGTTGATTTCTTTCCTAAATTATGTTGCATGCAGTTGTAAAATATAGGATATATTGAGATCTGGAATTTTTACCAAAAAAAATGAGAACATAGATAAGCATTTAATGTTCATTTCAGCACAGGCAAATGTAATTAAATATATTCATTGTAAAAGCAGTTTATAAATCCATTTTTTTCTGTGATATTCCAAGCTCCAGTCCAATGGCCCTTTCCTTACCGTTATGTACCACAGAGAAAGCTCTGTGGGACTTACCTGACTGACATAACATGTGGTCTTTAAATAGTTCAAAGTACTGAATACGGGTGCAAGAATAATGATCTGGTGCCAGAAGGTCTGAGGAATAGGTGTAGTTGGCAAAGAAAAGGTAAGTCACAGAAGTCAGGGAAAATCATCTCGGTTTTATTAATCCTGTCAGATTTTCTCTATTGAAATGAATGTTAACTGTATTCTGCAAAGAGTCCTTGCTAGGTTGCATTGAAAGAATCTGCTATTTCAGTCTGCCTTTTATGTTTTAATGATAGTTTTTCAGTGCCCTTCTTTCCACGTGTCATACCTTCTTGCAGGTAATCGGTAGATAATGTAACTTACCTTTTTTAGTGATCAGGCATGTGGTACAATTGAGAATTCACTCTCCCTGCTGAATGAAATGAGATTCTCCAACACTGTGGTATAGATCTAGGTGACTGTGTTTATCCCAACACATCTATCATTTCGGAGAGTGAGACTCAGGAGTTTTTTTAAATAGTTTCTCTCAGCTGTGCTCTCTGGGCCCGGCTCTACACAAGCCCTTTCTGTGAGCTCCCCATTACTCACAGTGGCACTTGTTTCAAGGAAAGATTGTGTGACAGAGATTTTAGAATCACATCCTATATTTTTAATTTACATACTAATGCATGCAATTTGGCTGAGAGTAATGACAGTTCTACAGTTCATAAAGTAAATAAGTAGTTGCAGTTCCTTTCAAATTAATATTATTTTAAAAATCCCAGTATTCTGTGGATGTTCTCCACTAGCCACATAGGAAATCCCAATTAATTTACCTCAGCTGTTAAAGCTGAATCCCTTACAACTCTTATATAGTAAAATAATTTCTCTTTTAATTTCTCTATACTGACCTTGGAAAATGCTTAAACAGTAATGAGATCTGTGTAGTAATTCACTTTTTCTTAATTTGGTAGTGATTTCTTTTTTGTTCATTTTGTAGAAATACAGCATTGGAGATTATAGTAAGGATTCTGGGCAGGTGTACTTATGCACTAGAATTAATGGAGCTATGCTGAATTCTAGCATGTAAGGGTCTTGGCTCCTGTGTTGGGAAATGATTAACTACACATGTGAAATCTGTGATTAACATACTCTTGAAATTCAATATTTACTGGCTTTATTATGCAGCTAATTTGATGGTCCACAGCAGGAGATACTCAGGTGGTTATTTTTAAGTCTGCTAATCAGTTATGGTGACAAACACAGATTTTGAGATTAGTTATAAATATATGTATGTAATAATAAATCAAATATGGAATAGTCTGACTTTAGTCCATTACACATGAGACTGATTTTTGCTGATGGTTCTGTAGATACCTGATTGCTCGCTAAGTAATTTCAGTACATGGGCACAGTATAACCTCATATGCATGGACATGTACACCTACCTGCACATTTTAATGTACAGTTGTCTGGTTCAGATCTGCAACACTGTTAAATACCAAGGAGAAGGAGAGATTTTATCATAAGGACAGTCTTTTCTTTATTCCTGTGTTTTGGTCATTTGTTTGCTTGTTTTAAATTATTATATGTTTTACATATTGCCCATCCCTGCCAGTTTTAAGTTACCTTTCCCCAGGCCGATCCTCCATTCTTTTTCATCTCAGGCTGAGCACTGCTCCTCTTCTTCCCTCATCAGACAGCTAAGGCAGGGTGTGTGCCCCAGGACAGCCCCTGCTCTGCTGTCAGGAGTGTGCAGCTGTCACCTTCCTGCTGAGACCAAGAGCTGCCATCTGATATTTTTGACGTATGGGCCCATGTTTCCCGTGCAGGTGGACACATGGTTAGATTGCCTGGCAGGGCTCTCCAGTTCCACCTGGGATACACAGGCACATAATGCCATCTAGAGGGCAGAGTTTCTTCCCTTCCCACAGGAATACCTGTGATCCCTGCTGGCCTTCCATCACATGGGGTGGCAGTGCTCGTTCACCTCTGTGATTCATGGATTTTCCCGTTTGTCTTCCGGACTGTGTGTACTCAGACAAGGCACAGACTTGAAAATCATGCAGAAGAACAGAAGCACTTCCATGGTGATTACAGCTGTTTACCTTTAATAAGCCTGCAGGTTTCCTTCTTCAGTCAAGTTGTCTGTCCCTCCAGAAAAATCCTTCTGATTTTATTTTAAGTGCTCTTTGTGTCAATGTTTAGGTTCTTCAGGAAAATGTTCTTTTAAATAGAGGAAGCTAGTAAGACCTGGGGTTTTCATTCATCTTTTTGTTATACTCTAAGAAGAAAAGTGCTTACATATTGGTTACTATGCCAGACAAAATCCTTCCTAAAATTATAGAAGCAACAGTTTCAGGTCAGCTAAGAAATGGGTTTGAGGGCTGTACATTATGTGGAACTGTTGTGTGTTTAAACAGAAGTTAAAATATTTTCTTGTATTGCATCTCCCCTGCTGAAACACTTGTTTAGCATTTCTCTTAGCAGTTAATGGTAAGCTGGAAATGAGTGGAGATAGCGCTTTCAGTCAAGAGGTCATGTAGCTGAAACAGTTAAAGGTTCTTACTTGCCTCCAATACCTCCTTTTTTTTTCATCTTTTGAACTGTACAGTTTGCTTTTTCTTCAGACCTTAGACATGTCCCAGAGAAAAGCCTGTTGCCTCCTCTTTTATAATTTCCTTCAGTCCTGTGTCATATTGGATGTCATTATACTATAATACATTATAACAGTAACTGCTGTTACCCATAATGACTGTTCTAATATTTTTTTGATAAGCAATGAGTGTTCTTTCTGCAACCTTAAATCTGATCTGTATCATCAAAAAAAGAGAGTTTTATTAGACATTGTAGTGTCTCCCCAGTGCCATGCAGATAGCTGTTACCTACATACATCCATAAATTTGAGTCAGTTAGGGTAGGAAGCATGAAACAGAGAAAAAGGCTGTGTTACAAACTTTATGAACAGCATAGTCTTTTTAGATAGTGCCCTGCCATGCAAGGTGCTTCAGGTAGCAGAAGCAGTGTAGCTGCATGGAGTAGTTTTAATTTGAACTAATTAGTTCTTCTTGAAAATCAGGGTATTGGCCCCAGCAGAGCAGTGCTTGAGCAACCTGAGCCAGCTTTAGCAGATCTTTGGGGACAGTATTGACATAGCTTCTGTTCTAAGGGGTGATGTGTCTTCCTATGGGCTGCTACTGCTGCTGTGCTTTTCACACCTGAGCTTCTTACTGGGATACCACTGAATCCCATCAACTTTGACTTAATGCATGTCCTTGGACCTCCCAGGGCTGTAGTTTACCAGCAAATGTAAGTACCAAGAACAAAATCTGAGACAAATTGTATATGTCGAAGAGCAAGGTTAACTAAATAATTGAGGAAGTGTTTAATATTACACAGTAGCACTTAATAATATATAATTATAATAGCATTTACTTTCCATGTAGCTGGCTTGAATGTATATGTTTCTGTTCAGGTTCATATTTTCTATTTTCATGAAGTACAAAGCTATAAAATTATCCAAGTAGAAAAATGCCGCTGGCACATCTCTTTTGTGTGTAGGAAAAAGTCTTCCCAACAGGGCTTTCTTTTACTTTGGTGTTATGGGATACATTCTTGTCCTGGCAGTTGACTTCCTTAGAGGTATCCCTATTAATTTAAGAAGATAGCCTGTTATTTATGTCTGCCTTAGGAGCAGTGTAACAGGAGCAGACCCTCAGAGCCAAGGTGGCATTCTAAGGACCTGACACCCGTATTGTGCACATTTTGGGGACTTCACTTTGACTGAGCTCTAGTTAAGCCCATCAGCAGTTGGGTCTAGTTAAACCCATCTTCCCATTTCATTTAAAAGAAACCCAGTCCGTTGGCTCCAAGGCCACAGCACAGTGTGAGCTGTACTCTGGTCAGAAAAATCACTTGAGATCAGGACACTCACTGCTCATCCAAGCCAAAAAACTGATGCAGGTGGACCTGAGGTCAACCAGCACAATAGGAGACATTTCATATAACTTGTTAGGATCACAGTCAGGTGCTGCCACATCGGATAATTTCCAAGGGATCCTCATGTGTCTGCATTCATCGTCTTTAAGTGACCACAGACTGCACAGGGCAGAAAAACCAGACAAACCTCCCAACTGCTGAAGCTTTTAAACAACAGAATTTGGGGTCTGAGTTGTTTTTCTTTTGGGCCAAATAAAATTACTCTGCAAATTCACTATTCCACCCTAAATCATTAAAGATTAAATGAATCAGAACTTTCCATTTAACAAATGTCAGTGCAGAAGTCAGTGTGCTGTGTATGGTTGTGTGGAGCGAGGGGCATTGCCTGCTACTTACTGTGCCTATAAAAACAGAAGAGAAAAATGTTCCAGGCTCGCAGGAGAAACAAGGTGATGTTTGCAAATAGAGTTTCATTTCAGTTAGCAAGAAATGAGCAGTAATTTTGTGATTCAGTTTTTAGGAGTTAGCTATTGGCTACAAAACAATTGCTTCACGTTATATGGCATTTGATCCTCTCCCTACCTGTCCTGCTCCGCTTTGCTTCACACTCTGTTAGCTGGGAGGGAGAGAAATAACAGAAGCCATCAAAAGAACTTCATTTTGAAATACCTGGGGCAGTTGACTTATGGGTGACTTCTGATGAAGAGAGTGAAACTGCAGGAAACGTTGCCTTCAGAAATAACTCAGTGCTCCCCTGTAGTTAAAACAGGGAAACTTGTTATAAATTTATGTTAGGAACTGTGAAACACTCTACATTAATAGCTTATTGTGGTGGAAACCTTTTAACTTGAAATCTGTAAAGGAATAGAATAAAATGATTCAGCATGGGAGAAGGAAAATTTTATATTTTATTATGTTTTAAAGTATTTTGTGACAGTATCAATTATAACATCACATAATATTTTAAATCTATTGCGTAGTATAGCAAAGAAAACTAATTCTTTTTCCCAGAATTCGAACCTTTTTTTTCATTTCATAAAAAGTCATACATGTTTCTTTGGAGAAGAAAAAAAGAGATTATCCCCCTTGGATTGCAGAGAACTGGTATGGGTTTCCCATCACACAGCCAGTGAATGTGACATGCAAGTATATGGGATCAGTGTTTTCCGGACTGTCAGCTTAAAATCATCTTTTAATTACTTTTGTTTGAACTAAATTGTGAAACTTAGGATAAATAATTAGGGAAAATATTTCTTGATAAATATTCAGCATCCACTTTCTCTGAAGACGGAGCAAAACATCTGTTGTTTTACCTTCCAGTGAGCTCCAAAATAATTGGATATGGGATACAATTGTGTTGTGGATTATACATTAAATGACACAAAAGGAAAAAAGCAGGAATGCAGTAAAAGTCTGAATCTTTCTATCATCAGCCTCCATGAGCACAGTCAGTTGCTGAATTTCCCTGGGGAAGGGGAATGGGTGAGTGGGGAGAAGGCTGGTGTTGGTGTTCCTTGAAGACAGTGCCAAATTTAGCTCCAAATTTGAGCTGTTTACTATAATTCAAGCAGCCCTTCAGATCAGGTTCGTGGAGCAGCCTAGAAGTACCACTTACAGGATTAAAGCCATTTTTTGCATTGACCTATGAAATCATATTTTATTTTCATTCTCATGATATTGGAAAAAAATATAAAAGGTACTTTAAAGGAGAATAACTGCTCTTGAAATAATTTATAGGAATTAAAATTAAAAAATTCCTGAATATACATGTATGTGTAGAGCCACTTCTCAGTGACAAGAATCAGTAGTAGTATTGCCTGTTTTTGCCTTGACCACCTCAGCAGGACAAGTGGGGGGAAATAAGAAGTAGTTTCTGTTGGAATGGAGATGTACAATGATTAATTTCTGTACAGAGATCTGAAATGTTCTATTCTTTTCAAACTCCAGTTTAGATCAACCTTGAAGCTGAGTGTGCTACTTAGGGAGGTGTGGATAATGGAATCACAGAAAGTACAAAACTGTCACTGTGTCAGTAAGCTCATGGTCAAAATTGCAAAGCTTTGAAGGATAACTCATTTACAGCAGATTCTGAAGTGGCCTTTCTTATTGCTTGAAAAACTATCCTAGGTTATATGAGTTTTCCACCAGATCTGAATTAAAAAAAAAAAAAAAAAAAAAGAGAAAAAGGAACCCCATCTTTTTTTAACTTTTGAAAAAGAGGTTGCCATATATATCATTTCAGAAGGATTCAAAGCCAAAATTTTGTTGCTGGTTTCAAACTTCTCCAAAATGTTTCCATTCAAAACAAAGCAAATTTTTTTTTTTTTTAAATGACTTCACTGTTTTCTATTGAGCTTCAGCATTGCATGTACAGATAGTCAGTGGTTTTAAACTATTCTTTACTAATTTCAAATAATCAGTACTTCAAATAATTACTATTTCAAAGGATTAGAATTTCCCTTTGCAAGAAAAATTGAAACAAATGCAACCGACCAAATGTGATGTGATTAGTTCATATAAGAGTTTTCAATGCAAAGATACTTATGGATGTGTTACATACCAGTTGATTTGTACACAAAATACCATTTCAGATTAATCAGGCCCACACTGGTTGCCTTTATCTGCCTGTGTTAAGTGTAGGAATCAGTATCACTTACAATTTCAGTATCTCATACTTCTTTTAATGGACCAGGGATTTTATTTTTAGTTGAGAGAGGAAATAAGTTCCTGTTAATATTACATGGGGAAGCACAGCAAGTCTGTCAGAGTGAAATGCTCTCAGTTCTTAAGGAGAACAGTTCCATAAGGGAACAACTCATTTAAAACAAGAGGGGGGGAAAAAAAAAGAATGAGATGGAACAGCTGCCTCTCGTTCACAGTTTGCAAGGGGAAGGATCACTGAGCGTAAATATTGGAAAATCAGAAAATAAACAAATTTCACAACACACAGAGTCTTCCTTGCATAAAAATTTAGTCTTATTTCTAACATTTGTGTGGTGGCATCCTGGTCTGTAGCGTGGTGTCCAGGCACACACTTCTAGGGAGACACCCTGTACTTTTAGAGCGGTGGTGGTTTTGAGAAAGGTGGATGAGTTTCAGGAGGGAAAAAAATGGGACTTCTGGCTCAAAAAAAAGGGGACATCTTTCATAATTTTAATCTATGTGTTCAAAGGCCTGTATTGACAGTGCTTTACCAGTGGATATATTGTAAGTCTATTATTATCTTTATGAATACTGGTAGAATATGCTGTTTTCTACAATTTGCATGGAAGTAAACATACAACACTGTACTGATATATCTCCTTGTAGCCTAGATATTTATTTGCTTGAAGATAAGCCTGTGCTTATGATGCAGTCTGTTTTGCTGGATATATTCCTAACCTTCTCTTTAAAATGTCACTTCCAAACATATCTGTGGTGTCAGAAGGGAAAAATGTTGAAGGTTTTAAAGGCTTGTCATCCTTAACTACTTTAGAGTTAACAAAAATTAAAAAGACAAATATTGCAATTCTTGAACCAGTTGAAAATTGTCAACCCCAAATTCTGAAAAATAGGAAAAAAAAAAAAAAAAGGTATTTCACAGAGGAATTCCCAGGAATATGAGGGTTGCTTTACTCATCTTTTTGGACATAAGCGCTCATACACTCATCAGCAGTGTATGAATCCCATTTGGTTTTGGTTTGTTTGATTTAACTCCTGAAGTAATCCAATATAAGTAGGATTAAACTCTAGTTACACCCTTTTTTCGAAAGTGAGGCTTCATCATTTAGGTTGAACACCCATTGTTTCTGCTTGTATGAACTGGTAAACGCTCAACAGACAGGAGGAGATCTCTGTGGTTATGAGCCCTGTCCAGGACCCTGGCTTGGAGTCTCTCCCTGTGACTGCTGAAAATCTGTAGATAAATGAGCATGATTTGTGTTCTGATCTCTGGCTGCATGAAATTGGCACAAATTTGAAAGCTGTTGCATAATTTCATCTGTAAATTCATGTTTAAATACATCAATAATTGATGAAACAACAAATGCAGCTGCACAGACATTGGGCCGCTTTTCATTGGGAACATTTAAACCGGAATTTTTAGTTTTAGTTTTCTGATGTTGAATAAATATTTTCTTACTTCTTGCATACATTATACTGGTCCCTGTGAGTCTACAAGCCCATTGGTAGCACAGCTATAGCATAGCATGTTGGTATAGACTGCTTCTGAGATCTGTCAGTTGCTTGTTCTAATGTCATTTTGTGGCAGTAACGAATTAAAAAAATTATTGTTGAATTTACAAGGATGATCCCTATCAGTGCTGCCCAGTAAGGTTTAATGTGGCCTTTTTATAGACAGACTTATAATTGACACTCAGATGGTTCTGTGTTTTCTTATTTAATGTCACATATGTGTTACTTCCATGCCATGTTTTAACGTGAATTGGACTTGAACAGTGACAGAGTATGTCAGATAAGATGTTTTGAGTGAGGTTAAGGATAATAGACTATTACACAAAAAAAAAACCAACCAAAAAAGCAACACCAGAAAATGATGCAACTGAGAAGGTGAAGGGGCTCATGTGTTTTGTAGCAAGGGTGAGAAGATTGGCTGTCATCATATCACTGATTTGTCCTTTTTAGTGTTGGGGGTTTTTTCCCCATCTCCATTATCCAGAAGAATTGATTAAGAGTAGGATATTCGAAAAAACCCACACACTTTACTTAAGCATCAGTCCACTAAGTTTACTCCTTATTTTATCAGGAGCAAGCACTCCCCAGTGCCAGTGTTCTGGGGACACTGGAGAGGGGCCAGTGAGAAATGCTTTTATAATTCTAGAATTAAATGGAAGCTTTTGTTGCTACAAAAGATTTAAAAACACAGATCTACTTTTCAGTACTTCTGACCAGCATAACTATGGTGTTAAGCTTTTCTCTGACAATTTGTTGGATCAGTCTTTCAAAGGATGATTTTTCTGCATAACAGGGACAGAATAACACAAAAAGTTTCCTGTGGCCAAAGACATGGTAAAGGTTCGAGTGGTAAACCCTTCCTAGAACAGCAGCTTGCCAAAAATGCTCTAAGGACCTAAAGAAAAAGTGTAACAGCATTACTTCTTACTTTGCCAACAACAGGTTTTGACCTCTCGTGTGCACTGTATGAAGCTGTGACCACAAAATATACCAAATCAGAGGCTGAAAGCAGGAAAATATTGCTGAGTACATTTGAAGTGCTTGGACAGCTCTTAATACACTACACTGGGCATGACAAATGAGCATCTGTGTAAATCAATAAAGCTTTCTATAAATGGACAAATGGTTTAGTATGAATAACAAAGGAGTGCACATGGTAACCGTGTTGCAGCATTCAGTCAGGGATTTTAAAGTTCACTGTCATAACTTTGTTCCTCTTGACCTTTATTGATGATACCTTCAGAGCATGTTGAGTTGCTAACTAGACATACAACCTTTAGACCTTCATCTCCTGCCCGTGACTAGATGATCTTTAAAGGTCCTTTCTGATCCAAACCATTCTATGATTCTATGATCTCCTCTTCCCTTAGTGCAAAATACGTACTAGTCTCTGCTTTCTTCTCTCTTCCTTTTGTTTTGTCACAACTCTGCAATGGTTGAGTAAGGAAAACTATCTTCTATGCAATTCTCTTTTATTCATTCTTCTCTTTTCATGCATTCGAGTAGAAAATTCAATGTTCTATCTAATTTCATTGTGGTTATAAAACTTTAAAACTGTGCAAACAGCTGCCCTGCAGGAGAAAATTGTGTTCTTCAACATCTGTGGAAGAGAGAGAAAGCTATTAGCTGACCAAAAGATAATTTTTATCATTAGTAGAACTATGTTTTTCATCCTGAGAAAGAAATTAAAATCAGAGTCGACAAAGTCTCATGAAATGACTGTGTCTTAGCAGTGGTATCAATTCAAGGCAACCTCTATTTTGTTAAAGGAGTCTGAAGTTTTAGCTTTCAAATTGATTTTCAATAAACTCAGTTTCACAGAAAAATGTTGTCTCTAATTTAGGAAGTTGAAGGCTATTTAGCATTATCCAAGTCATGATTGAAATCTTTGAATCTTCCAACCTTTGGAGAGACTCTAGTGCAAAATACTTTCTCCACAATCGGAACTCGGAAGGGCCTCTGGTTTGACATTTTAGGATCCCTGAATGTTTCATTTACCTATCATTTATGCCACAGTTACTTTTGGCTGACTGAATGATGCTGTCCTTTGAGAGCTGTCCCTCCGAGAAATGTGTGCCTGAGGTGCTGGTGGCAGGCACTGAATGTTCCTTGTCTGCAGCAATTGGCTGGGCTGCCTCACTTTTGGGGTCAGCAAGGCTGAGAGATGGTTCACTTATGTGTAACATAAAATATACATAAATTCCTAGAGGACAGCCATGCCTAAAACTCGAAATCACTATAGAAATCAGTTGATATCTAAGTACTGTTCTCAGCAAGCTGGATTTTTCCTGCATAGTCCCTGGCCAGGTTTTGTATGGGATTAGTGGTTGCACTGGGGTCAGTACTGCCACTGCCCCCAGGTGCCTGCAAGTGTGCAATAGCTTTCAAGCTGTTTCAAGCTGCTTTCAAGTGAGGGCTTCTTACTACAGCTTAGCCTTCTGTAAGTATGGCCTGGAAATAAAAACGAAAATAAATTCAATAGTGGTTTCCTTCAAGGAGACCTACTTTGCTTAACTGGCAAAAGATGCCCAGAATATGCAATATGGGAGGGAGGCAGTTAGATCCCTCTGAGCAAAAATTGAGCAGCCTTACAATAACATCAAAACCCCATGGTTTCTGTTAAATAAATGAAGGTTTGGATTAGGAGGCAGGGTTTTGAGACCACAAGTGCTATTACAAATTTTTCAAATGAATACTTTTGGGGGAATGAGGATTATTATCAAGTATTCAGTTGCAATATAGAGTGATTTAGTACATCAAGTGCTGGTGTTCCCATGTTGTGGGAACTGGCACAGGTTCTTAAGCAAAATCAGTCGAGTGTTCCCTTCTAGTCCAGTCCTCATTACAAAAATGCCAAATAAATAGTCATGATTTGCTCAACAATCAAGAAGCACAAAAGTCAAGCTAACATTGACTACATTACATCCTTTCACTACACTTTTGAAGCCAGTGGGTTTTATTATACAGATGTTTCCACTGTGGCTTAGTAAGAGATGAAATGTAACATTTATTTATAATGCTTTCAAGCTTAGATTTCCTAATTTTAGTAGCCTATTTGTAAAGGAATAGCTCACTGAAATCAGAGATTCAGAACAGATCCAAGGAGACTTTGCTTCCATTTTACGACCTTACAGCATTCCAAAATACAGAATAAGAGAAGCATGGGGAGCTCTCTGGGTACTTTATGTAGTACAAGTATGTTTTATAGTTCTTTTACACATTTCTGTGTGGGAGGAGCCTGCCCAAACTATTTTAGGATCAAATCATACAAAATATTTTTATTTTAATGAAAATGAAAGTTAAAACCTAAATCCATAGGTATACTACTATATGTGAGTTAAAGTCTGTGCAGACTAATCCTGCAATGATTGCTTCAAAACAGTCAGAAGTATTTGTTTTGGATGTAATTTTAGGAGGATGTTCATAAAGAAAACATCTGAAAATCTTTAACTCAGAAATACACTTTGTGTAGCAAACATCTCTATTTTATCAGTCAATCTGCAAGAATGTGTCTGTAAAAGCAGACAGAACTAGATATGATAGCCTCTTCAGGGTGGAGGACTATTTACCCTCCAGCCTCTGATTTCTTACTGTTGTTTTTGCTTTTGCAGCCTCTGCTTCTACTTTGCTACTTACTTCTGCATCTGCATTTTTTGCTGCCTCATCTCACAGTGCTCTCTGCAGGATCACCCATAGACTCTTTATAGCCATATGTTGAACCCATTCGTAGGTGACATTGAGAAAATATGATGCAGAGCATTTTACCACCTTTGCTGGCTTAATTGTACCCTCGAGATAAAGCACTGATTCTGTACAGTTGCTTATTTAGACTTTTAAATAAGTAAACTCTATATGCCCTTGTTTCTTGCCACACTTTATGTTTTTACTCTTTTTCGATATGCTGGATAATAATGTATGTTCGCTTTTCCTTCATGATCTTATTTTTATGATTTAGCTCAATTTGAAATTGTTTTTAATAAATCAATTTATTGGACTTGGGATTCTTATTTTGTTGAATCATTGTCTCAAAAAGGGAGAGAAATGTACATCTTTCCACAGAATCTTTCCATACAGTACATTATATTAATTTTTCTCTAAAACTATAGATGTTAACTATATTTAGGACTGTTGCTTTGTGTAACCACAATTCCTTTGACACAGCATTTGTTTAAGTTTTAAAGGTTGACAGAAGATTAAAGTGAAACAAGAACTGTAAATTGCATAATGATTGTAATTATGTGAATGCATTGATTTCGGTGTTATGGTTGTGTGATGTGAAGTTATGCATGGGAGATAGGGGGATTCCTAGAGCCAGTTTTGATAGATTACTCATGGATTTTTATATATATTGTTTTAGTTTCCCAGTCTTTAAGAAATAACTAGTTGACACTTGCTCTGATGCAACTGTATGTAGCACACTTGGGAGTTTTACTTCTCTCATACTGTAAGAGTTCCTAAAGTCAATGCATATATAGGAAAATACTTTGATTTACTGTAATTTAGGCACCAGATTGTGCCATTTTGAAGTTTTCACTATGACAAAATATGTGAGCATAATGGAAATTAAAGATAGATGAAAGACCCGACTGTAAAGGAAACATTATCATATTTAAAATTACATATGTGAGCAAAAAAACCCAATTCTAACTTCAAGATTGCATTTAGATGTAGTAAAATACCTCTCACTCTTGAAATAATGGGGTTCCTGGGGTTCCCCACTGCACAAACCAGGCTTATGAAGACCTG
>JAYRBT010000181.1:7117566-7219896 GCA_036023395.1 Myiotriccus ornatus
TGACAAGATGAGGTGGTGGACATACGTGGAATATCTGCTATGATATTGTTCTCAACTGTAATGTGCTGTGTGAATAATCTCGAAAATGAATGTCACTTATGATTTTACTCAAAATACCAACTTGTAGCAAAATAAATTGCATGGTGCATTTTATTCTGGATCTTGAAGAAGTACAATAAGTAAGCCCTCTGAGAATTTTTATGAGTTGTCAGGTAGTACAAGACATTCTTTGATTAATTTACATATTTATTTATTTATTCCATTTTACTCTAGGCAGAGAATTCAGCACTGGCTCTGGAAAATGAAAATCAGAGAGAACAGTATGAAAGATGTCTCGATGAGGTAAGGTAGATAAAAAGGTTGGTTTTACCTGTACTATAATTAAATGAATACAAATGAATCTCTCCTTCTCTTACAAGGTTGACATTGTTCTGCACTTTTCCAGTAGTAGCTCATTCTAATTAATTCCAGGAACATGTGTCTGGCAGTCAAATGTATTGTTCTCCATGACCTCTGCTGTAAATCCTCTTTTGACCACACCTCTTCACTGAAAAGTTGACATCCCTGTGACCAATATTTGGAACTCGCTGTTTTCATTAGGAGGAGAAAAATTATAATTTGCCTATTAAGTGTTGTGTACTCCCTCTTTTCTGTAGAGTGGAACACGTGTGGCAGTGGTTTCTTTCATCAGGAGTCCCCCAGCTTTTCTCTGTAATGTATTCTGTAATTCTGGAATTTTAGTCTCTCAGCTCCCCCTTAGGGTTACATACACAGCTTTTTCTGCTGGGTTCTTTCAAGCTGTTGGCTCACTTCTACTACATGTCTCAGTTTCTGCTCAGAGCTTCCAGTTACAGCTGCAATATAATTCACCCATCACTTACTGTCTGAGCACTCCAGCAGTGTTTACATTCCTGAAATGTCTAATATCTCCTACTGCATGGAGCTTTCTCCAGAAATATACTGATGCTTACTTGTTCCTCCTGTTTATCCTGAAATAAGGCTCTTCTGAGTTTAAAATAGTTTTAAGACTTTTAGTAGCTGGAAGAGTTGCTCAGCATAAATTGCTTACCCATTCCATAATGAGAATGTGTAGTGGCATAAGTAATTAGGTAACACGCAAACAGAACAAAACAAAAACTACACCAGCTGCACCTTTGAGAAAAGACTGCGTGATCATGCAAAACCACCCAGAGCAGATGACAATTCTTGTCTTCCTACCAGCTTTTTAAATTTTTAATCTGCATTTGCTGAAGTGTTAGTGGTGTGAGCAGCACAGCCCTGGTACAAGAAACCTCCGCGTTAGTGCAGATTTTCATCAGCAAATCTGCACTTTTGCCTCTGTGGCGTATTTTTATAAGGGAGCTGGAGTAAAGGATGTGCAAATACATTTTCCCACTAAGTCATGCTGTGCCTGTTCTGTGGCACTGGGATACCAGCAGAGCCTTCATCTGCGCTGGCCAGAGTCACCGCTTTCCTGGCACACTTGAATGATATACGGATATCTTAGTGATAAGGATGAAATTACCATATAATTACTAACTTCAGTTTAAATTACAGAGCTTGACTTAAAATTATTTTCTGATTGTCTAGGATAAAATCTGCTTACATAATTAATTTTGGAAATGAGTAAAGCACTAGAACTGTCCACTTCAGCAGAACACTCCATGCAGATTATAAGGACAGAGGATATGCTTTTATTCTGTTTACAGTAACATGATGAATTTCTGACCCAGAGTTGTGTTTTTTGCACACTATTTCAGTATAAAGATCAAATAATATTTCAAACTATGCTCTGAACTTTAATATCTTCAACATTACATTGCCTGTTTTCAGTTCTTCTGTATTATCACAGCAGCATCCATCTTCTCCCACTGTGTCAACTTTTTTCAGGAGAAAGTGCTTCTCCTCACCTGTGGATTTGTACTTTCCTGCTTTATTTTTTGTTTATCTTCTTTCTCTTTTTTTTGTATTCTGTTCTGTGTGCAGTGACCTCTCCTGTTCTTTCCCCATGGCTTGCTATCACTGTTTTCTTCTCCTTCCTCTCTCAGCTCACACAATGCTTTGGCAGTGGCACTGTAACCACCATTGTTTTAGGTGACACAAGCTAGGACCTAATCCTTTCTGGTCCCTGAGGTGAAGAAGTTGTTGCCAGTGACTGAGGCAAGAAAATCATATTTAATAATTGCAGGTTCTGTAGGAATCCCAGGTTAGCATCCCACTGAGCACATTGCTTTGGTGGAGCTACACAAGAAATCGTGCATTCTCATCCTCCTTCTTTATACTAACAGTGATGAGGAGACATAAATTAATTAATTAATCATTTAATAACCCAAACATTGATTGGAGAACCTTTACTTCCAAATAAATTCTTCTGAAGATATTTTTTATGTGACAAAGTCCTTTCTAGACAGGGATTCTTACTGGATATCTTAAGGACATAAAATGCTTTCAGTAAATAATTAAAAAAAGAAAAAAGAAAGAAAGAAAAAAGAAAAAAATATTCCACTTGGAAACTTCTTTCCTTTAAGACTTTAAACCTGATGCTTCCTTTGTTCATAACTCATCTTAGAGCAAACCTACTTCTCAAAAGGGAAAATCCCTTCAGACCTTCCCCGGTTAAGGCTTCAGAACTTCTTCAGCAGCTTTTAGGAGCAGATGTGTATCTGTCTGTGCTGCATCCCCACTTTGTCCCAGGGACACCTGGCAGGTTTAAATGGAGGAACACAGCTGTTCCTGAGCACACAAGGCTGTGGTCACACCCAAACCTGAGAGACCTAAACCTGCCACCAAAACATTTGAGTGCCTGCGACAGCCATTATTTTAATTTTGCATCTGCAGCCCTATTAGTTGTGACTGCACTGAACTTCTCTTGGGCTGATGCACAAGCAAAGCTGTCCTCCAAAGTTACCACTAGCCATGCTACCTGGTTACATGTTTGGGAAGCCTGACAGGCCCTTGAGATAGTGAAAGTTGGGAACATGGTTTGATAACTATTGAGAGAACGCTGCCATCTTTCACTCATCACTCAGCATCATCATTTTGCAGCTTTTCTCTCCTGGCCACAGGCAAACTCTGCTCAGGGCATTCAAGCATCATTTAATCTGGCCACCCTGCCAGTAGGACCTGCTTGATCCCTCAGGCCTCACAGCAGTGTGATGAGGACTCTTGCTAGGCACAGTGAGCTTTCTGCTGAGGTGTTGGTGGCCATTAACCTGCACATGAAGGAAGTAAAAATAGCCACCGTGATACTTCTGTCTGTCTGTAGCTAAAAGATACCAGAGCTGAGTTTTTAAAGCTATGCTTTAAAATTATTTTATATCTTTTTTTTTTTTTTTAAATCAATTATTTTACACGGTTCTTTTCATTCACACAATGCCCCACATTTAATTTTGTATGAATGCTTGCAACTGTGACATAAAAATGCATGCTCGGTAATCACTTTCATGATAAAATTCAGTGAAACTCAAATGTTCAGAGAGATTAGATCTGAAAGCATATGGGTAAAGCTGAATGAGTCCTTTATGAATTTTAACAATTATTCACTGATTTTAAAATAATTGTTCATCTCTGAAGGGTACGTGTAAAAAACTTTAGAACACTATTTGGAAGAAGATATGGTTGAAATGTTCCAGTATTTGATAAATAAGAAAAGAGCTCATTTAATTTCAGAAATACGCCATAAACGTCTCTTTCTGTCTCTGGAAAATTTAACGCAAAACTGAGGATTGTCCTCTTGTACCTTTGGGCTTTGAGGTTAACATGCTTAATCCTAGTTTCCTATCCTGGAATTCAGCTCTCAGTTTATTGGTAAGTGGTAATGTCATGGTTATTCACATCACTGTGCCAGCTGAGATTTCCTTCAAGCTTCCCCATACTTACATGCAGGAAATTTTGCAACTTAGGGTAGAAGATATTTTTGCTGATATTTTAAGAATTAACTAATCAGAAATGCAAAGTTATCTTAAAAAAGCATTCTGTTTTTAAGATTTGAATAAAAAATAAGGTCTTTCATTTTAGTACACTTGAAATGTCTTTGGGCATATGGAATAGTACATTAAAGGCAGCTGTGTAAAATATCAGTACTTGTAAGAGGTATAACAGATGTTACACTGGGGTCTCTTTTCTTTGATTCATTCTTTTATACATTTTGTATTAAGAACATTTTATGACATGTATATGTAAACATAATTACATAAGGAAAAAAAGAAGCTGGCTCTTTTATCTCTTTCATTGCAATCCAGAGAAGGAAACGTCAGCTAAGGATCCTGGCTGTTAAGTTCAAAGGAAAGGCAGGCAGTGTGAAAGCATCATCTTCTGCAGAATAGCAGACCAAGGAACAGCCATCTCTATTCTATTCCTTGTTTCACCTTGATTAATTGCATCAATCACAGGTCAAGTAATTTTACAGCCTGCTTTTTACTGGGATTGAGCCACAGTTACGCCTCATATAAGAGGGAATTTCACATTCTCTGCATCTCAGAAGTCAGTCCCTCTGCCTTCAATGGTTCCAGTTTCTACAGTTGCTGACAGCTGTGACTGTCAGTTTCATAGGGCTGGTTCATGTTGTTCATTCATCTCCATGGTGTCTCCTCATACCTGTAAGTTAAAATGAAGTAGATTGTTGAGCTTAGCAGCTTATTTCCATCTACTGTCGGAGTGGAATGGCAACCTCATTTGAAATGCAATTTGGCTATGGTTCCACTTATTGACTGCTAAATTAATTTTAGTAACTGCAGAACATTTCACTGAAGGCTTCCTACCTCTGTTCTTGCTAAATACCAAAAATACAGACCTGAAAATCTTGAATGGTAATAGCAACACAGTTTGTCAAGCTGCTAAAAAAATCAAAAAATAACCCTATTTTGTAAAAAAAGTAGTTATACATCTCTCTTATTGAGATCCATGGGAGCTACGGATCACTGGCAGGTACTTCCATTTAGATACCTAGCTTCATACACTCAAAAGCTGGAAAATTTGTCATGTATGCATCAGCAAGTTCAGGTTTTGCCCATTTGGAAGATTACGCCATTTACACTCCTCTGTACAATATGTAAAGCTGTAGGAGTCATTTCGTGGGCTATGCTGTTGTGAGCGACTAGTACACACTTCAAAGAGCCTTTTAGTTCTTCCTTGGTAAAGTAACTCCGTGTCAGAGAGCGAGGGAATAATGTATTCGATATGGTTTGTTCAATTTTCAGGTAGAGCAAACAGACGTTAAAAGTACTTGCCAGAAGGAAAACTGTCAGATGTGGGAGCCTGAGAGCCTGTAGGGCAAGGCACACGGGTTTTCAAAACCGTAACATGTTTACTTCTGTGGGTTATTGCTGTTCTAATATTACTCTGTGTCTTCTGTTAAATCATGTATAGAGCTACTTTATGGGATCGTTGTTCCACAGGCTGCCTGAAGTTAGAGACCAGTTTGGAAAAAAAAAAAAATTAAATTAAAAATAGATACTAGGCAATTTTATGAGAGTATGAATCAAATGTAACTTTTGCATCTAACAGAGCTAAATTATTTACAGAAGTGAATTAACTGTAGCCCTTTTCTCCCAACTCAGTTCACATCAGTGGTGTGAGGACCTTATTTAATTTGCCAAGAGGAAGAAGAATCAATGCATATGCTTTTCTGTATATTTCTGTGAACCAAAACCAAATCACAAATCTCTTTTTGCACAGAGAGAGAGAGATCTAGTTGCTCTGCCTAAATGCAGGAGCAAAAACAAAGGCCAGTGCATTGTGTGGTAACATGTGCATATTTGGTTTTGAACATTCAATAAGACATCATCAATAGAAAATTTTATCTCAGTCCTTCTTCCTTTCCCTCCTTCTTCCACTTCCCCGCCCCTATGCTGGCTGGTAAATGGAAATGAGACAGGATGTATAAAATAAATAACTTCAAAAATTCCCTGTTGAATATACGGTTCTGCTAATCAATGGTGTGTAATCTCATTCAAGTCAATTATGCTGTGTGGGGTGAATGCCTTCCAACCACATTTCGATGACAGTAGGTACTTTAATTTTCTGTGGCACTTTATGGTTTCTGCTTGTCATGATAGATGTACCGTTTTGTCAATATTTAATCAAGAAACAATTAAACTTCATGAAAACATTTAGGACTCCATCCTCGGCTGGTAAAAATCCTCTCTAGTGAATGCTGTCAATCCATGCTGATGCACACCAGCTGCATATAGAACTGTGAAAGTTTAATCTACTCCAAAGAAGAGATGACAGGAGTTAACCAAATGTCCCTCATGTCGCACTGCAATTGATACAATACACATTTTTTTATAATGAGGACTAGCACAGAAGTAGTTGACATGCATTTCATATATTCTTATTAGTATTATCTTACTAGTATTATGCTTATTAGTATCATATATTCTTACTAATACTGTCTTACTAGTATTATTACTAGTATTATACTATATTAAAGTACTTGTAGATAATGAAAATACTAGAATTGATGGTGGTTGTAGGTGGAAAGTAGAGTGTAAAGCCTCAAAAGAAGATATTGTTATGCAAAACCACACATGACAACTTACTTTAATTATTTTTTACTTTTTTCTTTCAGGTAGCTAATCAGGTTGTTCAGGCTCTACTTACTCAAAAGGTAAGTTATGATTTGGGTGTTGTGGTGTAACTTAGAGCTTGCAGATATTCATTGCTCATTTGAGAGATACATATATATTTAGACAGTATAGGCTTTTTAAACTGTGCACACACATAGTTACCAAGGCTGCCACACATCAGACCCGAAGTCTAGATTCTGTAATCCAAGAGAAATGAAAATCCATGAGTCTGGATATCTTTAAGGCTTGAGTACCTGACCCATATTCACTTTTTATTGTTTATCTAAGTATTGACACAAAAGCATCTGCAAATCCTTCCTCCCGATGGTGATTTTTGCATTGCCTATCCCTAATGAGTTGGGTTGCTCCCACAGTCCATTCCTGTGGAATGTGAAACAGATGAATTGCTGTGCATGTCAGCAGCTGGCACACTCACATTCACTCACATTCCTGGTGTGAGCCTATGCCTCTCTGAGGAAAAGGCAAGGCTCCTTGTGTAGAATGGGCTTCAGCTGCTCAACTTGTGGGCTAGGGACCCACAGTAGAGAATATGTATTTTGTCTTAAAAAACCTTTTATTGTCTCCTGATCTGTTGTCCTGGGTAAGCAAGGGAAGTACTGCAAAGGCAAAATTCTTGTAGGGCGATAGCAAACCTGGCAGAATGAAAAGATTCACTATGGCTGCTATAAAGGTCTGTTCTGGATCGAGTCATGTCTGAAGTTTCAGTTTTCTGAAGTGGTCTTCGAGTCAAGGATGATTCCATGATTTCATTTTGTTGAAGGGGGAAAGGGAGAAAGAAAAACAAAATATAAAGATTTATAATAATAAGCTATGAACACTTCAATATTCATTAAATGATCCTTTGTGAGATCTAGACCACTTGATGAATGTAGCATTATTAAAATGTTTTGGATCATTTAGTTTTTAAAAGATGATTCTGAAAGAGACATAAATGCAGTCTTTTAACGCAGACAGTGCAAAGCAGAATATAAACTGTTTTGTCTACACTTAATGACTGGACAACTAATAATGTTTTTAAAATGCAGTGAGAAACACCAAGTTAAAATAATCAAAAATCTCTGCCACATGCCCAAAAGCTTTACAGATGCAAATAGTTTTTGAGGAGGCTCCAAAGCCTCCCTCGTGGACATCATTCAGTCCAGCAGAAGGTTATTCAGAGTGCTCCCTGCAAAGGGGTGTCCCTGAGGGGGACAGTGGGACAGCAGGATGTGGAGCCCCAGGGTCAGGGTCAGGCCTGTGTTTCCTGGGCAGGTCCATGGGGAGGAGACAGGTTCCAGTGAAGCTGAGCCATGGAATCAGGATGCAGCTCAGGAGCAAGGAGGCTGGAGCTGGGTACAGGCATAGCTGCAAGGTGGCTGCTGCACGGCTCAGATGGGCAAGATGGCCTTTGACTCTGCCAAATAAACCCCTGAAAGTGGGGAATGTGTCCTGACAGGGGAATAGACAAACATCCACACCCAGAACCATCTGCACCTAAATGAATTGTAAACAGGTGCAGAAAGTTTCCTTTGACCACCCCACTCATCAGGGAGAAGGCTGGATACCCTTCTCAGCTCCCTTCTGGGCAGATTTTTTTGGGAATCAATTTTATGACATCCTGTACAGATTAAAAGATGTGCAGGGAGATGTTCTGACCTCCTTACATCTGCTCTGGGGTATCCTGTCCTGAAGACAGAGATGTTCAGGTGACCTGTAGGTGTGTGATGCAAGACTCTGGAGGGTGCAGTTGCCCATTACATAGATAACACATTCCTGTGACCCAAGGTGACATCAGGAATACAGACATAATAACATTCCCTAAATCTGTTCACCCAACAGCTGTGATCACAGAACAGCCACACAGTTGTTACCACAGGCTAGGGTTGAGAGTATCATTGCTCAGTCCCATGGTTTTTAGATGCACAGCAATTCCTTTTTGCTCTGGAAGAGGGATATTGCCTTTCAGCAGTTGCAGGTGTTGCAACTTGGAGGTGGTTTGGGCAAGCCACGAGGTCCAGGGAAAACTGCACTGTTGCTGTCTGTGCTGTGTTACTCTGTGTACACATGTGTGCATGGTCTGTGCATGATCAGAGAACTGCAGAGCCTGCAGAGCTATTGCTGTGACACCTTTTAGAAATATAACTTAAGCCATTTTTTAAAAAAATCTCAAATCTGTTTTCCAATGCAGTTTCAGTGGAAATTGAGTTATTTTCTCATGTTAATATACCCAAAAGCCTCATACACATTTTGTATTATAAAACCATAAGTGATGAAATATTTACCAGAGGGTTAATCTCAATATATTAATCTCTAGTTTGGGAATAATATGATTGTTTCCCCAGTGAAGAGAGGAGCTTCCTGATTCCCTTTGCAAAGGTGTCAGACATTTTGATGACTACATACTTTCTCAGTAATGAACTCTCCCAAACCCATAGGAACCAAGGAGTTCATATGGATACAATAAAACCAGATTTGAATACATTTAATAAAGTGATTTACTTAGAGTTGATGGGGTTTAACAGCTGCTTACCTATTACAGAGTAATAACAGGTAATTTAATATCCATAGAAAGAGGAAAGAGGGTACTCTTCTAAATGCTAATGAATATTAACTGTTATAGTGCTCCTGACACCGTTCATACAAGTCCTTTTATAAGAAAAGGCAGGAACACAATAGCATACAATAAAGAGGAAATTGCACTCCTCAAACAGGTCCCAAAAAGGTAGATATCAGAACCCAAGTAGTAACTAGTAAACAGATAAATCCACCGTCATGCAGCTGAGCAGTAAGACAGAGCCAGTCATGCCACGGAGAGATAACACACCTCTGGGGCATAGCAAGACGTGGAGAAAATCTGAGAGCCTTCAGAAAACGGAGCAGAGTGAATTCGTACAGTGGCGCACACTGCGTGGGCTTTGCGGTGAATTTGAAATTGTCCCTCAAGGACTAATTTTTGCCTAAATTAAATACATGCTGTAATGTAAGGAATGCAGCACTGTGCACTCTCCAGCACGTGGAAAGACTGTGATTCCGCTGAGGGAATCTGGTGACACAAATTGAGTGAGCAAAGCCAGAGTGATTTAACAGTGTCACCGAATCCTTGAAATGGAATTACAGTCTTAAATGTTCACTTTTCAGGTATATAATTCGTTACAATACATATAGAATTTCTCTAACATGAGAGACTTTTTTCTACTGAGCTTGTGGAGAGACTCTATTAACTTGAGATTTGTACCGAATTAGCCACACAGCAACATTTCACAAATTTTACGTAGCAAAATTCTGTGGATTTTCTACCACTTACTAATAGAAAATTTTACCTCTAAGAAATTTAGGAAGCCAGAAAAACAACAAAATTATTTGAGGCAAACCTGCATGTTATGATATTTACTGAAAACATCCGTTCTTTCTCCTTCCACCCAAAGAGTTCTCATATAGCATGAGGTGATTGGAGTGCTGAGAACTGTTTATATTTTGTTTGTGTAAGACCTGTATCAACAGTTTGAAATTCGAGTTACACCGCTTAATGAAATAGTTTTGTGATCTGTGCATCTATTTTTGCATATTAGTCTCTTCCATAGGACTGTATTCAGGAGAATACTTTTTTACTCGTATGATAGTTATTTCTTCATTTTCATCAATTAAATAAAAAGTGAATTTAGTATTAATTAAAACAGAAGAAGCATGTTCAGAGGAAGAACAGTGTTTTTGAGGACCCTCTAATAAGGGCATTGGATCCCATTTTGGAGAAGAGTGAGTCTCATTCATACTGAAGAGATAAAGCAAGACTAGAGGGATGCTCGGATATTACTATAGTGAAACCATAGGAATACCTTAAATATGTGGGAGATTGCAATCTTAATAGCTAGTCGTTTTGCCCACAGGAGAGGAATTATAGGCTTCAGACATGTGATACTTTTATTAATTGGTAATTTTAGGACTTCCAACTTTCTAAACTCAGGCTTTATTTTACCAGAATACTGCTACCTTTATGTGCCTCATTTCTCCTCTGGGCTGTGTGGGGCATTACCATTGGCAGGGTTTATAGCATCTGGGTGGGTAATCTACTACCTTATATTTCACTTTTTACAGAAATTCTAAAGTTTGAACCATAAATCACCTAGTTTTAAAACTGTAACATAGGGAGGTTTTGAGCAGAGGCCTTGCTAGGATTTAAATTTTTTCTACATTGTTAGTTTCTGTGAATCATTTTTCCCTTTCAGTTCACTTAGTAATATTGAAATGTTAAGCACTGTTGTAACAGCCAAGGCTCAATTTTAAAGGTAGATAATGATGGGTCCTGATGCTTGCAATCTCTATTCCTAATAGAGATTGCCATGTGCAAGACCAGGGAGAAGAGGTCTCACTGATAGAAATCAAAGCTTTAGGGCTTTACAAAACATCAAACTCAAGATTTTTTGGGGGTCGTGTTGGAAGGCTCTAGCAATTTCAGTTGAACAGCCACTTGACAGCCACCTAAAACAAATGTTACGAAACTATCAGGAGAAAATAACTGCATTCATGCAGTAGTGTCATAAAATCTGATTCATATGGATAAAAAGATGTTTACAATTTTCTGGTAGTCTCGAGATGAGCATATTTTATTGTGTGTTCACCTCTTTTAACCCCAGTGCTGGTTACAGCGGAAACTAGAGCAACTGTAGGCGAGAATTTAAGCTGCATCTGATCACAATTTCCTCCTCTGAGTTGTTTTCTCATAAAGCCAGGTCATTGTGTTGTTAATGGTATTGACAGGACACCATATGGGGATCCAGAGGCCTGTTTCTCCACCCTCATGTGGTGGAAGGTAATAGGACCCAGGCAATACCACAGGGCAGCAAATGTCCTAAATTTAAAGGAATATGAGGAAGTATTTTGGAAATGTAAATTAAAAAAAAAAACAAACAAACAAGAAAAAAAAAAAAAAAAAAAAACCAAAAACCTAAAAAAAATTCAATATGACTGCAGCTTATTATTTTCATATGTAATCTTTATTAGGAGACTGCTTTTCCTGGTTTATGAATCCCTTATACCTCAAAATGGACAGCTGCACAGATTATGCTGAAAAGCGTAGTGTCAGATTCTGCTTTCTCTCCAAAATCCTCTCTCTGAAAGAATCCTTTATTCCTCCAACTGACCAGGAAAATCAGGTTTTACATTGAAGATAGATAGATAGATAGATAGATATTTGCTGTATCTGAAAACCATTAATGTCTTTAATGGTTTTACAGTTCACCTCTGCTTCTAATGGCCAATTTCAAGGCTTTTTCATAGAATCCTAGAATTGCTTGTATTGGAAAGGTCCTTTAAGATCATCAAGTCCAACTGTTAATCCAGCACTCCAAGCCCAACACTAAACCATGTCCCCAAGTGCCACATCTACACAGCCTTTAAACACCTCCAGGGCTGGTGACTCCACCACTCTCCTGGGCAGCCTGTTCCAATGCTTGACAATCCTTTCCATTACAAAATTTCTCCTAATATCCAGTCTGAGCCTCCCTGGTGCACCTAGAGGCCATTTCCTCTTGTCCTATCAGTTGCTATCTGGGCAAACAGACTGGCCACAGCTTCCTTTTAGGGAGTTGTAGAGAGTGAATGGTCCCTTCTGAGCCTCCTTTTCTCCAGGCTAAACATCCCCAGCTGCTCCTTATAGGACTTGTGCTCCAGACTTCACCAGCTCCATTGCCCTTCTCTGGTCTCCCTCCAGCCCCTCAGTGTCTTTCATGTTGTGAGGGGCCCAGAACTGAACACAGGACTTGAGGTGTGGCCTTACCAGTGTTGAGTTTAGAGAGACAATCACTGCCCTGGTCCTGCTGACCACACTGTTTTTCATACAAGCCAGGATGGCATTGGCCTTCTTGGCCTTGGCACACACTGGCTCATGTTCAGCCCCTGTCCACCAGCACTCCCAGGTCCTTTCTGCTTTCCAGCTCTTCTTCCCCCAGTTACAGTGGGAAGGATGCTGACCACCCACAACAGCCCACAGCAGTGGTTTGGTTAGTCCAGAAAAAGGAAGGAGGTGATCAGAACAGTACCTTGAAGGCACGGTGCCACTTTGAACTTCTGCCTGGTTTGCTATAGATTATGCTTTTTCCTTAGCTTAATGCTTATTACAATATTCATATATTAATTGCTGCTTTTTGCTTTGTGTCACCCGCAAAATGAAACGCATTGCTAGCAAAGTCACTTTTATCCTAACAGAGAACTCCAAAAGAAGGTGACAGGTAACTACTGTTTGTCACTACCAGACATTTTAATGCTATCCTGGATGATCAAACATCTGGAGAAAATGAAGTAGCACATTTCTGATTTATACTATTTTAGAAGTTGTGTTTATTTCTTCTTAGTACGTGACATTACTTAGAGCTTTTTAAGTGCTTCTGTTACCTGCTTTCTAATCTTCCCGTTTTCCCTTGTGCTGCAGGGTCTGAGGGAGGAATGTATAAAGCTGAAAATGAGAGTTTTTGATTTGGAGCAACAGAATCGAACATTAAGTGTGCTTTTCCAGCAGAAAGTCAAACCAGCTTCTGACCTCCTCCTTCAGGTAGGAAATGGCCTTTGCAGAAAGCAGGCTATGAGCTTTATATTTCTTACAATTATAAAATACTTTTCTTCCTTTTAAGGTTATGTCAATAATGGGAAATGACAGTTGATATATTTAATATATTAGAAGAATATCCATTATCTGTAACCTGATCGCATTGAAATTGAAAGTGTGTGCCAATGAACTATGACTAGATATTGTGTGCAAATCTGGAGAGAGGAGCATACCTGCAGAGTAACTCACTTTTTTCGGTGCTTCTTCACTATGATAAATGGAATGATATGGGTTCATTATCCCTCTGCAGGGGAGAAGTTCGTATTCCTTAACATTCTGCTTGATGGTGAACAGTGTAATTTCCTGTGAGAAGACAGCCCATTTATTTAACTTTTGCCATATGTGATACTGTCCTGGTTCTGGTTTACTTGCGAGTGCTTAAGAACATCTTCACAGGCTTAGAGTGAGAGATATATATATTTTTTTTTATTTTATTTTTTTTTAATTTTTTTTGCCAATGCTTTATGAGAGGATATAGCTGAGAAACCAAGTGACCTATCTCCCACTCATTTGCCATTCTGGAATACTAAGAGATGTTTCAGTATCCCTTTCCATTTGGCAAAGTCCATTATTGTGAATGAATCCATCACTTTATCATCCTTTTTTAGAAGTAGAATTACTTCACAGAAGTTCCAACAGATCTGACCATGAGCTGGGAGAACAGCACATGAGGACTAATTAAACCTCTGCAGGTCATGTCAGCTACATAAGTGATATAAACTGTGCATCTTACTTAAATGCTTGCTGCTCTGCATCTATATCTCAAAGTAAAATTTGGCTCTTCCACTGTTACTAGACAGCTGAGGTCTGCTAACTCTCATCAGGCTTGTCTGTTTATTTAGGAAACATGGTCTTCTCACAGCTGCTGTTAAAGGCAAGGGAATCCCCATGGTGAGGGCAAATAGTCGTAAATATTGTGAAATTTTAAAACACAGGCAGGTTGTGCCAGGTCACCATCACAGGGATCTGGATTCTTGAGTTATCCTCAGATTCTTGTTCTGTCTCTTGATTTTTTGTTGATTTAGGTATTGCTAGGTCAGGACCTCCTCTCCTCTGATTTCTTGTCCCTTGCTCCCTGCTTTATTTCCCTGTTCATCCTTCATAGACCTCTGTATAGACACCAGAGGACTGATTTATATTTATCCATTCACAGTTTCTGACCCATCCACCACAACACTGATCCTTACTGCTCGCTTCTCCTTTTGACAGTGATCCCCTGCTCCTTCTTCCTGGTTTGGGGTGGTTCTTTTCTTTCTTTCCTTACTTTCTTCCTTTCTTCTTTCCTTCCTTCTTTTTTTCTTTCTTTTTCTTTCTTTCTTTTTCCAAAGTGTCTGACTCCAGTCTGTGTTAGTTTGGGGTTAGATTGCTCACAGGTCATGCTCTGTACATTGATTATTACATATATGGCTCCTATGCCCTATTCCTTGTGTGGCAATAATAAAGCCAGGTTATTCTAGAAATGTTAAGGAAGTGTTAGATAGCATCTGAAAACTGGGATCAATGCTTTGACTTGAGTCCTTTGAAACCAGATTGTGTCACAGATGTGAAAGAAGTTGAAGGAGATGAGCTTGCACCAGGTGGAAGAAAGAACCAAATGAAAAACATGTTTTCCTGAGGGATTCAAGCTATTTTACATCATTGTTCTTGCACAGATTGGCAGGAACTAAGGGGTATAGGTTCCCCTCCCCCTGCTTTTCACTTGCTTTATTGTCTGAGGACAAAAGGGAATTAAGTTCATTTGCAAAGTCCATCTCTTCCTGGAGCAAAATTTACTGTTATGTTGCTGTTGCTATCAACAGGTTTTAACTCTCTTGGGGGGGAAAAAAGCAAGGAACGAGTTGCAGTGTACATCAGAAAATGAAGAACTTCTGTTAAAACATTTCATATGTCTTTTTTTTTTACCAAAAAAAAAAACCATTAAATTCATGAGTTTCCAGAAATATGATTATCCTCTAAATGTACTTCAGACTCAAATAAATGGTGTGAAGTCTGTGATCTTGAAGTCCGAAACCTGAAAAGCATCTGAAGAAAGGTGTTTTCTTAGGACTGAAATTAAACAAATGCTGTTGTGTGCCTGCATAGAATTAAAGCCTAGTTTAGATTATGTCTTCTTGGAAATGCACACACAGCCCAGTTTTAGAGCAGCAAGTAAATATTGGTTTCAACGTGTCATTCTCCAGGAAAGTTCTGCATATGTGCTTAAGGACATTCCTGACAAATCGTGACCCCAGTCAAAGTGAACGGGCAAACACTGCTAACTGGGGGCAGGGGGTGTTTTCACCTTTCCTGTACCGTCTGGTACAGTACAGCTCGATTTTATTTCATGCTGATCTCATCCCAGGAGTAGTCACACTTAGTACAACTAGAAATTTTGAAGAATGCCACAGTAGAGGGCAGAATCTAAAATAAGTAGTATGAGTTACTTTTTCTGCATATCAGCTTCTGTGATTTGGTTGTGTATTACCATCTAATTATTCTCCATTTGACATCAGAAGACTTTTGTATTACAAAGTAAACTTATTTTTAAACCATAAACATTTTGACTTCTCAGATTTCAACAGAAATATAGTTTTCATTTTTAAAAAATTAAAAAAATTAGAATAGATTTCACCATTACCCTAGGTTTTTTGTGTGTTTGATTGCAGAGCAAATAATACACGTTTCATGTGTCTTAGAAATTAGACAATTCACATCTTTTCAATGAAAGGATTGATGCAAGTGTTTTGAATTTAAGTGGAGAGTATTGGCCCCGATGCCATACCGATTGCACTGTTTTTGTTTTCATCATGCTTCTCACACAGCTCAAAAAACCCTGACTTTGCTACCAATTAAAAAAAAAAAAATAATCGTGTAATATGGTTTTCATGACTGCCTCAGGAATCTGCACCATAAAAATGGTCTTAAAAGTATTACATTTTCTTGTATTTGCAAGAAGTGTAAGTACTTATGAAGTTGAAGGGACTAATAGCATTTTTAAAGCAATATGTGTTGCATGTGTTTGTGTATATTGACACATAAGTACTTTGCTGCCAGAAATTTTGGTGTGCTTACTGCTTGTAGGGAGTTACACAGATCACTCCTGTCAGGAAAAAGTAAGTAATGCAGTCTCTGCTGCAAAATGTGAGGAGGAGAAAGAGGTAACTTAGGATTTTTTTTTTCACCTCTGATACTGTAGACAGTTTTAAGAGCAACGCTGGGCACATTCTTGCTAGCTGAAGTGTGTGATTTACAGAACCAGTACTAGAGTAGATAAATAAGGAGAAGACTGATCAACTTTATTAATATTATTATTATTCTCAGGTAATCTCTCTGAACAGTTTTTTTTAAATGATGAAGCCTTGGAAAAGTGTTTTGTGTCAGCACCATGGGAGAAAAAGCAATAGTTTTAGTTAAAACCTGACACACAAGAGTAGCTTCTGCCCAAGCAGCCTTAATTTTCCTCCTTTAATGTGGTTGCTAAAAAGACATGTGCCTGTCATAGCAAGAGGGGCTTGGGAAATAAAATCCGGAATTCCATTTTAGTGAGCCACCTTGTATTTCATCTGCAAGTGGGAGAAATAGTTGGGTATAATAGGCAAAGATTTAAAACTGAGCAGAGCAAAACTGATTTGAAGTGAAGAGAAAATCTGTGGAGGTGATATACAGAAGGATGCTGAAGGGATAAGACAAATCCAAAGAGAGGATGCAAGACTAGGAATAAGAAGCTTTAGATGAAACTTATCCCTTCTGCCTTGCTCATGGCCATGTATAGCATCTACAAAAAATATTTTTAATGTCAAGATCACTGCATTTCTGTCTTTGCCTTATTTTTTCTAGATGATGCCGTGTTTTCTTCACAGAAAATTTAAACTACTAAAATTACCAAATTACAGCGTTTTTCTGCTTCTTAGGTGTGGCATCTCAGACTTATTTTGAATGCATTGTGTATAGACTGCTCAGTCTTGAGGCACAAATCTATTTCTTTTAGTTACCCTCTTTTTCCACTCATACCTGAAAACATAACTACTGACATTGAACCTGATTTGGATATTACATATCCACCTTTTACAACAGTGAAGAGTTGTATAAAGTTACTGAGGATATCAGGGGTCAGGATTTGCCTTCTGATAAATAAGCCAGTATTTTTTTATTATATTATGCATCTCTGTTTACACAAATTCAAGATGTTTGCCAGCTGAATTGTTCCCATGGGTGAAGTCCTACTTTCACTTTTCACCCAGAAAGTTACTGTCATGGGGTTTCTTTTATAAAGCCTGCAGGGAATCTTCAGTGAAAGGTATGAAAAAGTGGCAAGTATCAAAATTTATTGAGTTGATTTATTTGATTAAATAAGTAATAAAATTTTCATAGTTGGGAAAGTATAAGATAATATTTCTAATCATAAGATTTACAATGTCTCTGATCCTAAACTATATTTTCATTGCCATTTTATTTCCATCATAAAAATTCTACTTTATCAACCCCAGAATAAAGCAGGGAGGTCTCTTGGAGCGTCTATTTTCTCCTTGTGTTTCTCTGGCCAGATTAGTTACATTTACCATCCACAGTGTTTAATTTTAGGGCTAAAATTTTTGTCTAAAATTCTGCAGCAAAATGCACTGAATTCTCAGAAGGTCAATTTAAATAATAATTACTTTGTTATAATTGCATTGATATTAGCTCTTTTAATAACCTGAAAACTATGCCCTGATGTACAAGACAGAGTGTAGCTCTATGTACTTTGATGGAAACCTCTGTACAACTGTTGGCAGGAAGGGGTAAATTGCAACAACTACATTCTTTTATATGGTGAGAAAAAGGGGGCAAGTAATTGCCCTAATACCTGACAAAAGGAGATGGAATATCTGGGCTCAGAGTTCGACCTTTTGGTCAGACATCACTAGATGTGATGATGTCTGATGCAGGAGGTTAAAAGCAAAGTTACGTTGCTTTACAGCAATGAGATATGTCTAATATTCAAGTATTTTAGAAAGTAGGTATTTAGGGTTTGAAATTAAAACTAAAGAGTGTCACACACTGTTAGAAAACAGTTCATCAGCATTCCAAAGTCCATTTCAGTAACTGGACTGTTACATGCCGAGCAGCAGTAGAATTCCTGTCTCACAGAAGCCGGTCCTGCCTTGTGCCTCCAGGCTCTTGAGAGAGCAAGCAAACTTCATACCAAGATCAGCAAATTGTATCAAAGTCATGAAACTCCTGCAGTTGGCCTGCTTATTTGCTTACTACACATTTATTCCTTTGTATCCATCAGATTATCAGGGTACCCTTATCTGCAAATCTTCTGGAAAAGTCCATCTCCAGAACAACCTCTGTCCTTTTCTTCTCAGTAAACATATGAGTATAAATAAGGTGTGGTGGTATTTGTAGTGATATTTACTTAGTAAAAAATCAGAACTAGTGACTTGAAGGAGAAGTTAATTCCAGATCTGCTAATTGATTCAGCAGTAATACAATACTGCTTAGAAGTTAGGACAGTCTCCAGGGCTGTATCAACAGAGAAAAAGGTAATCATATAAATGTAAAGCATGTTTGAGATATATGAAATTTAAGCCATTACATTAACCTTTATCCGAGAATTAGGTTGCCAGTAAAGCATCTATTAAGAGGGGTAATGGTGGGTTTTACGCTACTTGCGGTTACCGGAAGATTCCAGGCTGTAGGCCTGCTCGAGTCCTTCCTGCAGTTCAAGGCTACCAAAGTGCACAGTTACTGTCCCAGGGAAGAGCCTCCAGCCTTGCAGCCATGAGAAATTACAAGAATGCTTCTGTATCTCAGGAATCAAGATAGTGATCTAGTATGGAACACTCAAAGCTTTTTGAGACTTTCCAGAACAAATTAAAGGAACAGTTTCTTCTTATGAAGATGCTGTCATTATTTCCAGTCTTACATTATCACAGTAAACTGGTATCTACTTTCTATTTGTGTCATGTCCTCACTCACCAATAACATCTGAGAAGACAGAAAAACAAAACATTGAAAGTCTGTATTTCATCTCAGCTTAAATCATCAACATTTAATAATACACTATAAACCATATTTCTTACTTGCCGTGTTTGCAGTCCCAAATATATGCTGAAGAAACATTACACAAATAAAGTATTCGTGAGAACCAACTGGTTAGATGAATGAGTGACCAAAGTCAGCGATGAGAGAAGGAGAGGAAACACCCCACTCTGGAGAAACTCCATCTAATCTCCCTAAGCCATATAACTCCTAGTTTAGAATGCACAGCAGTAGCATAATATCTGAAAGAATTTGGCAGTGTATCTGATATGCTGCCAGTTCTGGAAGGAGCTCTGAGATAAACAGATGTTTGGGAGAGTGCTGGGAATCGTTGGATGTCGTCCACAGCAGTGGCTCTCCACAGGCCATCTCCAGCCCCAGGGACTTGTGCTTGTGAGTGTGTAAATCACAGCCACAGTGTGTAGAACTCCAAGCAGCCTTGTGGGATCCCTGGAGTGAAGTGGCTTCTCTCGTCCCTCAAGAACGCCACTCTGTAACACAGGGGAATCCTGACATGCTCTTTTTCGACTGGGGAAACTGTAAGACTCTCATTCTCAAAATAAGACATTTGCCAAAAAAAATTTGCTGGATCTAAATCTAATTCAGGCTGATAAAAGAACATCACAAAAATTTTTGCTGTAGGCCGTGGTATGATGTATGGGAGGAGAGGTAGGGTGGTATCTCAACAGTTCAACCTAAAGCACGAGGAGAACGGTATTTTATTATCAGGGAGTTAGAACCACTGACCTGATAGGTGTGCTCCATCAGTAATTTGCATTTTGGTGATTTACCTTCTTGTCAGACTGTTGTCCCTTATTTCAGCACCTCAGTTCTTACCAATTTGCTCTCGAACAAAAACAAAACATTAGCTAAAGCTCCCAGGGCATGTAGTTCTGATGAGAATTATAATTACTCCCAGCCGCTAAACATTCCTGTGTCCAAGTATTTTAACTAGCCTTGAGAGGTTCCACAGAAAAGCACTGAAAGGCTTTCCATATCGACACAAACATGACATTTTGTGATACAGTTTTAAATAGATAATTTTCAGATGCCAAATCTAAAAATGAGCTTTTTCCATTATTTATTACTAGAACAAATTGCTACAGGGATACCAAAATCAGTAAATCAAATGAGCAAATAGTCTTTAGGAAAGCCACAAGTGATCTTTGGTGAAGTATTTATGAATGATTCTGAGTGAGGAGAGCAGTATTTTTGAAGTTTTGAAGAAATGTATGGGCATTGTTCTGAAGAGCAGAGACAGTATTTCAGAGTAAGCACATGTCAGGAAAATGGTGGGGCTGTACTGATGTGACAGACCTTAACAACAAAAGTAAGATTTTTACTGCCTTTTTTTAGACAAAGAAAAATAAGCAACTGACAAAGGGTGAACCATAGATTTCTGTTTATTCTATGCATAGATTTTTATTACCAGTGATGATACACATGATGGCAGGAATCCAATATAACATTTGAAACCCTAAACAAGTGTGTGGGCAGAATCATTAAGTACAAGAATGTTTTCCGTGGTTTTTCTTTTATTGTGTACTTTCTGTATGGGAACAAATTTAAGAAAAAAGGAAGGAATTCCGCAATAGGAAATAGTATTGCTGTCTTCCTTTCCAGACTTGCCCTGTGCTTCACTCTTCTAAAAAAACTTAAAAACATATGCTTTTTTTATTCCATGCAGTTATGTGTACAATGCTTAACGTTTTGGGTGCTCTTTCAGCCTGTTCTGTTTGTTGAATGTATTAGCAGGATGTATTAGCAACTTATCATGTGAATCTCTACAAAAATGGTCAAGTGTAAGAATAGAGGCTGCTTAGAGCTTCTTTAATATGTAGTTGTCATATTTAAGTCAAGAGTCATTCATTCAGGTTTCCTTTTTAAATGGGACAATCTTTTTCACTGACATTCTGGTTGCAAAAACTATCATGGATTTGTTCTAATGTTATCACAGTATGCAATGTGATAAGTACAAGCCATGTGTTACATATAAAAGTGCGAGTTCATGTCATTAGGTCAGCTTTTAAAGCCTCCCAATTTTGAATTTCATGGTGGAATGAAGTAGCAGCCACTGCAAGTTCTGCTTAAATGCAGTATTCTCAAACAACAGGTGTGCTGGGTAATTGTTTTCTCATCATGGTGCATATTTCACACTCCGTAACTCCCAAATTAAATACCAAAAAAATGTATAAAATTAAATGATTCAAAGATTTAAAGGGCTTTTTCTTGTGGTAAAGTGGAAATCTATTGAAATTCTAAAGCATTATAGAAATATAACCTTTATTATTACGGATCTATCATTTTCTTCTTATTGCAGTTATGGAGCAAAGTGTGTAGTTCATTTTTGTTTTCTTACGACTTTGAGACTTAAATGAAGGATAACTATGCAAGACTTTATATGAAACAACAATAGATAAAGGATTCATTTCATCTCTTGTTAGATGCAGTACATAAAACTTCATTTATATTTTGCTTTATAACTGTGGGTTTGTTACTATTGTTTAAGTGGCACTTTGAAGACCAGAAACAATATGGAATTATGGCTCTTTTACTGAGAAATAGGTGTTCCAATAAGTACTCAGCTTGGTAACATTTAAACTGTTCAGAGTATATCAGGTCAGTGTAATTTGCTAGAAATATAAAATTATACATTCCATCAAACGAAACAAACTTACATTATACGAAGTGGGTTGAAGTACATGAGATTACTCAATAGGTATTTTCTGTTGCCATCTGTTATGAAAAAATTAATTTTCCTGCAATATACTTTATATTTTTTGTATACTCTTACAAATACTGTGTATAGAAGAAAGAGTTGCTAATTAGAACAAAATGTTGCTCATAATGAATCATAAAACACCTACTGATCCAACCCCATCTTTTAGTATTGAATTTTACTAATGCTCTCCTTTGTTTCCCAAATGACCTATCTTCTTTAATGATGGTTTGGATACTGGTAAGATTCAAATCCTCATCCAAAGGCCATGACACTATTGACTAAATCTCTGTTGACTTCGCTGAGAATGTGAAATACTGTATTGCAAGATAAAATCAGCACGTAGGTGCTCAGTGAAACTGAAGAGTCCATTAGTGCCTTAACTCTTAAATTACCATCTGGGTATCTCTCTTGATAAGGACAAGCTAAAAGGAAAAGTTACCCTCGTCATTAAATCTTTAACAATGTGATACTGACAGAATTGAGTCTTTCTGTATTTTTAGCATTTTTAGACTGCATTCATGCTCATTTCTTTCTCTAGATGTGGGCAAGCTGTGTTTCATTAGCTACTGTCTGATGTCTGGGTGCAGGAAGGTGCAGTGCTTTTTCTGTGTCCTATATGCATTACAAGGGCATCTTCAACGTTATGAATTAAACTCCAACTTACTGCATTAGAAGTATGGAAAACAGACTGCCAAAGTAATGGCATCTTGAATTAATATCAGTGCTTTAAAAATCTCAAACATACTCCCACTCTTCAACTCATGTTCCTGGTATACAATTTCAGAGATGAGCTACTTAATTTTGTAGTGTTTTGATCCTAGATTTTTATATTCAGTTATATTTTAAAAGCAGAAATGCTCCATCATTTTTTAATAAGTTTCCTATCACTTAATATTAACTCCTTTTCTCTAAATAAGCCTTGTGTATTTTTTCTGTACAGTAGATGCAGGCACTGGCACAGGTCTAGGAACAATAATTATGAATTTTAGATAGTGCAAGTGTGAGCACGAATCAGAGATTAGTACTGTATTTTAGAGGCTCATTTAGATTTATTCCACTAAATGATCCTTGGGATATCTTGACAATAATTAGAAATACGGGTACTCTCCGCTCTGCTTCCAGTCTTCACCAGTTCATGGGGGAACAACAAATAGAATTAACCATTCATTTAGGTCTTTAAGTCCTTCAAGCACACAGGACCAGACTTTCAGAATTGTGCTGAGCTCTTCTAAAAATCTGGCTAGTTATTTTGTGCCAAAATGGGAGCTGACCCCTTTTGAAATGCCTGTGTAATACCTCCTAAGCCCTGCTTTTATCTGCTGTGAAAAAAAACGATCAGTTCACAAGGGCACAGATTCCTAATCAAATGTTGGTTGGCATGGCTTCTTCTGAGCAGAGATAGCTGCTGAGAGAGTTTGCAATTCTCAGCTATCTATGCCAGAGGTAAAGCTCCCAATTGCTCCCAGCCTGGGGCAGGCTGTCTCTGGTAGTGGGAAGAGGACTCTTCTAGGGGACTCTTCCTTGCCTTCCTGGGCCTAGCCCCAACACTCAGAAGGCCAGTCCAAGTCCTTGGAGGGCATGGTACCTTCCCTTGCAGGAGCAATGACTGACATTTCCTGGCATTCCTGCTGGCAGGGCAGTAGGAGTGAGGTGCAAATGAACATGGTCTGTAACTTCATACCCTCCACGCATCCAGTGTGGTGCACCCTCCCTGCTGGTACCAGCACTGGCTCTCCCACCTCACCTGCCTTTCAGTTTTAGTAACACTCCTTGGCTTGCATGGCCAGGCTGATTGTGAGATCCTTCTGAAGTTTATCATCGGTCCAGAGTAGGTTGGTGGAATTCCAGAATTCTAGACTTGAGATGCTTATTGAGATCACCAGATCTGCGGAGTTGTACTCCGACCTGCACACAAGCCCTGTGATTTTTTATATCAGGATAAATCTTGCAGAACATGAAGTACCATTTTGAGATGGCAAGTGGTCAGACTTGAGACTTTCAAAAATGGACTGAGCTCAGTTGGTTAGGCCATGGTGCTGATAATACCAACACCAAGGGTTTGATCCCCGTATGGGTCATTCACTGAAGAGCTGGACTTGATGATCCTTGTGGGTCTCTTCCAACTCAGAATATTCTGTGATTCTTTGACACCAAAATAAAGGTACACTATGGCCCTCTGGAAGCTTTGTTTCTGAAAAAGTTGGGGAAGTCTATGGGACAATTCTCGACCTGTCAGAAATTCCTTTCATTTCAGTAGTAGAAGTGAAGCCAATAATTCCTACCAGCTGGGAATCTGCTCACTTACTCTTTCTAAAATATACTTTAAGTAAAAAAAGATAGAATCAAATACCTTGTATCCAGGTATTCAAGAAAAAAGTCTCTCCTTGTTAGAAATTATTCTGTCAGAAACAAAAACAATGCATTAGAATTGGAGAAAAAACAGGTATGTAAAAGCCTTAAACTAACAATAAAAGTACTTCTTGAAATTCTCCTCCTACTTTTAAATTCCTTTCAGTTCATATGTCATCTCAACAATATTACACACACACACACACACAAGAGGATGTAGGGATGGAGAAACTATTTAATACATAATACTGAGGCAAGGAAAATATGGCTTGTTCAACATTAACCTTGACAAATTCATGCTGTTGTCATTTAAATGAATGAACCTTTCCAGTGTCTAGATTGCTGGACCTTGGGAAACAGCAGTGAGGAAGAATTGCAAAAATGTTGCTCATCTTTCTTAAATTGTTTTTTTGAGTAAATGAATGATTTCATTGAAATCCAAATTAGGATGAATCTGCTCACTTGAATCACCTGTTCACAGCCAATGAACTTCCACGTGAACAGTGCTTACCCTCCTCGGTTGCCATGTATTGATCTAAAACTTCTTCCCTGAGCCTTCACTCTCCTTTTCCTCCTACAGGCAAAAGGTTAGAGTTAGATAATAGTATTAATTTTCCAGACATCTGCACATGTTTTAATAGCCTTTAGAAGGTTTGAAATGGTTTCTGTTTGACCACCACAGGGCTAAAATGCCATTAAGACTTAGATTGTAGCAATACATAACAATCATAGCCCTGTAGTTCAACCTGGCAATAAAAAAGCTAATTTATTTTATTGGAGATTTAAATTAATGTGATGAACTCCTTTCTCAGCAGGAGCTGTAACACCACTCTTACAAAAAATTACCATGGCCCTGCATATTTTCAAAACCAGATAAAATACTTGTGACAAACCTTGTATATGTACTGTGTGTGCTTTTTGGAGTGTTTGTAAGTGTGTGTGTGTTCATATGATACTACTTACTGTTCCTGAGACCATTTTGGTTTTTGTGTCATATCTTCATAGCTAGTCTCATTTTTTTCTACCATCTAGCTCATAGGCTCAGCAAGAAGAAAGTGATTAATAGGGTAGTCTCCAGTGTTAACGCTGGGGTTTTTTACCACCTTGAGAACTGGAATTTTCTTATGGACAAACAATATTGCTGGTTAGGTAAATTCAGCTAAAAATACCTTTTAAAACAGAGATATGCATTTTAAAAGCATATTTTTGAAAATCTGTGAAAGAAATATTTAGAGCTCAGACAGTTATCATTTCCGACTATATGCCAGAGGAAAGCTTCAACTTATCCCATTATAAAGTGATAAAGCAGCATTTGATAGCAGCAGCTTCTGTGATAAAATGATCATGGCAGCACTGAGAATGAATCTAATAAGGGAATTGATCTGTAGATTCCAATTCTGTAAGAGCCAACATCGATCAACATAAATGTCAATAAGAAGATCGTACTGAGGTCTGCCTAATTCCTTTAGATTATTTTGGGGCATAGTCAGAAAGTGAATGTGAAAATGAATTTTAAACTGTAGGAATCACAAAGGCAACGACTGATATTATGTTGTGCTACCAGGAATATCACTGACTGTCATAGTATGAGCAACTTAACAGCATGTTGAAATTAGTAAGCAGCTTTTAATCATATAAAGATTGATAATGCAATGACTGTTGCAGAAGTGAGACTGAAAGTCTGTACTTTTCTCCTGTGTTTTTATATTAAAGCATTTCTTAAATACAGTGAAATAATAAAAAACAGCCCACCTTTTTACTGCTGAAGCAGAGATAGCGCGTGTAGGGCATGCCAGAAAAGATTAATGGTATAGTTCTTCCTTGCTATAGGAGTTCAGTATAAAGTTGTTTCCTAGACTCATTCTGACAATGCTGGAATGTTAAAAACAGAACGGTTTTGTGTGTGAACAGTGTAACAACAGGAGGTGTCAGGATGTGCAGGATTCTTGCCTTTTACTCTTTGATGTTTCCTTAATTCCTAGCACCTACGTGATGCTGGTCCTCATTTAGCACACTGGAATTAACACATTAAGTAGCATTAGATCAATAGAAAGACATTTACAAAAATAAGAAACAAGGTCCAAATATGTACTTAATAAGAGGCTCGGCTCTTGCACAGCATTGTTCTCACAGCAGTGCTGTTTTACCATACTCCAAGGAGTCTTCCATTTGCAAGCTTGTTGAAAACATTTTTTCATTAATTATTCACATTCTGACTAGCTGATTACCCGGTCATTCATGTAAACTGTTGACTTTACAGTAATTACTAACCACAGGGAACTTTATACATACATTTTCCTAAGAAATTAAATTAGCTCATTTTAATATTACTGCAATGTTTACAGACTCCTACCGTAGTGCTATTAAAATGAGAACTAACACTTTGGAATCTCAAAGCTTGGAAACACTGATAGACTTATAAAATGAAAACTAGGATCAGAGAGGATTATTTTGTGTCTTTCAATGTAACTTTCATTTAAGGCAGTTTATGAAAATTAATAAAACTAAGGATTTGGAACAGGAGTAGTTTTAGTCTTACATTAATGTTGTCAACTCTCTGAAGAATGCAGAGAGATTATGTTATTTGTGTTTATATATCAAGTGCCTGCTTAATACCTCCCAATTTAGACCCTAGAATATAAGTTTCCAACCTTCTGAGTTACTTTGGATCTAATTCACTGGATTTTGCCATCTCTGGATGGCTCAATAATAATATAGACCCGCAAGCTTGGAAAATCTGCAGCAGACACAAATGAAAGCTTTGTTTTACTTTTTGTGCTGAATTTGCCTTGTTAACAGGATTTTCTGATGTAGTTTTAGCACCCTAATCTTCCATACAAATGTTTGTAGTATCATATCCTTGTCTTGGATGTTGTCTTAAGTCTCAGTAAACATGCCTGGAGGATTTACCAGCAAAACTGACAAACCACTATTAATTCTGGGTTTGTATTTAAAGTCTAGAATCTTCTGTATAGGTTTTTTAGCAAAAAGGAGGGAAAACCCACACAAAAAAAAAGATGGAAAATCAAATTAGAACTTTCATGGAAGCATTTTTATTTGATAATGGAAAATTCAAATCCACTCACTTACCTTGAAATTTATGGAATAGCTGAAAACTTCCTCTTTTTTTTTTTGGTACTAAGAACTCATTTATCTTACTGAAATGTATTTCACAGTTAATCCTTTAATATTCATTTATGTATAACTCTTCCTCCTATTACCACTGAGCAATTCTGCATGTCTGTGATTGTTTCCTATATTTTACACAGCTGCAGGTAAAACCAATAAAAGTCTCCAACTGTTTGCTCATACCATTGTAAGAGTTGTCCTGGGGTTCACTTACTGTGTATTAACCCCCTCCTCCCCCCAAAAATAAACACAACCAGCTGTAGTGGTGGTCTCTGTGATACAGCTGCTGAGAACCCTTGCAGCAACACACTGAGCAAACTGAGTTAATCTGTTGAGACAGACCTTAAGAAAAAACAGCATCATAAATGTGAAAGACAACATCCATGCCTGTACTAAATACAGTGGGGTTTGAGACTTCTGAGTTGCTTTGCCTGAGCTGTATAATGTTTCAGGATACACCCTTTTGCCAAACATCAACTACCTTCATTAACAGCTTGGTCCTTTGTAAATGGTGTCTGTAGCAACAGAGAAATAGAAAAAAAATAGCTCAGTGTGGTGCATTAGCTTTACAATCAGAAATTATATGTTCTTGCCCGTGCAGAGCTATATTAGTGGCTTTTAGAGGTCTAAAAATTAATGAACACATAATTACATAGCGTAATGGAGAGTATTTTAAACAGTCAAAGGCTGTTAGTTTCTCACTCCAGTTTTAGCCCCAATCCTGTACATGGTTAAACGCGGCCCTGCAGTAGGAGCAAGGAGTTCCCTGACAAGCTGACTTCATATTGCATGTTCTTCTAAATGTCTCCTGTGGCTAAGTCCTGTTGCCCATGTTGCACAGCTTTATTCACTTTCTCTAGGTGATGTCCTGCAGCAAAACAATAGGGTCAGAAGAGAGCTGTGGGGAACCTTTGCTCCTATGCCTCACTGATACTCAACTATTTTCCCTGGCTACTTGATGCAAAATTTTGGTGCTTAAAAGAATGCACAGGTACAGATCAGTTGGTAGTAGTTGCTATATGTACAAGTGAAAATATGAGTCTGTATATTTGTTGCAAAATAATCTTGAATAGTCAAACTTGTAACAAATTTTACGAGCTGTATAAATACAGAAGGACTGTTGAACTGTCATGTTACTACCAGTGAACATGATCATGGACTCAGGACATGACCCTAATGCTGAGAGCAAGAAAAGTCAGTATCTGATTCTGTTGTTTCTTCCTTTGGAAATGTTGAACTTCTCCTACTGTGATTCCCGTCATCCAGGAATTAACAGCTGTTTTCCTATTTCTTCATCCTTTAAAAGAGACCATCCTTGGTTTCTTTTTAATGTGCTTGTGAAAAAACTAGAGAGATGCGGGCCTAGGTGGATGTTCCATGTAGTTTATAAGATAAGTCCATGTTTTACTCCTTGAACTGGTACCAAAAAAACCCACACATTATTAACTATTTACTTCTGGGCAGAAATACAAAAACCTGGTTGTGCCTAAGGGACTTTGTTTCACGTTAAAACTGATGAAAAGTGGTAAAAAGGACAGGAAAGCTTCTTTAAAGATATATTGTATTCTGCAGCTGAACCAGAGTAATGCTGGGCTTCATGTTAGTCTGAAATATTTATAGTAGTCAGAATCAGAAGTAACTTCACAGTTACTTCTGTAACTGTTAAGAAATTACAGTTGCAAAGCAAATTATCAGAGATTTAGAAGGAAAGAAGGTGCTTCTATTTTCAAAATTAAATGTCCTTTAAATTACCGTAAAGGATGTAGGTATAAAAAGCAATCTGGGGTGGTATATACCATGCACAGGAACTCTACTGGGAAGCTGCCTTTTTTCAGATGCAGAAAGCAGCTGGAAAGATGAAAAGTTCCTAACCCAGCTGGTTAATTAATGGGCAGTGCTTAATGTGCAGATTGCTGTTGCCATTATAAACTGTGAAAGTGGAAAGAATAATTTTCATAGAATCATAGATTGGTTTGGATTGGAAGGGACCTAAAAGCTTACCTTGTTCCAACGTCCCTGCCATAGGCAGAGGTGCCATTCACTAGACCAGGTTTCATTTACACAAAGTTGAAACAGTGATGGTCATGAAGTTCTGTTTATATGAAATGAATAGTAGGAAAGTAGGACATAATTCGTAATTTTCTATTAAATGCACAACTTTCAGAGCTGAAAAAAGAATTTTGTAATCTTATTTTCATGACATCAATTATATACAATAAAATGTCAGACATTGCTGAATGTGCACAATATACAATTGCAAGTATATTTCCCATGTTAGTGATTATTACAATTAAATAAAATGGAAGCATCTTTTTGCAGCTTTCATTTTGCTTCATATTTGGCTGTTTTTGTTGACAACTACTTGTTCTGTTCACTTTAAAAAGCAGAATTACTATATGTCAAAAACATACATATTGCAAACTCTTATTTGTCTGAAGGCAAAATCTATTTCTGCTTTCAGAGGTTTTATTATTTTTTCCTGTACTGTGCTTAATTTTCTTCTTAGTTCCAGAGTATTTAGTGGATGAGAAATTCAGACTTTGTGTTTTGAACAGTGCATTTTCCTAGTCTAGGTAACTTATGATGGAATAGGTGAAGGATGTTCTCTCATGTCCAGCTGAAAATCTTCTCTGGAATTTATCTAAGGACTGCAAACATTCCGATTTCATTTCATGAAAGATTATACTTCTGCATAAACTAATAGTATGTAAATAGCACACCTAAAGATATTTTTTTCCTTCTGTGGTCTTCTATCTATGTGCAATGGAAATATAGTATAGACTACTATTTCTGTAAGACCTTTTAAACTAAAGTTCATGCCAGATGTGGTTTGTTCATAGGTGCTTCTGATGGATATGGCAGTTAAAGATGAACAAGGGAACAGGAAAGTGAGATAAGTCAGATGATTGTGAAGAAGACAATCAGCTAGAAAGAGGTCTTTTTTTTCATGAGCCTCTGGTACCCCTATAAAGATATCACTATATCAACACTTTTCTTGTGTTGCACTTCTTTTATGTTTTTTTAACTCATTTGCTACAACAGGGGTAGAATTGCAGCGGTGCTGGTGTTGATTGTGGACTAGAGGGGAATATTCTCTGTGCAGATAATTATTAGAAGTGAGTGGTGTGAAGGCTGAAGAACAGGTAGTCCCTGCCAGCCCACTTGCAATCGCCAGGCTATGGAGGAGGGCAGTCCAGAGTGTGCCTGTTCAGGTTTGTGATGCCCCGGGTAACAGGAAAGATGAGAGGGCCACACACACCAAACAAACATTAACTGTGCTGGCACAGAGCACCAGGATGAAAATGCCTCCTTCGTACCTAGAGAGTACTTTTCTTTTCTTGTGAATGATGGACCTTGGCTCATGTGAGAAAAGCAAAGCCAATTGATTTAATAGCAATTAACTCATCCAATATTGGAGACTGTGTATTGTTTGGCATAATTCATTGAAAACTGTTCTGGCAAAGCTGCAGGCCGTTAGATGTTTCAGAAAGGAGATGGGAACTGATGGATACTCTGCACAGATGTGTCAAGAGGCACAATAGTTAGGGGTGTCTCTCTGTAATATTGCCTCATGCCAGCAGGTAGTAGCCTTCTTTTATCTTCCTAGAAAGCCTAAATAAGGATGCTGCTGGGGGAGGGGGAGCTGGCCTGCTGTTTGATGGATCGGTCATCTCCTGCCAGATAATTGTATTTCCTATTGCACTTGATATAATAGGTTTCCACCTAAATTATCAATTACTTTGTTTTTATTTTTCACGTGGGTTACAGGAGTTAATCTTGATATTGAGCCACAAAGGGCATGGCCTTTTCTGCATCAATCTCACGGGTGAAGGAGGAGCTTTTCTTCTACTGGTCATAGGCAGCTGCAGAGAGGCCCTCTGTGTTCTGCTCCAGCCTCTGACCCTCTCATCACCCACTTTCTGGAGAGATGTGGAGCCAGTCAAGTTAAGATGCTACAAACTTCTTAGTCCACACCTACCCTGGCAGTACTCAGCACAGGGTAATTTCCAAGGAAGTTAGCCTAGTCTGTGATGTATTCACTTCCATAAGAGTTTTCTGGTCTGCAGTTCAGTGATCCTGATGCTTTCCTGTTTTCAGAGGGGCCCAGACACTCCTCATGGTCTGTAAGTATTGCCCAGTTTCCCCCTATCATTATATAGGGAACCAACAAATAGGGAAGATAACTTGAATTTATAGTTGAAACCCCTGGTTTCATATTTAAGTATTCATTTAAACTGGTGTGATCTTTTCTGTGGAAGTCATTCTGTGCTGTTGTCTGCCTTTTGTTGCATTGTATCATGATAGCATCAGCAGTGATTTTAATACTGTACCATTTTCAAGGCAGCAGTAACTCCTTGATCTAGTTATGTGACTGTCATCTGAAAATAACCAAAAAGGACACAGTACATTTTGTGTATCTGAGAAGAAATCAGAATGAAGATACATAGTTAGCTCAATCTGTTACTTGATTTTAAATGGATCATTAATGAGCTTTTTTTAACAAACACTAGAGTTTTTCCCATTTTTGAATTTGAAAATGGAGAAAAGAAAAATAAAGAAAAACAATTTTCTTATCCTTTTCTTTTGTAATTGGATGACTTGCCTCAGTACTGTGTGATTATAGTTAATTAATGATCTCAAACTTTATTATGCTGTTTTTTAATGCTAGTCATTGTGCAGGCTGTGTCTGTTAGTTTATTTGCATATGTGTGGGGAGGAATATTCCCAATGTGATGATCTCGTTTGATACAGAAATAAAATCACATTATACATCTTGAGAACACACTTTCCTTCTTTGTTAATCATTTCAGTCTGCTGATTCACCTTTGTTATTACAGTTTTATGGTGTCATCGAGTTTAACCCTGGCAGAGACGATTCAACACAGCGTGACCCCTGTGCAGCCCAGCCCCTCTGGTCACTGAGCCAGTGGGAGGGACCCCCATAACCCAGAGCTGTTTCCAGCCTGCTCTGCTGGGCTGTCTCTGATCACTGGCCAAAAATTGTTTGTTTTCAGCCTATTCCAACTGGGCTGATCTCTGATCTGATGTCTGACACGGACAGTAACACCAGCACACTAAATTCCATTAGATGACATTGTAGGGGAGTATTTCATTTCCCTTAATGAGATGCTTATATGTTCCATATTAAGTAATAAAGTATTTAAATAATACTTGCTGGAAAAAAAGGAAGACAGTTTTACAACAGTAAAACTCCTATAGCACTATTTCTAGGTTACCTTTTTTCCTGGGAAAATAAATGTTCAACTATAAATATTCATCCAGCTCAGATGTCCCCAGTCATCATCTCTAATGCACAGATCTGACTAGTCTGACTTCCACTAAAATATCTCAGGTGACTGGTTTCACTGGAAAAAGTAACTAATTCCTCTGCAAAGGGCAAATACACCACTTGTTCATATCAACAGTGACTCTTGGTTCCGAAAGCAGGGGAATTCTCTGGTGATTCACTGATGCAGTTGGAATTATTATCAAGAGTAACAAATGTACAAAGTCAGTAAAACTGTGAGTTTGTGAAGCTTTTACCTGGAGCTTAAATCTTGAACAAACTACTGACAGTAGTACTAGTAATAAGACTTTGAAAGGTGCATGCTGAAGGAGATGGGATCACTGATGTTAAGAAACACATAGCCTGGATGTAGTTAATATTTATAATGAAATGTTATCTTGGATACTGAGTGAATGTAGCATTTTCATCTATTCAACAATATATTGGACAAAATATGTTTATACAGAATACTGATCATTTAAAATATTCTCCATAATCATTCTGCAACAGATCAAACCTCCTAAAGAATCCTGGATGAGTATGCAACTCTTGAGAAATGACTCCCAAATATATGATTAGTAGTTTTTAAAAAAACTTGCTAAGTTTTCTGGAATAGATGCCTGAAGCACAGCATGGAGATAACAGAGGCTGTAGGCACTGCCGCCTGCTTTGTTCTCTGGCAGATTAATTTCTGCAGTGAGTACCAAGAGAGAGGGCTGGGGAGTAGTGTAAGATACTGTGTGACTCATGTTTCAGGGCCCTGCAAAGAACTGTCTTGCTATTGCTACTACTGCACAGCGTGTAAAGGCTTTTGTGGCTGCAGATTCTTTTTCTCTCTTTGACCAGTCTCTTTGGATGGACAGGGGGCGAGACACTCACACAGCCTCGACGAATCTCCATGGTTTTCATCCTTCACAGGGTCCCCTGGCAAAGCACCTGGCACCATTCGTTCCTCTAAGCTGAGCATCCTGGTGCTGAGGAAGGGGGTAGATGTGGTATCTTAGGTTGCAAGCCTGGAGAATTAATGGAAAAACAAGAAAAGCCTGACCCAAAGTTTTTTGTTGGTGTTTTTGTTTGGTTTTTGTTTGGTTTTTTGTTTGTTTTTGTTTGGTTGTTTTTTGTTTGTGTTTTGTGGGTTTTTGTTTGGTTGGTTTGGGTTTTTATTTTTTAGTCCATTTTCATTGATTTCAGTGGACTGTGAGTCAGATCCATACTGCCTGTTACATGGTGTGTTGGCCCAGGGACTAACAAGACTGCAGATATTTCTTCTTTTGAGTCACTGGCCGAGACATTCACATGAATCATGGATTTTATTGAAACTTCAATTAAAACAAATCAGGCCTAATGCATGCTGAAAGCCTTAGAATTTGTATACAGGTGAACACGGAGGGAAAGGCACAAGCCCAGCCATCCTCCCAAGCAAAACTGAGAAAAGAAGTGTGTATATAATTGAACAGCATGTGAATATTAATGCACAAAATCCTCTGAGTCCCTAGTTCCCTGATGCAATTATTTTCTATTCACATTAATTGTTCCTAACAGATGACATTAATGACTTTGAGTTAAAATGTGTGCAGAGGAGGTCTTCGGAAGATCAATGCTGGTTAAAAATAGGGTCACTTTTGCAATCATTCAAGCAAGGTGTAACAGCTCGTAAATAAAACAACATTAACATGTTGATTGATTTATAAATGTTAATTTTGTAGTTCATTTTTATGCTTTTTTCCTGAAACCTGTCAAACTCTGTGAATAATGGTGCGACTCATGTTCATTTGTCATTGTTGCATGTGAAGTAGTGATAAGTTGCAAAACAGTGACTAGAAGAAAAAGTAGAGTTTGTTTTGGATGAAGAATGATCTGTTCTCCAGATCAGAAGTCTTGGACAAAGTAAGCACAAAGAGCAACCTTTCAAATTGGAACAAATCCTCTTTTACCTCGGGGTCTTCATTTCCCTTGAAATTGAACAGCAGAGTTTGGAATTTTAAAAATGCTGATCTGCTGCAGATTTGACAAATGCTTATGCTTTGCTCATTCCCTTCTGCCCCCCCAGAAACTCCATTCACGCATCTTAGACCTCTCATCTGGGGATTTGCTTTCAGAAGTAGAACGAAACAGAAGCCTGATGCAAGCTCTAAGTGCTGATGCTCAGATTCACGTGAGTGTTCGTGCTGTCCTTGTACCCCTCATTTGGAACCTCCTTTTCGCCTCTGAAGTCTGATGCCAGGGATGAGCCATAAAGCTGATCTCTGAATTGAAACACTGTTGAGACAGATAACAATACTTCTACTTCCTTCTGTTCTCTGAAATTCAATATTGTGTCCTCAGTTGATATAGTAAGCAGATAGTGTCACTGTGTGCAAAAAAAGGCGTAAATCTTTGCAATGTCCCCAGTATACCTTTTTGGCTATTGATTACATCTCAGAATCTCTGAGAAATGGTCAAGGAGCTTTTTATTAAAGCCCATGCACCGTATTATTCACTCTACTTTTATGATATATTATGTATGAACTTTTAAAAATTCATGGGCTCTGCATTTTTTTTTTTCAGACGGAGTTAGCTTTGTGCTTATTTGGCAAAACGTTAGCCAGTGTGGCTTTCATGTTTCATTGTCAAAGAGAAAAGCAGCTTAAAAAACAAAAGTCACACAGAGGGAAACAAAGAGTACAAGAACAGAACATCGAACCTGCTTGTGCCTTTGATCTTGAAGTATAGTAGTGTCAACAGAAATGTAATCTCCTTTGTAATACGTACTTTAATGAAAAGGCATTGTTTCAAAGGTTCACAAAAATACTAACAACCATTTGCATTATATTTAATTAAGCCTTCAGGTTAGGTTTTTCTAATATAGTTGTGTGTCTTTAATGGTTTGAATCTTTCAATTTTCTGTGATTTCTAGTGAAAATTGCATTTTTAAGCAGTAATCTTCAAGCCTTTTTACTCTAATTTCATTAAAGGTAATGACTAAAGAATCATGATTACAAAAAATTAAAATTTCACCTTGTCAGTTAATAGACCCGCATGCAAGTTAAATGTATTTAATTAATGCATTATGAACATGCTATTCAAAATACTCTCTTGGATAATTTAGAGAATATAGGCAAATTGCAGGAGAAAATTCCACTCTCATCAGTGATCTGAATGCAATCGAGAAATTGGGTAGATATCCTACTTCAGAATCTGGAGTGACATGATGTTTTTTGTCACATTTTCTCCTCTCTTAAACATTGAAGATGATTACGGTAATACACTGTTCTTTTGCTTTTGCTTAGACATCTCCATTTTTCTCATTGCTGAAACTGTAGGACCTTTCTCCTCTCTTAGGTGCAAAGGAAACAAAGTGAGGGGATGGGGAGGCTCAGACTAGCTGCGGATGACAGGAAGGCAGTACTCGTCACTAGGCTCTTTTCTCCTACAGGAGATTCTTAAAGGAAAGGATTTACAGGCATCCTTCCCTTTAACACTATGATGGCTGGGACATAGGCCAGTATGAGGGGCAGGAATTTGACATGACATGTTTTTCCAGTGCCACAGCTGAAATGCAATGAAGTAGCCAGAGCAAACAGATGCTGCCATTGGCCTCTGCACAGTCACCCTTACCGGGAATGACGCCGTCACAGCTGAGGAGACTGATGAGACAGGGTCTCCCATGGGAACCACCATGTCAGAAATAAAGACTAATTTCTCTCAACAAAGCGAAAAAGGCTGCTTCAGAGCCAAAGAAACAGGCATCAGCCTGCCTCTGGTGCTGAAAGATGTATTCTTCCCAGAGCCAGTGGATTTAAAGGCTATTCCTCCCGCATCCATTTGACTTCCTAGGAGAACATGTACCAATAACTCCCAAAGGTGAAATGTGCTCTTGCTGCCTCTAAGTGATTTTCCCATTCATAGGGTTTGCCTGTGACAAAGAATAATGATTTGCCCTGTAGTTACGTTTGTCAAAAACAGAACATTATGATGTCAGTTGAGCAATGAACAGCTGTACTGATGAACTCCTCAGCAGTAAAAATTCTGCTCTCTCCCATTCAGCTGAAAAAAGGTTCAACCCTAGTAGTAATAAATGGGAGGGCATGGGGGAGTAAATGGAAGAAATTAGCAGAAGGCCAAAAAACATGTCAGTGTGTGAGAAGTGCCTACAAACCAAGCTTTGTTCCAGAGATTTGCATGAAGAAGCCATATCCGTGGTGTACACACTTTTGATAATTGTTTTATGGGTTCAATAAATTCAGTTTTCTTGTTTCTTCCTGAATGTAAAGGTAAGTTCTTTGTTTAAGCAAAATTAATTTGAGATATATCTACATTAAAAAAAATCAATCAGTATTTTTTCAGCTTTTGATAAATATTGTTTCAGCTTGCCTTAATGAAATCCAAAGGGAAGTTTTATGAAACGGAGTCATAGAATCATTTAGCTTGAAAAAGACCCTTAAGGCCATCAAATCCAACCATTAACCCACTCCTGGGTGGAAAGGTCCTATAGGATCATTGAGTCCAACTATTAACCCAGCACTGCCAAGTCCACCACTAAACCATGTTCCCAGGTACCACATCTGCACGTCTTTTAAATCCCTCCAGGGATGGTGACTCAACCACTTCCCTGCTCCAATGTTTGACCACTCCTTTGGTCAAGGATTTTTTCCTAATATCCAATCTAAACCTCCCCTGGCACAACTTGAGGCCGTTTCCTCTTGTCCTATCAGTTGTTACTTGGAAGAAGAGACCCACCCTCATCTCACTCAACCTCCTTTCATGTAGTCATGTCTGGTGTTCCTGGTAATTAAAATGATGTCTGATTCTGTAAGGAAACTGGAGAAATGCACAGCAGAATAGTGCAAGCACTTAACATTAAAGAAGCTCAAACGCTGTTAGGCACGAGAGTATTAGTTCGAAAACAAATTAAAGGCATCCTAGATACTCCTACAGAGGTTTAATATTTTACCTAAAGTGCTATCTACTCTTCATTACTCTCTTCCTCAAAGCTGGCACTTAGTCACAGTCAGCTGAAATTGCATTTGGAGAGGGGTGATAACTACACAAGTACTAAAGGCAGCCATAAAGTGTCAATAAATTGCATAAGCAAGAGGCTTCAGCTGTCTGCGAGCGACACAAAGATGGATTGTCCTACGTCAGAGAGTTTCTTAGACAAAGCTTTGAACTAGATAGGAAACCAAAATTAGACTGTAATGGAGAGATTCCATTCTCAGTGGAAATTCTGCTCAGGATACTAAATTAATTTACCTTGTCCAGGGTGTACAGCCTCATCTGTTAAATTGTGGGGCTATAATGCAGTTGTCAAGATGTACTTGTATTCTTATAACTTTGTTTTCTGTATCTTACCAGAGCACGCTGCTTATGTATAAGGCATAATTCAAATAGAGTAACCTTTAACCAAAGAAGAGCAGAATACTAGTTCAAGAATAAAGAAGAAAACATTGAGGAAATGAAATTTTTAGCAATTTTTAATTTAGTTCTCTGTATTAAATTCACCAGATGCTATCAGTGTAACAGAAAGGTGTCAGTGGCTTACTTGCTTTTACTTTGCCATTCTTAATCAAGGAGAATTTAAATGAACTTTTTCCACCCACAAGATATTTCTATTTCTTCTCATATTTTAGGATTGCCAGCAGAATGTGAAATCCAGTATACCTGTCTTGAAATGCCAGAGTCAATTAAACATGACAGGTTCTAGTCGCCTGTATCCCCGGAGCAGCTGCAGCAGCAGTGAACTCTCCCTCTCAAGTGCTTGCAGTGAATATTCCAGTGGTTCCTCCTACACTTGGAATGATGGAAAGACATGCAGCAGAAGGGTAAATCAAATTAATTTTCTTAATTTATTATCTTAAGTTAATCTGAAACAAGATAAAATGAAAAGCTGCCTATTTCAGAAATTTTGTTCACTTTCTTCTCTATTTTATATTGAAAACAGTTGTCACTAAACTCAGTAAGAGTTCTCACTGCAATATCTCCTTTCCTGTCACTCCCTCCCTTTTAATTTTTTTAGCAATTCCTTTGTCACTCCAATTTGCTTAGTCTCCTCATTAATTCTGAAATTTATGGTGTCTTTCATAGTCCAAATTGCTCTTCTTCTTTATCTTAATCCTTCCATTCATATTGTTCTTTCTAAAGGTTTTAAATGCACTGCAGCCTCCACACCCCTATGAAATCCTTTATTAAAAAAGAACTTTGCTCTTAATAGCAATGGATGAAATGTAATGTCCTTATGCAACTCCTGTATCTCTTTACCCATGCGGTAATGCTTTAATTGACAGCACTTGAGAGTAATATGTGAGCTTTATTTTGTTTCAACAGTCATCGGTGAGATGGGATAAAAGAATAAGCATCGGTTCCTCACTCCCAAGCAACCTCTCAAGTCCTGCAGATGATCTACCTCCAACTCGTATCAAGGAAAACCATATCTTAGAAGGGCTGAAGAAATTACAGAAGCAAAAAATATTACTTGAATCACCTTCAGTAATATCAAAATGGGGTTACAAAGATTGCATGAACTCTAATGAAGGAATATATTCCCCTGGAGTTAAATGTGGTGGCCATAATGAACAGGCTCATTGTAAGCCAATGGAAATGGGAAGTATTTGCATTGAACATAACAAAACTTTCTCTTATGATTCAGATTCGCATGATGATGCAGATGATGACTCTTCCTCCTTACTGTTGCTGCAGGAATTACCAAGCAAAGACTGCAGGACCTATTGTAACAAATTAACTCATAGCATTTCTGACAGTCTCTTTGATTGGGATCCTACTAGGAAACATTTTCCAGAAAGAAATTCATATTTTAATTCAAAGGAAAGACCTGAAAAATTGACTAGTTTTGTCAGTGGATTTCAGGAAGAAGTAAAATCATGCACCAGAACAAAGCTGTCTGAGTTACAGTTAAATCAAAGCCAGGCTAATATAGGCTGGAAGGACCTTAATATTCAGCTTTCGGATACTGATGACAATGAAGTCTTGGATGAATTGCATATAGAAAGCAGTGATGAGAAAAGTCCATCAGATTTATTAGCAACTCCATTTACTGAGAAGTACCCAAAGACCTCTGACATGCTCAAAGTCATGGAGAATTCTCAGTTTGTATCTGCTGACAAAGAGGAAAACCAAATACCTGTTCACTTGGACATTAGGCCGAAGACATGTAATTTCATTAAACAACAAAAGGTTATAAAAAAGACCTCCTCTGAAGAGTGCATTACAGTAATATTTGATGCTGAGGATGGTGAGCCTATTGAATTCAGCTCACATCAAACTGGAGTTGTCACTGTAACAAGAAATGAGATTTCAATCAACCAGCCACAAACTATGTCCAGTGCAGAATACACTGAACTTACACCTCAGGGAATAACTGATTTGCAGACAGGAATCAATGCTAGAAACTACACTGCTTTAGAAAGACCAGAAGATGAAACTGAGAGAAATAATCTTGAAGATAATACAGGGAATAAAAATACAGTTGTCTCCATGACCTGCAGTGAATTTTCACGCTGTGGAAGAGTGACACTGCAAAATACTTCAAGACAAAAACTAGTGAAGCCAGTATATGATGCATCATACAAGACCAATTCAAGCTCCACTGTGCAGGCAGGAATCAGTCAAAAACCAAATGTAACTAAAATACCCAGCAGAGGTAAATTTTCTCCACAAAAAACTGTGATCTCAGAGAGTGGGGAGATGTCTGCAGCTCTATCAGTGGGCCCCACAGCCCTTGAAAAATCACCTGCTCTGCCACCTGTAAAGCTTTCAAGATTCAAAAAGGCGCAAAGCCCACCTCGTCATTTTGACTCAAAAGTTGACTTTCAGGTTCCAAAGCCCCCTGCCCACCCCCTGCCCAACTTGAAACGCCCAGGCAAAGACGATGGGTCGAAGTATCCAAAGAATCAGAGTCCAGCATCACCACTGTTGCCTCAGCACCTTATAGAGCCAAGTAACTATGGAGAACCTCCAACCAGAGACTTTCATTGTGAATTAGCAACTGCAGAAGCCCGATCTCCATCCCCACCCCTTCCTCCAGGCAGGTCAACATCCCTGTTGATTCGGCCTAATTATGCTCATTCTCCACCAGCAGCAGTAAAGTCAGGAGGAGGTGGTGCTACTGAAACAGCAAAAAATATACTGAAATCATCACCATTAAAAGGAACTATGAACTCTGGCTTTCACAATCAATCTAGTTATGAAATGCAAGCAAAAAATGTATCTTCTGGGGCCAAAATTGAATTATCTTACCTTCAAGAAAATGCAGAAGGAATTATGCAAAATAAATGCACACCTCAGCAATCCCATAGTACATGCCAAGGACTTTCCAAAGTTTCCACAAAGCAAGTCTGCCTAAAAAACCCTAATCAGCTGGGTCTCCACAGGAATCGTGAATGTTCCAGCACAGATTTTCAAACAGCCAGGTCCTTTTCTCTAGGTTGTCCATCACTGGAAACAACTTCTTCACAAGACACATATTCCAGGAAAAAAAATACTTCCACAGACAGTGGGGTGGATCAGCTACAAAAGATGCCAAACATTCTCCCCACAACTCCTCAATGTCATACAACCAGCACAAGTGAGCCTTTACTATCTCAGGTAAACAAATCCCCGCCAACACTGTTTCGTGCCAGTGATCCTGCACACGCTACTCAAAACTCTAACGAGAAAGGAATGAAAACCCGTCTTCCTGTAGGACTGAAATTATTTGTCAAATCTCCCCAGCTTCTCCGCAAGAGCTCTACAGTACCAGGGAAGCAGGAAAAAGACAGTATAAATGCAGCTTCCAAAAGTAATGTGAGTTCAAGTAAGTACAAGCAAAGTGAATCTGCATGTGTAACCACCAGAGTTGCAGCGTATGCTGAATTGAAAGACTCTAAGTCTGATACTGAAGTAAAAAATAATTTTACTGTGGGACTTAACATGGATACAGCATCACCTCATTCACATGAAACCTGCAGCTTGGTGGCAGACAGAGTAGATGGATTAGAAAACAGATTAGTTAAGAGGTCTGTTTCTTCTAGCAACAAGTCGCACTTGAAGCCAGCTCTGGGCATGAATGGAGCAAAAGCCCGTAGTCAGAGTTTTAGCATTCAAACAGGGGAGAAGCCATCTGCCCCTCTGACAGAAGGTCTCGGAAAAGTACGGACTCAGATTATTACAAACACTTCTGACAGAGGAAATTCCCTAACCAGGCAGAACTCAGCCATGGAAGGACTTCAAATCAAGGCTGTTCCTGGGTCAGCAGTGACACCAGAGACTCTTTTAAATACTACTAAACCCACAGAAAATTCTTATCCTAGACAAGGTTCTCTTGGAAATATGAGTAGTTGCAGTAGCCAGCATGGAAGCCCGAGCAAACTGCCCTTCAAATCATCTCCAAAAGTAGACTTGTTTCATAACACTTCAAAATGTGACAGAAACAAACCATTTTCTCAGAAAGATGCACGCAGCCGACCTATGCAGAGTGAAAGGAGCACTGAAAGTTTTAAACACGGAGCTCTAAGTAAAAAAAGTGTTCTGTCAGCAGAACTGGAGTTAGAAGCATCAGCTACTGTATCTTCTAAACAAATTCTGTCCTTTCAAAGCTTCGATGGAATAAAGTATCCTCATATACTGGAAGCAACAAAATCACAAAGGCAGCAAATGTCTTTAAAATTAGAAGAAGCCTCTGAGAAGGTTAATGATGTTTTGAGTTCACCATCTCTGCAACCTACAATAGAGGAGAAAGTCATGTTGTGCATCCAAGAAAATGTGCAAAAGGGTCAGGGACAAACCAAATCTCCCACTGTGGAGGCCAAACAAAAGACTGGGCCCTCTATAGCAAGTTGGTTTGGTTTTCGAAAGAGTAAGCTCCCAGCGCTGAGTAGCAGGAAAACTGATGTTCCTAAAACCAAGGTAGAAAAAAAGGATGCAAAAGTTTCAGGGTTTGGAATTAAACAGGCAAAATTGGAGCGAAGAAAAGAAAAAAAGAAAACTGAGCAACACTGTGAAATAGAAAATGAAATTAACAGGAAAACAGACAATGGTGACATTTTAGCCATGGAGAGCAAAATTATGAAACCTTCCCAAGACACGACTGGTGAGATTGAATGTGAACAAGTCAGAAGTTCGACCACAGCTACTTACTCACCAAAAGACAGTTTTGTGAAAGAGCTTTTAAACAGGTAAAACTCTGGAACACAATTTGATATGTATTGATGTACATGCAGCTTTACAGACACTCAGATGCTAATCTCTCCAGGAAAAAAATCATTAATAATGAGATGATAATTTTGTTCATGTTACTTTGTTAACCAAACCACTGGTCTTTGAAATTAAAGAATAGCAAGTTACATCCGAGTTGACAACAATTCAAATGATTCCAGAAATCAAGAATCTAGACAGATAGTGTGTAAAGATAGAGGATAATAAGTTGTATGTTTTAATGTATTCCAGCTTCCTGCAAGCAAGCACATATTTGGTAACTAGTCAGAATTAATTTCATTTCTAGCTATCACAATCTTTGGTCACAGAAAAACTTAGCAATTGTTATAGTGTGTTTTCACGTTTGCCCCACGGCAGTCCCAAATATAATATAAATCATTATATGTGAAAGGCTAAATTGATATACTACCTGAAATTGCAAGTGACAGGTTTGATCAAGGCTAGTTAGAAACATTTATCACTCAAAGGTCTAGAGACAGAAAGATACAGAGGGGTTACTTTAAACATTAAAGGAATGGGAAAGTAGAGTGATTGAAGAAGGGCAATGTAATTTATCAGAGGAATCACTCTCTACCTGCAGAGTTGATAAGAAAGCAGCTCAGCAGACAGAAAGTGGATCAAATAATGTTTCCTACAGGAGTGTGTCGAAGGGCAGCTCCCAGGGCTCCTCTCTTCATGGCAACTCTATCAGCTCTCAAGGAAACCACAAGAAAAACAGCAACACAAAAGCTGATATGGAAATGCAGAATCAGACCCTGGTAAGTGCTTTAGTACATGAAAACATGATTACCTTATTTTTAACTTCTGGATGTGTTTCTTATTGGCAGTACAGGCAAACAGGATAATAACTGTTTATATATAAGATAGAAAGATTTTGTGTAGCTAGAGAATTGTGAATTGATACAAAAGTTGGCAGCTTGACTATAGGCCACATTATACAGCTAGTCGTGACCATCCTACTGCTTCTGCTGGCAATTCAATTCCAGTGGAGATATATGAACAACAATGTTATAATCATACTGTAGTAGGAGTGAAGTAATAGGATCATTTTCTTTTTTTTTAGTTTTTTTTCCCCTTTCCCTGAAAATTGCATGCCAGTGTTAAGCATTCCTCTGAACATTACGGAAGTCATTAAGGCTAAGAAGAGCACTACAAATGGGGAAAAAGCAAAGTATTTGACCACGTTGGGAAATATTTGTCACTTCAGAGGGAGCATTCAAAAGCAAAAACATACATTTGACCTGCATCTCTCTCCGTGCCATTAAAAATCTCCCTGTTGGTGCCCTGTAGTAAGTCTTTTACTTCAATAAGGTACTAACTGTACCTGGTAATCTAACTTACCCAGAGAGTAGGAATGTTGAAATTTAGAAGAAAAATCATTTTATTTTCTGTTAGCTGCTAGATTCTGGTTCTTGAAAGGTTGTGTGACTAACTTTAGTGCACTGGGAAGTGTTCACAGAGAGTCTAGGACTGTAACCTAAAGTCAGGCTGGATGGGTGCCCGTCCTTGTGAAGCTTGTATTAATTAACCTTAGAATTTAATGAGCAATTTCTTACCTAGCAAGGTCTTTTCCCATGATGTTTCAAAGTCCAGGCACCAGGAGAACAGAGATGCTTTAACTCAACAGCATTCTTTTCTCGTTCCTGATAGCTGTCTTGAGCATATTATAATGACAATTATTAACCATAATCACAATTTTAACAAAAAGTCTTAAAACTTTGGCCAAATATAATGTTTAATATGAAGTTATTACTTTTGTTGTTCTGACAGAACTGAGTTACTGAAGGGCAGCACATACAACTATTTCCTCTGAGAGAATTTGAAATACAAATTCTATTGGATGTGTTGCAAAAACATTGCAAAAAGCTTCATAATGGGAACTGGAGAAACTCTTATCCTGGTACTGATGTTTAGGATGCTTAAGGTCAAAGCATCCCATATGGGGTTTCAAATTCAGGCAAATGTGGGGCTTTTTACTTTAATACAGATGTCTTTCCTGAGAACATCTGCAAGGTCATTTTTTTAAAACTTACAGGGAACATATGCAAAATGAATGTGTTTGAAAACTTTCCTCCTGACTCCTGTCGTAACATCTCTTCTTTGAAAATGTAGATGCCTCCTGCATTATAAAACCACAAATTATAAGCATATCTAAGGCTGTCCTTGTAGTGTCACTGAAAGGAAAGAGAGAGAATGAAAGTCTGGAAATGTGCAATATGCAGGAAATTCAATCCAACTGATCTAGAACTTTGATAGCAAAGCAGAGCCCCTTATCAGAGCCACTCAGTTTAACTATGCCCCATTTAATATGGTCCTGACAGCTTAGGGTATATCTTCACTGTACAGAAGTACAAAAACCTCTACACATTGCTTCTACAATTTCTTTCTAACTTATTATTTTCTAATGCTACAATAATTTGCTGTGCTTTTTGTCTGTCATTTTGTGAAGTCTTTTTAGCTGCTTCAGTAATAGTCTTTTAAGTATATCTTCAAGAAACACACTTCATTTTATGAGGGAACTAAAAAGCTTGCCCTTACTGTACACAAACAATAGAGAAATGCTAATTGTACTATTTAGTTTTTTAAGGACATGTTAGTCATAGGGAAAAGGCATAACCTGTGCTATACCACACACTTTTCTGTTAGCTGGGAAACAAAGTATTTTTGTACGGTTTTGTAGATTAATTTACGTTATATGCTTCATCTTTTTGAGTTTCATATTGTGTTTATTGCGGCACTTCATTCCTGAAAGAAATATCTAGTGCCAAAAGACTGAGGACGTCTAGAATAGTGAGATTTAAAATGTGCTTACAGTTATTAATGTTAACTTATGAAAGAGATATACCTTAAGATTCCTCAGTATATGATATTTCATCTTGTCCTCCAAACTTCTAAAAGAAAAACGATGGAAAGTCTTTAAATTCAAAGTCCATGCATCTTATTACTATCATTTCCAGTTATTCTTTGGTGTCTGCTCGCTTTGAAGCAGATTGCAAAGGACTGGGAGATAGCTGTGACTGAAAACAGTTGCATGCATTAGAATGGCCTGTTGTGCATTTTTTTTGCCCATAAAAATACAAAATTAATGCTTTTGGAGAAAACATCATAAATCTTTTGAAAAGCCCTAAACTAGGAAGATTTCTTTTCTTTTTTAGAACAATGCAAATTACATTCAGTTGTACGGTTCAAAGTGGAAGCTGCTGTATTTCAAAACTGCATCTCAGATATATACTGCTGCTTTAAATCCTGGCTGGAACATTTTTAACATTAATTTTTCTAGCAAGTTTTTCCTTTAAAACCTATTTAATTTTTGATGATTAAATCACTTCTCTTATGATGTGCCAGGTAAAGACTTGAGGCACTATTGTGCCATAACATATGCACCAATTACCTCTGATTTCTGTTCATGCAAAGAATGTTATTGCTGGACTGGCACTGAATTTATGGAAAAAGCAATGTTCCACCAGTGGTGGCCTTGTGCATTCACCTTCAGAGGGATACACTTCCCGTTAGCGTTCATCAAAAAAGCACTTCGCTCTAAAGGCCAGCCAACAGAAATACATAACACTTTAGCCTACACCACGGATATTCCACATTCTCCAGTACTTTTTCATGTCCTTGGCTGGAGCTTAAGGTGAGATACAATCATTTTTGTGCTGCGCTGCTTCATTTCATCTTTGTGATTTTATTACAGCCCTCTGTAGTTTAGAGAAGCCATGGGCTCTACTCTGTGAGGTGGAAGCGTGGCACCAAAATCAAGACACCAGGAGTTTTGAGCAGCACTCCCTGTCTGCAGTCTGTGTGTTTGGGGAACACCCAGAGATCTATCGCAATATTGTGAAATGTCACAGCAGCAGCCGAGCACAGTCTGCAAATGTGAGAAACTGCTCTACCCGAAATTTGATGCCAAATGATCACTTGCCTCCTCGTTTTCTGTAGCCTGAAGAGCGTCATTTCAGGAGACAAAAAAAGATGTAATCAGATCTGTAGGATTGAAAGATCATAAATGCACTTTTATAAATCTAGAGACCAAGTCTTTTATGTCTTCCTTAGGCTGGTCACAGGAGGGCCATAGGGCTACTTGTGTAAGCCAGACAAGCAGAATATACGCCATGATCAAAGATATGTCGTGCAAATTATGATGAATTGTGCTGGTTTAGATTACAGAACATATTTAATGTTATTGTGAATGTGCCGTAAGTAGTTTAAAACAGCAGAGAGTGATTAGCAAATAATTTAAGATGTCTGAGAAATTGAAAGCGTTGTTTTCTGTAGCACTGGCTTTCCCCCTTTCATCACCCCGAAAGTATCTTTATTCCTGTTTGATTTATGTAGCACGACAGAAAAATATGTCTCTGGATCTGAGTTACGGCCACTGATGGCTTGTAATGGAGGAGGATTTCACTGTATGCTAGGGAGGCACTCAGATTATCTGTACACTTGGGAAATAGGAGTGCAGAAGAACAGAACAAAAATACATCTTCATCTGAAAAAATAGAATATCTAGGGGGTTTGAATAGCACAAACTGGAATATCACATACAGGCTCTTAGAGTGCACTGCATTCTCAAATGAAGTTTTTCTCTCTGTTTAGCTAATAAATGTTTTTAAACAGAGGTGGAAATAAAAATGCTGAAGTTCAGTGTTTGCAAACTAAACTAGAGAGATAGCATACCACATATCAAGTTCACTTTCTTTTTTAACATCTGAAACACGGCATTTCCAGAGGGAAGCAAAAGGTCAGGAGAACTGAGTTTTTTGGTGTTTGGTTTTTTTGTTTGTTTGTTTTGGGTTTTGTTTTGTTTTGTTTTGTTTTTCTAATGCAGAAAAATACCTTTTCCTTCGAAGAATTGCATCTTCCAAGAGTATTTTTGATGGCTGCATATTGCAACTTTGAATGAAATTAAAGTTACTATCTGCAGATATCATTCATAGAATGGAACAGTTTATATGCTTATAAACTCATAGCTGCCCTGTAACTTTACTCTGGTTTATTTCTGAAAAATATTCTGTAGTTATTGTGAAGCAACATAAACAGAGTTACAGATGTTCTTCACTTTTGTTGTTGCACTATGTACAGGCTAAAGTAGTCACAGAAAACCTGCAAGAAGAAGAGGAGGACCCCATGACAAGGACTACATGTCAGAGTCATGTGATAGGTACAAAATTATATTTTACACTGGATTTTATTGCTGTCAGTTCTTGGAAAAAAGGCATGTTTAATTCTCATTATTTATTTATTTGCCCACTAATGTCAGCTTTAGCCTTCATTTAGCTCTGTTACTGGATAGCCAGATTTCATCAACTGTGTAACAGATGAGTACATACCATTACCATTGTGGATCAATGCAATGCTTGAGTGCTTGACAGAAGGGCCTTGGAGTCTGGTTATGAAACATCATTTCAGCCTCTAAAACTAGTGGGTGACACATAGTGGCTTAATTAGAGGGTTGGCATGATACTTTCAGTGGGAGTAATACTGATAAACTGCAAGTCTGTCATCTGGCCTTGAATTAGTAAAAATCCGATTAAAATTCTGAATAGCAGAGAAGTCACTGTGATAAACTGATCTGAAGGAGTAGCAAACAGGTGTCTGTTCAGAAGGGCTTAAAGCTGTTACTGAATATAAGATTACCTTTGCTCTAAACTTTTCAGAAGGGTGGCACCATCCACCCTGCTTTGTGATTGGCATGTGCTGATTTTTAAACTCAGGACATGTAAAAATATCCAATAGGCAATGGAGGACAAAACAAAAGTGTGTTTGAGGTTTGTATTAGAGCAGTATGTCATCAGTGTAAAGAAGTGACTCTGAACAGAAAAGATTCTCCTTTAGCAAGTTCCCTTCCCAGACAGAGACTGCAGCAATAGTTAAATCTAATTCCATGGTTTCAGGACACTCTTAAGCAATTTTTCTAGCCAGAATCTCATTCATTTCACAAATTCTGTCAACCCAGCAAACGAGGCTGTACAGATGTATCATGTTGAAACACATTTCTCTTTGGGATATTAGGAAACTGTTTGCATGCTTTATTGACTTGTGCATCCTTTCCAGTCCCAAATTCAGCCAAATAAACTCTGGCTGTCTTGCTGGAAGGAAAGATCCCTAAAGTCTTCCCTCTCTATGAACTCAAACATAATCTGGCTCCATTACAGCAACTAAATAGCAATAACTTTGAACACTGCAGTGTAAGACTGAGGGGATTCTGTGAGTGAATAGGCACTAGCCCTGAAAATAGAAATACATGCTACTCACTCTGTAAATAAATAATTTACTTTCTGTTATTAGACATTGACCGAGATTAACTCACTTAAGATTGTCCAGAATTATTTTTCCTCATACCGATTATTTTGCCTCCATGCCAAAAATTGCCAAAACTTTCACTTTGAATTATGTGAAATGTTTCCATTTAATTTTTTCATCTACATAAAATCAACTATTTGCAGTGGCTTTTTTTCTTAAAATACTTTGATGCTTCCTTGTAGTACATCAGTGTAATTGCTGGTTGTGTCTGAGGCCAAGTTGCTATATTTTGATACTTTACTTTGTAATATATCATGTAACAGGTGCCTTTTGAGGGTGTTAATATTTTGCTCCTCCCACAGGCGCCAAATCTGAGTCTCTGATGGGGCACAGTGGTTATGGAGCTGGTTGGTTGTCATTCCCCAAAGTGAGACTTCAGTTGTGCCTTGGGTTCACAAGGCCCTCCATTAGCTGGGAGAGGTCATCCCTGTGGGACCAGCTCCCCTGGCCACCAAAATTATTTTTTTTCAAAGAAAATAAGTAGCTTTTTCTTCACCTTTTTGAGGGCTGATGACATGGACAAAGTGACAGGTATCTCTGTGGCCCAGACCTACACAAGTCCACAGTAAGTGGCGCTACAGAGAAAGCCAGGCAGTGCTGCCCTTAGGAAATTCCTACAAAGACCTTTCCATTCATATAATTTAGCTGAATTTTACCAGTTGCAAAAGCATCTTCTCCCTTACACAATGCCGTTTCTTAAGTGCTCGGCACCAATGCCAGCTATCCCTATTCTGCCTTGTCAATCTCTCTGGAATAACTCAGTGAGTTTGAAGATCTAGTTGGTAATGTCAGCAAACTTTGATGATGGGAAATGTTATGTGCAATAGGTGGTAATGGCACAGTAGAAATAATAGAAGTCTAAGCAAATTTATTAACATTTTAACAATGAATCTTAATGCAGAATGTGCCAGTCATTACTTATTTCGGTAGGAGAAGCCCAAGCCTATGAAATTAGAAGTGTGGATCTGAGTGTACCTCCTGAATACTCCTATAGCAGTACCATGCTGTGTTTAATTTCACTCTCATCAGGCTATGTTTTATCTTGCACTGGTATTTTTGCTGCTGTATATCCATATTGTTCTTTTAGGATAGCAAGCATTCCTGGATCTTGTTCAGATTCTTTTAAAATTCCTTGATAGGTGTTCTGGCGTTTTTCTGATACAAAGGTTTTCATAGAAACATACTGATTATTTTTACTCCAGAAACTCTGTACAGCTTTCAGAAACATTCATTTGGAACATTTCCCCCTTCACCTTGCCATTTTTAGTTAAAAGCATACACAAAGAAGAACTTTTGAAGATTATAAAGAACTTGTTGGTGTGGAGGATTACCTGAGATGTAAAAGATCCAAATTCAGCTTTCTTTGTTATCATTTACCTGAGATGTAAAAGATCCAAATTCAGCTTTCTTTGTTATTGTCTTCTGATCTTCTGTTCTCAGAAGGAAAAGGGAATAGCACAGGGAGAATGACTCTGTATATGCTGTGCCTCACTGCTGTCAGGCACGTGACAATGAGTCAGGTCCTTAGTCTGATCAAAGGGACCAGTTCACATCTTGGTGGAAGCTTTTGGTCAGTTGTTTTTGTGCAACAGTTTCACAGTGTTGGAGTTTCTTCCAGAGCAGGAACCTCTCAGAAATCTTGAAAATTTCAGTGGGTCGTAAACTCATTTCTAACTGCATTTGTCATCTTCCTAAACAGTTGTTTTATAGAATCATAGAGTTATCATAGAATGGTTTGGGTTGGAAGGGACCTTTAAGATCATCTTATTCCAACCCCTGCTACTGACAGGAGCATCTGCCACTAGATCAGAGTGCTCCAAGCCCCATCCAGCCTGACCCTGAACACCTCCAGGGATGGGGCAGCCACAGCTTCTCTGGGCAACCTGTTCCAGAGCCTCATCACTCTTAGAGTAAAGAATTTCTTTCTAATATCTACTCTAAATCTAGCCTCCATCAGCTCAAGGCCATTCCACCTTGTTCTAAGAAAACAAAGTTCACTGTGGGTTTTGAGTTGTACTTTAATGAGTTTATTCTACTGGGTTTGTTCAAAACTCTTAACAAACTTAGAGCTGAACAAATTTATAACTGAACCGTCTTCTAGGTTGGTATCATGTAAGACAATGCTGGTTCATTGTGTTCTAGTAATGAAACACTTCTGGGTGTGTTAAAGGGAAAACATGTAAAATTGCAGTTGCTAGGGTTTTAATGTATTGTCAATTGTTGATCTAAGCAAATTTAAGTATTTTGCTATTTGTTTGTTTTGCTAAATTGAAAGAAAGCAAAAATGCCTAGTTATATATAATTTCCCTCCTCATATACCTGTATCTCAGGAACTCATGGATATTTCTATTTGAAGCAGTCATTTATATTGTGCTATACTGTACTTCAACATATATTTAAAACATTTTGAAAGTTTTTAAAAATATATTACACTCTGGATGCCTTTGCTGTACTGTCAGTGAGGAAGTCAAATGGGGCCCTGGCAGCACAGATGCTACCAGTGTTCCCACCCCCACAGACAGCAGACCTTAGAATCCATGAGGAGTATCACTTTCAGGTTCATTCATCTTCAGAGCTCTTTTCTCAAGCCCTTTGCAATAAAGTAGTTGGGTTTTGAAAGAGGGATGATGTGGAAATTGCTAAAGTACCTAGTAAGGGGAAGAACATAATAAAAAGGTTGACTTTCCCTTCATTTCATGAGAGACTCCCCAGCTCAGACAGGTACAGCAGGGTCTCCGAATATTCCTATATATAAAATTCTTCTATTGAATGTAAAGATGATGTGCCAAGCTTCTGACAGTATTGTTCCCATGTAAACATTAAAAAGCCTTTATTTTACAAAGGAAAAGAATTCTGTTTCCTCTAAGACAGTAGAAGCGTCATTGTCTTGAATTTCCCATTGTCACGATGGCCCAAAATCTCACAAGACAGTTACAGATGACACATAGAGAATGTAATAATTGGACATCTTGAGAAAAACAAAGCATTTGTTAAAAAGTTCAATGCTTCATATTTCAAGTACTGTTTCAAATTAGCAGCTACTCCAGAAAAGTTTGATTGCATTAATTATAATGCATTAAGAGTTTTCATTGATAAACAGCTTCAAGGGAAAAGACAAAAATCCACGGCACAAGCAAACAAATGCTAATTACTGAAGAATTCATTCTTGCAGACAACTTCACATGGGAATACTATGGTATGCAATAACAGTATTTTTGGGTATACACAAATTAACAGGTTATTTTCTTTCTGGTAATGTATCTGTAATGAACAGGAAATTTAGTCATAATTAATCATATCATTCTTCATTGTTGATATGAAGCTATACTGAGGCTGAAGGGAAAGACTGAATGTGCCATTTTCTCAGACATCAACACTTTGGTGATTTACCAAACCCCATGTTTGGAAGCTGCATGATGATAATTTTTCTGAGTTCAGTGTCCTTTTCTCTTTGTTACCTCAAATGGATGACAAATTCTCTAGAGGAGCAAGGCAGCATGGAAAATGCCTTTTGCTACTGATTAACTTAAACTTCACACAAAACATAATCTCAGCATAAGTAGGCTGATGAGAAGTGTCAGAGAAGGTTTCAAGTCTATTCTTAAATTTATACTCAGATTTCAATACAAAGAAAGAGTATTTCTTGTCATAGATATTTCTATGTGTGAATATGATTATTCACCATAATGAATTTCCAGCAGTCATTCCATCCTTAGCAACCTAAGTGAATCAAACAAACTCTTCTGGCTTAAAGCACCGAAATTCAGGGAGTACATGAAAGCATGGATAGTTCATATGAAGGAACTGTTTTATTGAACTGGAATGTTTTTGGTTTCAAATCTTATATTTAATATGTCACTGATTGAGCTAAAAGGGTAAATTCATTGTTTAATAAAAGCCTCTCGAGTTTTGACATCAGGGGCATCACTGTGAGTAGATTTTGTCCCCAAAATGACATCACTAGTAAAAATAAAATGTATTTTAACGATCTGAATAAGCCTTCAGTTTCTTGAGCTTTGTACACTAGAGAGCAAATATTGCTAACGTGATCATTGGTAGTAGCAATCCAAAGTACATGTGGGTACTGCCTGGTGAAGTTGTGGGGGGAGTTAATTCCCTGAGGCAGGCTGGGGTTAGGAAGTAGAAAGATTCACAGTTCTTGGAAAGAAATTACATAACTGACCTCTGACGTAACTGCATTGACCTCTGTTGTTTGCTTGGAGAATTTCAACTGAAATTCAGAGATGGGCAAAGGTTGTAAAGATAAACATAGTCAGAATTTTTGAAACTTTGAAGAAAGACTTGAGACTAATTTTTGTCAGATTTCCATTAGAGGTCCGGGTCAGTTGCTAAAAATTGATCCATCCAACATTAAATAGGAACCTTGTAGATAATACAGAGAAAATGCCTGCGGAGACTTAAAAGCATTTTAAAAGTCTCTAGCTAGATAGAGGGTTGGGCTTCCACACTGTCAAAGCAACATTAAAAGTGCATTGTAGACTTTGGTGCTTTGTGCTAGAACAAAAACACACACTGAGGTCAAGGGATTCTTTTGTATCTCTGCTGTAGCCCAGCACTCGATTCCATTAAAGTTCTTGATAATCATCTGCCTTAAGGCAGGCTTTATCATCATTCTTTCTGCTTTCCAAGAACAACCTTATAGAAGGGTTTTGCAGTGTAATTTAAAGGCAATCTGGTCAGAAAAAGAGGAGAAACTTTTTCCTATTTTTAAGAAACTTTTTGGAGATTTGTCTTCTTTAGAGAGCATTTGGTTGAATCCCTCAAATGCGCAACAGTCCAAAAAGGTCCAAAAAGGACCAAAAGTGTTGTTGGTATTTTATATGTTGCATTGTGTTTTAAAGTACGCCCCTTTAAGCTCTATATGCAGCAAAGTGATCAAACTACATTTTCAGTAGAAGCCAGGAATGTCCTTCACAGCAAGTTTTATAGGTAAGCTGCTAGCTACTTGATAGCAATTTTACAGATATACTGATAGCAAATGTAGGACATGTAATATGTTGTAGATGTAAGTAGGTTTGGCTTAAAATGAAATGTCAGCATTACAATTATTTGTATGGAGGTATCAAATACTAAATATTATATCCCTGGCTTTATATTGTGATATTGTTTTATTTAGCACCGGGTAGCCATACTATGAAATTATCTATATGATAATAAAAAACCACACTTCATGAGCAGACTTTTCTATGAGGGGAAGACCTTCATTCTTCCTAGTGTCCCAGATACATTTATTTATTTCTGATTCCTCTTTTCTTTCTGGTTCTTATGTGTATTTTTCCCACAAATATACACATTTCCTGCCAAGTGGTGGTCATTCTTTACTGCTTGTGTGGTACCCTCCTATTGCCTCATTATCTAGACCACCATACAGAGCCTACCTTTTTGTTTCCATATCCATAACCATTTCTAATTAACAGTTTCTTTGCTCCAGTGTCTGCTCTTTTTTTCCCTTGGTTTCTTCCTGAAATGTAGATCTGAGGAACACTGGAACTGAGAAAGTAGGTTTCAAATTTCATTTCTGAATGTGCAATTTAATGTACATATTCATAGTTCTCAAATATATAAATTATCCAATGTCCTATCCCAAATCTTGATGAAAACAATAACAGTTTATCTGCTTGTTTAGATAAGCTTGCACCAAGCTTCCAGTAAGGGAAAAACACCTGACACCCCACCTCTGCTGAACCAAAGACTTGTTTTATACACCATTATGTAAACTGCTAAAACTTTGCGTGTTCTTACTAGAGTATTAAGTAAACAGCTGTTGAATTTATGTTTTCTCATTCTTGGGTAATGGAAATAGATATGAAGGAAACAAGCCTGATTAATGTGGTAAATATATTAAATTTGACATGCATCATCCTAAAACATGTCCATTAAGTCTGACATATTTGAGCAAACACATTTACATTAAGGAACCCTCAAAACCTGGAGACAGATTAGGTCTCTAATGAATTACTGAGATAAATGTAACAGGATAAGTGACAGAGGAAAGATGGTGAACAAATTGAACTGTATTACGGCCTGTGCATTCAGTAAAGAGAGGTGATCCTTATCACTGTGGAGAGGCAAAAGGATAATCCAGAAGTTGCTTAAATGCCCAGCAAATCTTTGGACGCCTCTAATGCATTTAATGAAGAACAATATTCAACTGATAAAATGTCTTCTGACCGCAAAATAAATCCTCTCTTGTCATGAAGTCTCAATGCCTGAGAAAACCACTTATCACTGTCAGTGTTAATCAAGCCATTGGTAGAAGTTGAGAAGAACCATTTAGCAATCATCTTATCACCCATATAGCAGTTGAATTATTCATTTACACATGATCAGATAAAGGAAAAATGTTTGCTATATCTTCCCCATCACCACCCAGCAAAGCTGTGGAGTACCTAGAAGTCTGTACATGTGAGGTTGCTGTCTGTAAAAGCCATCAAGGAAAACCAGTTATCATGGAATCTGTTTCCAATCTGGGTTTGTTCCTATTCCAAATCTGCAAAATGTTACGTTTTAATACAAGTTTTGATAAGCTATTAGATTTTTTTTCATACAAGTATGCGTAAATTTATTCGGATATCAGTAACAAAGCCATTTTCCAAAGCCCTGTGTGCATGCAGAAGGTGAGAGGTAGGTGTTAGATCTGTAGGTGCCGGCTGTATTGCTTAGTAACCCTGCTTCCCGGGCTAGAGCCTTGAAATGGGAGGCAGGAGGAGCACGCAGCTTAAAAACATAACTTATTATATCTAACCATCTTGGATGTTAATCCAAGGGATTAGGCTTCCAATTGCTAAAACAATGTTGAATTTAAAAATTGTAAAATAAACCGCTCGCCTCTGGCAGCATCAGGATCCAAACTTTTTCATAAAAAAAAAAAAAAACAAAACCAAAACAAAGCAAAAAAAGTCTCAAAACCAAGTGCCACAAGTGTCCAGGGGAGACCATCACAATCTCCTTATGCATCGTGGTCTCACTGTTCTCAGAATACTTGAGACAGGAGGTGTGTGTGAAAGCACATAACAGAATGAGCCCAGCTGGGTAAAAAGTATTACATTTGTACTTTGTCTCACCAAAATACCTCAGTCATTTCCTCTAACTATGCCACTTGATGTCTCCATGTAATAACCCCAAAGCATTTACATTTTCATGCAGTTATCAAGCACTCTTCTTCTGCTTTTGTACTTCAAAATCTGCATTTTCTGATCCTTCAATACAATTGAAATGATCAGTGTCTCTGGTTTGCTTACTTTTCTGAACCAGAGTAGCTAAAATGAGCCATCACTGAGGGGAAATCTTGTTTAATAACTAGTAGGCATTGCAAGAACAACTGACTGCATTGTATGTAAAAACATACCCCTAGGCTGGAAGTCCTCCTACTCAGGTACTTCATCAGAATGGAGAGAGCTGAGACAGGAATGGCATTATGTGAGTTTGGGCCACTAGAAATGGGATGAATAGTGTCTGCTGTACTGTGTTCTTGACTCGTTTGGCATTTGGACATTTCTGCAGGGATTAATTTTGAAATGATTGTCTGGAGGAGCCTATGGTAATAGACTGAAACTTTCTGTGTATTTTTCTGGTTGATACTTACTTTCCATGAAGATGATGGAGAGCCTTGCCAATGTGAATAATAAGAAACTAACATCCATTAATGTCTTCTAATTTATGTCAGCTTACCTTCTTCACAGTCTGGCAAAGACAAATCATTTCTTTTTACTTTAAAGATAGTAGACATAGCACTTGTCTGATTGCCAATTCAGCAGCACTGCTGCAGCCTACTGTCTAGCTTGTCTTCCTTCCGTGGAGAGAATTAATATTTTGGATCAACACTTCCTTATTAGCCACAATGCTTTGCTGTTAATTTCCTTCTTTGTCATTACATTTATTCACCCAGAAATACCAAATTTTATCACTGGAATGAGAAGTGTGGCTCTTTATGCATTATATATAGGATACAGTCTAATTATTATTCAAGATACTGAAAATCTGCTGGTCTCATTCAGGCTTAAAATGTCAATTAAACAGGATGGCCGGGTTCTCTGACTCTGAAGTTAATGCTTCCATGTTGATTTACACTACTTTACAGTCTAACTCAATCTATATTAATTTTTATCACTCAAATCTGCACTATGCCTGATTATCATACCTATTACAGGATAGTACATGCCAGTATTCTCTCTGAGTCTTTCTATTTGAAACTTTTCTACTTTTACATGTATTTTGCTTCTGGCTAGGGCCATCCATAGATCTGTGTATGAAGCTTCAGCCATGCATTTCCCGTTGACTAATTCATACACCTGAAGTACAGCGAAGCAAACTGAAAATCATTTTGATTGAAGGTGTTTTGTTATTTTAAACGTGTTTCATCTGTGCTCATGTGAACTTTATGCTCCTTTTCTACAGTGACGTCTAGTATAAGCTTTATGAAAAATAAAAATAAAAATTTCACCCGAATTATCAATTATGCTTGAGCTGGCATATGCCTTTCCAGATTCTCACTCTGAGGACAGGATGCCTATTCCTAATTTTTTTGCTGGCTTTAATTGAGTTTCAGGAACTTTGATTCATGTCTCCAGTCTGAGACCTGAATTTGTGGCATTTGATTATGCAATTAACCATCATAGCAGAAAACCAGACTCTTCAAAAAAAAAAAAATCACTGTAAGAGAGAAATAATACCTATAAAATTAGTGCATAGCTTTTAATACTAGGTGAACTCAATTACTCAGTGTTTGGACAATTCACCGTTAGGAAAAAGAAAAAGAAATCAACCAATATATTCATAGTGGATAATTTCTCTAGGTCCTATTTTTAACAGGCACATAGATGCAGTATTTTGTTTCAAAATGGTCATGCTAATGGTGTTTTTGCAACACCATGTAACATGGCATACTTTTTTTTTTTTTTTTTAAATAGTAGATTTTCTGAAAAAAAAAATCTCTGTTCATTCTTTTGGCTTTAAATCAGGATGGTTTCTGACTAGCTCCTGCTTGCATGCAATTGGTTTCACACTGATTCAGCTGGTTTGGAGGAGCTGAACTTGAGTACCAAAGTAGAAGGATTATAGTACACCTAAAAGTTACTCGAGGCTCTCTGCACTCACTCTGTTAATGAGTTTTCATTTCATTAATTAAGAGATAAAATCAGTCTGTTTCAGGTGTGCATGTATATTTTTAAGTGTTTGTTGGCTTTAAGTAAAGCCATCTGCAGGGCAGAAATAAAAATAAATTATTTAAAGCTTCATTTAACATTCATGCGCCTTTAATTTCAATATTTTTTGTACTAACAAACAAAAAGCAGTGATGTTAAAAAATAAATATAGTGTGTTCTCTTGTGCATTTACAAAACCCAGAGTTTTCTGTGCACTTAGAAATCTGTCCATGTTTACCAGAGACAGCATTTGTGCTTAAAGCACTATCCCTAGTCCTACCTGCTGGGAATAGAAAATCAAAGAAAGTATCTCCTCATGAGTGAAAGGAAACTCCAGTTTATAAGAGAGTCGCTTAAGAGCAAGTAAATCAGTGCTTCCATCCTGCTCTTCTTAAATGCTTCCAACGCACCAGTCAGCGAGCAGAGACCCTCAGTAGAACAGCCAAGTGCTCCCTTGGGGACTGTGTGCAGCCCTTGTCTCTGAGATGCTACGTGTGACCTCTTCACTCCTGTAACTGCAGTCTAATGCAGTTATTCTTAAAGTAAACCAGCTGCCTCTAATAATATTAGCAAAAAAAAAAAACCAATCCTAATGCTTCTTGTAAGTATTTTCCAGCTTGCTATTAGTTCCTGAACAACCTCCAAAAAAGCTAAAAGTATCTCTACACAAGCACTGTTCGCTGAAGAGATTACATGTTGGTTATACAGTGGCTGCCAAACATCTATGTTCTTTATCCTCGGGTTAGAAGTGTGATTAGCTCCGTGTTTTAATATGAAGAACTGGGCCATGAAGAGAGAAAGATAAAGGCCTGTGGTTATGTGGAAAAGGCATGGCTGAGGCAGCCCTTAGCACCTGGGTAAATAATAAACCATCCTTTCTTGGGCTTTGCTACTCGTAAGTAGAATTCCTGAGAACTGAGATGTGTCTTTTTTGTTAGAGAACCGCAGATGAAGGGAAGCATCCACCCGTGCCTTGAATGAGCAATCCCCAGTAAGAGGTTCCTGAGACAGTGTGCAGTTGTTGGCCAGCAACCTTTACATCTCGGGGTACTAAGGGAAACAGAAGGCTTTGCTCAGTAGGGAAACAGAAGGCTTTGCTCAGTGCAAAAGCCTGGGAAAAGCCACATTTCTGCATTGCGGCAGACCTGTTGCTTACCTTGGATTTCACACCTTGCTTCAGATGTGAGGAATTCTCTTTCCTCTCAGCTGTTCCTCATCTATAACTTCCTTAAAGATAGTTGCAGAGCTGTAAGGCTGATTGGCAAGTGCAGATGTAAAACCAAAGGGGGTCGTAGAGCCAAAAAAGAGTGGGGATAGCTCCCCAAAGTATTTCTAGGCTGGCCTCATTGACAGCCAGGCTGCAGCTGGGCCTCGTTTAATTACCTTTTACACAGAGCCTAAAGGTGCTCTTCACATGAGTTATAGATCTCAGTATATCTTTTCTAGTAGGACTAAAATTGTACCTATTTCTAATATCCTGCCTCCTGAGAACACTGAGTAGATTTTTAGGAAGGAAGTATAACAGCATAATACAGAGAGATCATTCCAGACATCACTGGTTGTGAGAGTTCCCCAACTGGAAAAGTACATGTAGACCTTTGTATTTAATAGACACTGAGAGATGTGCAGTAGAAAATTCCAAGTTCCTTTGCTAGCTCATTTTGTGCTCTGTAACAACCCTATTCCACAAAGCTTGCCACCATTACAAGCATGCAGGGAACAGATCTAAATGCCTGGAGGAGGATGGGAAGCACTTGTTAAAAAAAAAAGTCCAAAGATAACTCCTAAATTGGAGTACAAGATCATTACTACTGACTAATAATTAAAATTAATCTTCTGACTTACTATTAGAAATTTATTTTAAGGTGGGACTGGAATTAAAATGAGGCAGCAATTTTCTGTTTCAACTCAGGAAACACATTTTGGAGATGGGATTGTGGTCATGGGAAACTGTGAAGACAGCTGACAAATTATTGGATAAATGACATATTGAAGTTTGTGTGTTTTGAAAAAAAAAGCGTGACTAGGAAGAAAATAGAACACTGAGTAAGTTTGTAAAGTCCGTATTTATTTCATTTATTATTATTAGTTTTATAAATAGATATAAATTGTAATTCCAGATTCAAGCAGCCATGAATGAAGTTCACCTGTAGATCTCTCATTTGAAAACACACAGTACAATCTTCTGCTCATTTACCCTTCCTTAGTGTACATTAGAAATAATCCCATGTCACCAGTACAATGCCCATGGGAATGTAGGTCTGTGAAAACCTGGCTCTTTTCTAGTTTTACCTAGGATAGCCTTTGGGATTTTTTTAGTTCTACATACTGGTTATACCTCAGACCCAGATAGAAAACAATAATGCACTCATCTTTGACTAATTGGATCAAATGATAGTGTAAACCCAGAAGGAATAATCTACTTAAAATTGACATTGATTTGGCAGAAATACATTCTTTTTTTTTTGTGGTTGCTTTAGCATTGCAGATTAAGAGAAGGATGTGCAAATAAAGAGATCTGTTTTGCCATCTGTAGTTTAAGTTCTTCCTGCCAATGCCACATGTAGCTTAAAGATGTTTATTAACTTTTAAAAGAATTTTGCAGGACCCTATTTACGTTTGAAATATTTTTCTGAATAAAAGAAAAATTATTAGTTTTTAATTTGGCATGTTTCAAAATACTAGAAAAAATTATGCTCCCTTTCTGTTTCAGAAGAAAACAACTACGTTATCTTGTTCCCTTTGTCAAATTAGTATGAACTTTCTAATGCAAAGAAAGGTAATTTTTTAGAATTACTTAGAATTTATGTATTCTGCTACTGGTGGGAATTGCATCCTTTCACTTTTACTGTTGTAGATACTCCCTGAAAAAAGCCCATTTAGTGTTACGTCCCTCTCAAAACCTTTCAGAGCTCGAGTCTGTACTGAAAACAGCTTGCTGGAAATTTCCCAGTGAAACTGTTCTTGATACAGAGCTATTTTTGACTGATATTTTTTCCCTGAAGTAGTCTGCTTTCTGGGGAAAATTCTGGTGGTTACTTTAGGTTTCAGCTGAAATTTGTGTCAATCATGTATGGTTTTGTAGGCCAAAACTCGAAAATTTATGTGAGGAATATCTCAAACCAGCTGTAGTGGTGAGCACAGGGGAGGATTCCACATTTTTCATGAGGTGGGATGCTTCTTTGAAAGAAAATATGTCCCTGTGCTATGAGTGTTATACATAGAAAGCCTGATGGAAGCAGAACTACCTGTAATCTTTTTGACCTAAAATACACTTGTCTTCTTTGTTGCTTTTTATTCTTAATGTTAAGATAGATTGTCCATCAAAGTTAAGTAACATAAGCACTCCTTTAACTTTGCCACCTCCACACGTTTGTGTGATACGTTTTTGTGTTAGTTTGTGTGACATTTGAAGTAGAAATAATATCTGTTTGCAGTAGTTACATCTGGTGTCCATCTGTATGTCTCATTAGCAGCATCGTTGTTCAACCTGATGGGAAATGGTTGAGGTTATTGAGCTGCTTCTGGAAATCTCGACCCCTCAAGCAGCACTGAGAGGCAGCTGCCTTCTGTCACTCATGGCACGAGAGGGTAGAGAGGCAAAACTGCACTTAAAACATGATAGGACCTGTAATTATTTCTTCTCAGGACCTGTAAGCCCTTCCATGTGTGCCACCATCCAGAAACGTCTCCTCTTATTGTGTTTAATTCAAAGTGGGTGAATTATTCAAAGTGGGTGAATTGCCTGACCATTTTGAATGATACTATGTGTGCACAGGTACCTGTTTAATAGAATTGTTGATTGATGCCTTATTTTAGCTCTGTGGGTAAAAGTGGATCTTGTGGTTTACGTAAAGATTCTTATGGATGATTCAAGAATCGTAATAAAACACACATTTTTTTTTAACTAGACAGTCAAAATAACCATGAGTTATTTTATAAGCTTCTTAAGAGTATGTAAAGAAGGACTGGCATGTGATTTGTGAAGAGACTAAGCATCTGTGAAACTCATTTAAGACACAACATAAAAAGACTTTATTAGAATGTGAATCTTTACTTTAACTGAGGAAGCATTATGAAACACTCTCCAGTTACTCAGTTAAAGGTTTGTTTGCAGTAACGTGGCTTTATATCCCCCTCAGCAAAAGCATCTTTTCACATTATTGAAGAAAAGTGCATTCAGAAGCTGTATTTCAAGGTACATCATCACCTTGTGGCTTCTATTTTGTGACATTCATGAAATCTCTTGGATGTGTGCTAGGACTCAACATGGGTTCAACACGAGAAAGACTAACATGTCCCTAGTCTAAATGAGGGACAGATTTTGCTCCATTGCTTATGTTGAGTAATACCCTATCTTGCAGCCAGCAGTGTAGAACTTAGCCTGAGGGGGCCTGGACCCGCATTCCTTGTGTTGTGTTGGAAGCAATTCCCTTCATTGTAGCTGTTCCGTGTTTTCTTTGGTTTTTGTGGGGTTTTTTCCAAAATTGGTTTTCCTTTCACGTGCATTATATAAAGAGAGGAACAGAAAAGGGGGTTGTATAACAACATAAAGCAGCGTGGTACCAGCTCAGACTGAGAGCTCCTCTTGCTCTCGTAGAGACTGATACTTGGGCTTCCAAAGGAACACAAAAGCAAGATCAGTGCTCAGCTTCCCTGGGTATCCTCTTCCAGTCTCCAGTGATTTCTGCCAAGAATGGTTTCTGAGCTAGAGTTGATGAGTTTTTGGCATCTTCATGGCAATTGTTTCAGAAGAAATAAATAAAAAAAAAAAAGTTGAAGAATAATTAGGTTTAATGATCTAATGCTGGTATTTAAGATGCATTTTTAAATAATCTATGCTCAGGAGAATGCCCTAAGATACTTTAATGAACTCTAAGTTGTCAATTCTTGACAGTGGGATATGTTTACTTCTAACTCTTTTATTTTGCATTTCAGAGGAAAATGTAAAAAACCCACAGAAGGAGCTGCTATTGTTATTTTCCCCAGTGATGATCTCATTTTTAGCATTCCTGATACGTAGCAGCCTGAGTGTATGTCCCTTTTCTATTCCCCTCTTGTCCAGATCCTCAGAATGGTGCACAATTTTCACCGATTCTTTCTATTCCCTCTAATTTGGGTGCTGACCCCATGTTGAAGAGGCCCTGGTGGTCTGCTGATACCAGAAAACACTGGTAAAGCACCAGGGATGATGCAATGTACCAAAACCTGTCCAGCTGTACAAACTACCGTCATGTCCAGCTGATGTAGGGCATGAACTGCATGATCACCTTGCCTGTGAAAATATTAAATCTGAAAATTATTGAGAACTAAGAAGTTCAGCAAACTTTCATAAGGTTTTCTATGCAGTTTTAATTCCTTTTGTTCAGTGGCTGAGAAGCTTCTTGACATTAAAGGTCTTCCTCAAATTGTCCACAAAGCTCTTAGCAATGGCCTGTCATCAAAAGATTTCCACGCATTTAGGAGTTTTCTTGATCTCCAGGAAATTTCTGTAAATTCTTCCTTATTTCTGTTTTCAGTTCTGGAAATGCTCCTCTACAATAGGACTTTCAGGAGCTTCATTTTTGGGCCAGACTCAAGTCCACATGATGGAAGGGAGAGAAGGGGACCGTTTCAGTAATTCAAACTTTTGATTCTAATCTGATTATTCAGTGAAATGGCTGATGGTGAGTCTGTCTGTGTCCACTATAAAAACTAAAAGCCATTCTCTGAGCTTCTTTCTTTCCTGGCAAAGAAAGAGGAGAAAAAAAAAAAAAAATCAGAAACAGGCAAGGAATTTGGCTGGTATGCCAGGAAGACTTTGCAAGCAAATGTAATTAAGGTCATATATAACTCTTTTCAGGCTTTAATGTTTTGCAGAATCATTTTTCATCTATTGAGTAGTACTGTCAGAGCATCAGAGATTTAACTTTTGCATATTTTCATTATGTAGTCTTGTGCAGCTCTCACTGATAACAGCCATTTGAAGTGTCAGTGCAGCTGATGAAATCAGATGGGCCATGAAGATGTTTGAAAGCTGTCACTGAGGTGTATAACGTATTTTTTTTATTTTGCAGTTGCTTCATAAAAGTTTAAAAACAACACAAGATAATGCACATTCATTCAGTAATACAAACTGTTCTGAAAGATACTTTTTTATTTGCATTATATAGCTTTAGGGATAAATTAGTTACTTTCACTAGTGAAAAATTAACATCCACAAAGAATTTGGTGGTGTACTCTGGATTTAGGACTAAGTTTCTGAGGACAGTTCAACATATCTGAGTCACAGAATTCTTAAAAAATCTGTCTTTAAGTGTCACAATGGGAGCTGCTCAGTACTGAGCACTTCGAAGGAGGCCCTTTTGTGGTTTTTCAGAACTAAAAATTAGTGAGCTGTTTTAAAAATCTGTTTTCCACCTCATGTACTGCCTTTATCGTGGATAAAGTCTCTATGTAGGAAGACTATAATCGATTAAAACAATTTTTCCTTTTAATTAAATGTGATACTGCTGGTGTGCTCCTACGTCACTCTCCCAGTTATTCTGAAAACAGCAGGAGATTGCATTTTCTTGGAAGTGTGGCCCTCGGTGTTCATTTCTCTTGATTTTATGCCACTGCTTTCATGGTCCCTTCCTAGACCTACCCAAGATAACAGTGGGGAAGACAAGTCCTTACGCCATTTTAAGAAACACAACCTCAGAAGATAAAATAGTTTTCATCTTCCAGTTCTCCCTAAGCAAAAGCTTTAGCTTTGCTTTTGATATAGGTTTTGATCCTACTTAATTTCCCTGTAATAATTAAAAGGCAATGACTTTCTAGTTTCTCGGAGAATGCTCAGAAAGGAAACAACACTACAAGATCCTTCGAAGTCCTTGTGGAAATGGATTACAAAATCAAGTCCTACATTAACCATACAGAGTAGATGGCAGACTCTTCAGACTTATTTTCAGGAAGTTCTTTTCTGCTGTGCTTCCAGTTTACTCCATGTCTCTGCTGAAGAGCTTCTGCCTCTCCAACATAACCAGTGTTGCACAAATGTCTTTCTTCTGGCCAAGAGGCAACTAACAGAAGTCCTTTCTTTTTGTATATATGTCATATAATATCCATATTCCCTTATTTACTAACTCTGTCACTGACAGTCTTTAGTTGAAGCATTTCCAGTCCATGTTAAACACACTGTTTAAAATTTATCTGTAAGTAGTTTCTTACTTGCTATCAAGTAAGACTCATTAGAGATGAAGATATTTAACATAAATGACCATGGTAATGTTCTTAGTTCAAAAACAAATAGACAAAACCCATAGGGGAGGAATATTTCCAAATTTCTGAGAGTATTAGAAATGCTGCAGAAGAAAAAATAATGAAAACGACTTGGCAGAGGACTGCTAACTACAACAGACTTAAATAACAAATGGGCATATCATAAAAAAGAAATCAATATCAGAAACACAGAAAATAGAGATGGAGAAGATATATTGGGTCATATTCTGCATCTCCTGCTAGAGTACAATTGTTCACTGCAGTATATCTTTTATCTAGTGTAGCCTTAAATTGTTCAAAGCAAAGTAAATTCCTCTGCTTCCTTTGGGAGTGTCTGCCACAGACTAAAGATCTCGCTGTCAAGGGATATTTCCAGACATTTAACCTAAATTATGCTCATTTTCCAACTATTAGTGCTGAATTTCCCTCCTTGGTGTTTATAGCTCTCAGAAGGACCTTGCCATCATAGTCCCTTTGACATTGTTTTCCCATTATGCAAACAAAAGGGAAGTCTCTGGAAATTGATAGAAGATGAGAGGGCAGGGGGTGCTGGTACATCCTAGTTGCTAGGATAGCAACTAGCAAGCATCTACACTTGCATATTTCTCTGTTCCATGGTTAGTACAGCACCTTTCCAGTAGGATGAATAAACTGGAGGGCAATGTGGGACCACAGTGCTTCCAAACCAAGAACTTTAAGGTATCTCTGACTGTCATTGTGTTGGGGAGTGTACACTTACCCAAAATGGGATGTGCAGAACCAGGGCATAACACGGAATACCAAGGCATGGCTCTTGCTATCCAAGTTTTTCAGGATGCTCTGAGAGATGGTATCTGTGAGAAATTCTTAGATCTTAATTTTGTGTAAGAATTAATGATACATTTTGATTAACATGTTCTTGTATGAGAAACAATTAACAAAGCATAGGTATGGGGAGGGCAAATTTCTGTGGAGTGTGGGTTAATGTCAGAAAAAATACTCAATATCCCTCATATTATTACTCTTCAGATATTCTATGGCCCTTCAAACTAAATCATTTAAAAATTCCAGCTGTAATCACTTACTGAGACATGTCCCTCTTATTCATTATCACACCATTACTCTGAAGCAAGACAATGTCAATGTTTTGTCACCTGTTGGTTGGTTTCATTGCACTTCAGTGTGGTATCTCATTGTATTCAGTTAGACAGACATAGTTTAAAAAGCATACAATTGACAGATAACATCATACTCACAAAATGCAAAATGTTTCCCTTTGCTTGAAACCTTCCCTTTAAAAGGCCCTTTTTTTCCACTGTCTGTAAATGCCAGCAACGCTTTTATCTCCCTGTCATCACACTATTTTCCTGTGTCTTAGAGTCTTGCTGCCAGATGAGAACACTGGACAGCGGGATTGGAACCTTCCCCCTCCCTGACTCAGGGAACCGATCTACGGGGCGGCACATTTCTAAGCCAGAATCAACCTTGGAAACAGAAGCCCTTGCAGCATCTGAGCAAGTTCCTCCTTCAGCTCCTTCAGTAAAAGCCAAAACTCTTGAACGAGAAGTGCCTTCAACAGCTAAGAGCCAGGAGTCCGTGGAAAGCATAATTAGTCACTCAACATCCGATCCGGCCATGACTGCCAAAGGTATACGACCTTTTCAAAGTCGCCTTCCAAAACCAGCTTCCTCAGGTAAAATGTCAATTGCACCAAAAATCACATTATTTCTGGCCTGACGTCTGTTTTCATTAGCAGAGATTTTATAATAATGGCAATTGATAACAGAAATGTTAAATGCAGAGCAGAAGATACTCTTTTTATGAACGCATAAGGTTAACAAGTTTGTGACCTGAGCCATATGGAAATTTTGTTGCACATAATGCTTATCCGAGAAAGAAAAATTAGTTTAGTACTTAAATCCTTTTCTCAAGAAGCAGTACTTGAAGAAAAAACATATGCCAGCCTTGGAATTTGTCTTGAATAAGAATGTGAGTGTTCAGCAACACTCAGGATCAGACTTTGCGGCAAAGTACAAAGCATAGCCATGTTGTGACACAGAAAAGATATATTCATAAAGACTGGCTTTTGATACCAGATTTGAACTAAAGACTCATTTGGCCTCGATGCATAAATTCTGTCCCAATGAATATACAGCCTTGACCTCAAACAAGACTCTCATTACTTTACTACATCTCACAAATACATTTCTATATACGAACATAAAATACCTCACTTTCACTTGTGAGCTAAGTGTGTGTTTAAGCTATAAAATAAAAGCTTACAAAGGAATAAAAGGACTAGTAATCCATCAAAGCTCCAGCAAACGACTTGGTATTAGTAAGTAGTTCCATTGAACTCTGTGCATTTTTTTATAAAAACACATTGACTATATAAGTTTTTGAAGTTTTTTGAGTAATTAATATATATGTTAATAATGTTAGAAATCACATAGTATTTATAACAGGGAAATTTTCATAGCATGACAGATGCAGTACAAAACACAGTAGAAGTATTAGTTTAATGGAGAAGGGTATTGTTTTATCTTGACCAAGTGCAATGTCACAAATTTATTGGGGTTCTGGTGGTTAGCACTTTGTCAGTGTATTTGTTGCTCCTATAAATGTGAGTATTTAACTTGCATAAATCTGTATCACTCTGTCAGAGAGATTCTGTGTAATTAGCATCTAAGGTTAAATATCAAGTTTGGGCTTAGTTTAAGACCATCAAATATGTGTTCTGCTAATGAGGTGACATATATTGAGCCTGGGAGGAAAGAAGCCTCTCTTATATGTTTCATAGGATGCATAACAGAAGGATTCTAATTAAACATCTTAGAACTTATTTGGTTTAGCAATATTCCCAGTGCAGTATTGCAATAGTGTAATAGACTGCAAATACACGCTGTATGCTTCATTGCAGACTCCCCTGTTTGTTTCAAATCAAAGCTAAATAGAAGACATTTTAATACTTCGTATTTTTAAAATAAATGTACTGGTAATTAATGGTACAGCTTAGAAGGATTCAGAAGAGAAATCCTAGTTATAGATTATATGCTACATGCTTGAATAGCCACATGTGTGACCTCAATTCAGCAGTGTGCTATAGAGTAGAGCCCATGATTAAACACTGTCATTATAACAAATTGAACAGAGGCTGCAAGCATTGAATTGCTTCATAAGAAGTCAGTACCAGTAAGATTGTTCTGATCTTAATGCTAATATTCACTGCACCAACCTTGTAAGGTTTGTATCTTAATTAAATTGTCATAAAGAGATGTTTAAAAAAGTAGTATACATCAGATGGTGGGGTCAACTCATTCTTTACTAGAATATTTTCATTCTATTCTTCTCTCCCTCACTTTTTCATCCAAATTACAATTATCACTTTATTTCATATGCACCATATATCTTCTTTGATGTTCTGATTTTGCATAGTGCAAGTAGAGCAAATAAAGAAGTTGGCTTTCTGCTAGAAAGGTGCTTGGAATTATATTTATATTAAAAGACTGTTCTCTGAGAACGTAAAATAGCAGAAGTAGTTATTGATTGTTGTGGGTTTTTTTTAAAGTGAATATATTTTAAAACTAACAGAGGGATTTAAATTCATGCCTTCCTCTTCTAACTGGAAATGGTTTTGGATAAAATTGTGCCATTGTAGTTAGAATTATTCCAGTAAGTTAGTAAGTTGTTCCTTTGAGTAGTAGGATATTATTTGACATAATGAAAGTATCATGATTTGCCCCCAGTTTTTACTGAATTATGATTGAAATACTATCATTAAGATACTGATGAGACCTACAATTTAAATAATGTCTCCCTTAACTCAGGAATAATTAACCTTGCAAAGCCAAGTGAACAAGAACTGAGTTCTGTGACCTCTGCCTCATTAGAGCACACCGAAGAGACTGTAGAAAATAGAAAAGTTCTTCCAGAGTGGACCACCAAGAAAACTACTAAAGCAAAGGTATAAGTTAAGAAGTAGCATCTGTTAAATGAGAAATGGCCAATGTTTTTAACATGGTGGAAATAGTAACTAACATTCTAACACCTATATTCACTTTCTTAACCTTCATTTGCAATCTCACTATTTATTATTATTATTAATAATAGTAATACAGCACCTAATAATAATAATATAGTGCTTTGTCCTCATGGTTTACAAACATGTTTTAATTAAAATCCTCACAGGTGCTTTTAGACAACAAAATGGAGACCTTTTACCCTGTTTTTCTCTTACAGAAAGTTGTCCTTGTTTGTTGCTTTTCATGAGATTTAGATTCATTTCTTTGCTGGCCTAGGTTTCCTTGTCTGTATGGCTGTGTAGTGTGAGAGCCTGAGCAGATGTGCTCTGAAAGTATTTTGAATGGGAAAATATTCTTAAAGGTTTCTGTGGGGTTTTGGTTAATCCTGCGATGATCTGTCTGTTCCTCAGTCTTTTCATGAAAACTGCAGAAAGACCAAACATGCAAATGCATACACCTGTGTGAAAGCTGCTGTTGCTGATTGCCAAGTTTTTCGTATTCAGCAATGCCAGACAGTCAAATCCTGTGAGAAGTACAGGGTAAGCAGGGTAGCAAAGAGAGAAAAAAACCTGAACAAAGTGGGCGTTAAGCAGGGAACCTGGCAGACTGCTGGCTAAGAAACCTTACTCTACAAGAGGCTAAAACATTTCATTGTTTAGCTTTCTTGCATGTCTGCCTTATTCATCTACTTACCAGCTGGGCCATCTCACATTTTTATCTGGCCCATGCTCCAAATACTTAGAACAGAAACAGAGAGGTAGAATTACTTGTCTTATATATGTCATTGACCAACTGGTGGTGAACCCTCTGTAGTGCAGTAGTGTTGGCTTACGTGTAACAACCACATGAATATGGTCTTCACCCTGGGACAGTCATAACTGACCACTCCCAAAACCACCTTAACACCACAGATGTGTTGCTGCTAATTAGTCTGCCGAAGAGTCAGGAGGTCAGTGTGGGTGTTGCTGATATGTGAATGTGTCTAAAGTCTTTCGGGACTGCAGCTGACTTGCAGTCTCTAGTGCTGAGCATACACAGCTGGTATCCTCAGGTCTGGTTCCCTCTCCACAGGGATGTGAATCCTTACAAATGGATGTCCTTCTGCATCGGTTAAAATCTGCAGCATGGATGGCAAGATGTGGAAATTAATATCACTCTTTGAGAAACAGAATTAAACCCCCTTTTGAGCCACTGATAGGCAGCTGGGGTTGGGATAGTAGGTGGTGTTTGAACATGGCACTAACTCAGCAGTATCAGGCTTAGCTTCCCCCTACCCATTTTGTGGGTTTTATTGTATTGAGCTGCTGCTTCTAAAATGTTTAAGCCTTCAGGCTTTCCATGATTAGGAGCTGTCCAGAGCTGTCAGCACTCCTCTTTAGTTCCAGAAGAAAATTTTCCTGAAAAAGAAATGGCATAGGAATCAGCTGGGAATTAAGGCTCTCCAATACTATAATGTAAATTCCAGGACAAGGCACATGAATTTGGGAAAAATTGAGGATTTACTGGTATAGAAAGCATGAGTATTGTCTACTTGCCATCCTAATTGTCTCTAGAATTGCTAGCAGTAAACCATTTGTGGTATGATAATTTTGCACGTTACAAATAGACTGTGTTAAACATACCTGAGAACTTCTAAAATTTAACTTGGTCAATAAAAGCATGTGAAAATTTTGGTAGATTAGAAAAAAAAAATATTACAGTGAAAAAAAAACCCATAAAATCTGGACTATTTCTGCCAGATTGACTCAGGGGACTTAGCAGGACAAGAATGTGTTATTTCCCCAATGTCAGATTGTTGATTACTTACTTGAAGGAGAGATGTTTAGCTAAACTGGTAACACAGACTTTTTCCAGTTGAACTATCCATTTATACTGCACGATGAGTATAAAATGTTCTACTCCTAGTACTATCTTCAGCATTATTTTGATACATATGCATCATCTGATTACTGTGATACCTGTATTTGTGCAGGACAAAGCTCTGAGGGTGTGCACTTACTCTGCAAGCAGCACTGACACTGAGCCAGAGCCAGAGTATGAAACAAGTTATTTTAGAACTGCAGAGGAGACTTTTCTCGAGTTAACAAAGAACAGCAAACAAGGTAATTGAAAATTTGTACATAAAAATACATATCCCTCATCTCCTCTCTGACTCAGCAGGAGATAGTGTCCTTCATTGAACTTCCTGTCTAGTTTTCACTTTCTAACACCAAATCTTTCTTCAGTCTAATTTCCCATTAACTTTTTATTACTTTTTGCCTTTTATTATGTGTATTGCTGTTTTTCCCTTCCACAGTTTTTGCTAGCAGAGGCTTAACTTGTGGGGTTTTATGCATAAATCTCTACAGTGTAAATAAAAATAATTACATTATTACAAAATTGAAATGTGACTATAAAGATAGGGGGGAGTTGTTTGTTTTTAATTATGTAGCCAGTTGAAATAATGCAGTTATCAAGACCACGAGTTTTCCAACCTCTGCAACAAAGTGATGTTGGTTATGGTGCCACAGTGAAATCTCTCTCCTTGTCCTTTGTGAATCTATTGCTGTTTTCAAGTACCAAAGCTTTTTGTGAGAGCTGGTGGCAATTTGGAATTTACTGAATTCCAGTAGATAAAAATACATTAAGAGAAGTCCTTGAGACAGTAGTTTTCTGTGTGTTTAATAACTCATGCTGCAAGCCACCACCAAGTGCAGGTGTGTGCCCTCAGGGAGGGGAGGAGAGGGTGGATCGTATCCTTGCTGGCACAGCTTCCCTGGAGGAGATAAATTCTGGCAAGTGCAAAGGCCAGTGCACCACTGAGGCCCTGAGAGCTTAAGAAGTGCTTGAGTGACTCACAGGATTTGTGCTGACCCTTGCACAGCCATGAGCCTGACCCGGCAGAGATTAACCTACAGCGGATACCGCGGTGACGATTGCGTTAAAGACACCGCGGACGGCTGGACAGACACGCTGTGCTCTTCAGTGTCTGCTGGGAGTTGGGCTTAAGCAGCTGGCATTTTCAGAGCTAATCCGTTTTTTGTGGTTCCATGGAAAAGAGAGAGCAGAAGGGAAGCTGGGACAGCTTACTTACATTACTTCTGTAACTTTGTGGTTTTAATCTGTATGAAATATTGCAAGTCATTTAACTCAGTCCATAAACATTCTTTTTATAGATTCTGCATTTTACAAATCATGTTCTAATATAAGAAAGGTGTGGGTTTTTAAAGAGTTAGATAACCTTTTTTTTTTTTTAATAGATCACAATTAGCAAAAAAAAAAAAAAAAAAAGGATTTTATCATGTTACCAATTGCATTAAATGGCAGCAGATTCCAAGTTAAATGATACCTAAGTGTGACTTCAGGTCACTTCATTTTACACAGAAATTCATTAATTTTGTTCACGTGCCTAACTCTGGGTTAGTAACAGAATTAAAATACATAATTGCTGTTGAGACAAATAGAAAAGAAGATTATAACGCATTATTGCAAGAGCATTTCTGCTACGGTCATTCCTCATGGTCAGGAATTCTGTTCTCTGCTCTATAAATGCAGTTCCCACACTATTAATAACGGTCCTTTATCCCATCCTGCGTTCAAAGATCTTGGCGTCTTTATGCGCGCCAGTGATATAACCTCAAAACATCCACACGAGGCTGAGGCGGGGGCTCCAGCAAAGCAATTCACAGGGAATATTTTTATAGGAATAGTTAATTACATTTGTTAGCTGAGTCCCCAGACTCACTGGTTGCACAATTATAACCTTGGAGTGATTTTCGTTTTTCATTTATGAGCAGGGAACAGAAAGACTGAGTGCCCGATGCAAAGGCTATTAAGAGTCCATGATAAGACCTTCATTGATTTAGTGGGCTTTGGATAAGATTCCCAGTGCACTGCCCAGTGTTACGGAGAAGGTCAGTAGAGCAGCAGGGAATACGCCAAATATTCCAGATTCTTCTCTTTTGATCATGAAAATGTTTTGATTTGAATTTCATAAATTATTTTTTATCCTGATGTGATTCTGTTGGAGGCACTGGATGCTGTAGATTATAAGGCAGAGATGAAGTTTGTGTAACAGGAAGTGAGAGGAAATAAACTTAATGATCACATAAGCATCTGTCTTCTCTGCATTTTCATAAGCTTTCAAAGAAAATGTCTTTGGTTTTGTTTTGATCTTCTGAAGGAGTTTTGAGCCTTGGACTTCAGAAACTGTGGTTTTATTCCTAATTACTTTGTGCTAAAGTAGGATCTATAACAAATGGATAGCACCTCTTTCTTACCTTGCTAGTGTATTTTTTTTTATGCTCTTGTATCCTTTAACTAAAAATGTAGTGACAAGGAAAGAATTATCAAACTTAGCACATCTGCTATGTAAGACTATTGAGACAAGAACAAAAACTTACCACAAATAAATGAGTCCCCCAGATTCCCCAGATTAACCATCTTGTCTATAATTTAAAAAGAAAAGAAAATAATGTTGGTTTTCTCAAGCCATTTCCTTCACTTCTAATATTGAGTATGAACAGTCTTCTGTATATGCACTGGCTGGAGAATTAGGAGATAGTCTTTTTAATGGTTTTATTGCATTGAATTCCAGATACCTTAAAACATTTGAAATACATTTAAAAGTTTTTAAAATACATTACAATCTATGTAGCCTGCTATAATGATATTATTTGTTACATCTCTTACAGCCAAGCAGGAAAAACAAAATCAGAGAAAGTCATTTCTGGGGAACCCAATCTCAATTTTGGATTTATACCAACACAGTCTCTATGGCCATTTTGGAGAGGATGGACCTGAACAATTAACACATTACAGTTTAATTGAGAAGCTGAGTGGATCTTCCAGTAAAGACAGCAAGGGCAAGGAGAACCCAAGTGTAAGATACTGTAATTTTTATATTCTCACTTTGTTCATTATTTGCCTTTTGGTTTTTCCTCAGTGTTGATTGATTACTCAAACCAGGCAGACTAGAAAATAACAACACGACCTACAAAAGAGTAAAGATCTAAATATTTTTAGAACAGAATGTTACATTTGGATCCTCACCTGTCATAGAATTAGACTTCCAAAATTGACAAGTAGAGACAGTCTAGCACTTCACTAATAGTGAGGAACTGAAATTTAAAGCTAGCAAGAAAACACAAAATTTATCTTTTAAGTCTGCTCCTTCACATGTAATTAGACAGTTTGTATAGCACAACATGTAGTGAATGACTTAAACCTCTAAAGATGTATTTCTGAAAATTCAAATGAAATTATGCTACAGAAGTCACCTATCTTCTAATCTCACTTGAAATAACTTTTGGGGTTAGCTTTGGAATTCCTGATTTGAAGGTTTTAAAGATTATTTTGATGAAGATAATTCCTAATCTGATTGGTGCATCTTGATGCTAAACTGAAACAATTATTTTCTCTTCTTACTTCATGGGAATCCACTTGCTTTTCTGTTTCTAAAAGTATTGAATTTGACATCACACAGTCTCAGCAAGCCTGAAAAGCAACTTCTCAACCTATTCTTTTCCTCCTCTTTTCTCATGCCTTCTCCTCTCATCCTCTGACTCTCTCTTCTTTGATCTAACAAGCCAAATTTTTTCTGAAAATAGAGGCACCTAATCATGATCCACTGTAATCATTTCACCTCCATGTTCAGTCTCTTTCCCCAGCTCTTTTTTTTTGAGACAGAAAGCTCTTTTGTTTCTGTAGGTAGCACTCAGCACATTTTGGGTATGTAACAATATAAACAAAGGTGGTAGCAGAAAACAATGAATCAGCTGCTGGTTTGTAACACCCTGGTGTAGTGCATAAATGAGAAAGAGATTTTATCTCTTCCCACCCTCCGGTTTTCAGTTTCAGGAAATGATTGTGCCTCGTAACTTTGAGGTGCTTAACTCTAACCAAAGTTAGAGTCTTACAGCTTTCAGGAATCTGGGCCAAATGTGCAGAAGGAATATGAAGAAACAAACTTCTGTGCCCCTGCTTATTCCAACTCTGTTGGCATGAAACTTCTGCTTAATTGAATGCTAAATTGACTCACAAACTTCAAAAGGAAAATCCTGAAATGTATGTGCCTTATTTCCCAATCAACCAAATTTCATTAGTACCTAGAATATGATTCAGTTTTAATATATTTGGGCCATGTTAGAAAGAACAATTTTAAGTAATCTGGCTTCATAGTTGGGAAAAAAGAAAGGAAAAGGCAACAGAAGAGTGTGTAAAAGCATAAACGAAGGAAAATAAACTGAGCATCCACTTAGTTCCTCATCTTGAAAGTCCACAAATTCATAGCTTAATTATGCACATGAGATGAATTATATATGTATGTATATATATAAAATTACATAAAAATCAGTTCTGCCTTCTGAAGGCCAAGGTCTTGTGCTATTAGCAGAGCAATTAGATTTGTTTCCACTATAGAAAAGTGGCTCAGAGTTGCATCTACTTTTAATTAATTCTTTTCATGCAGTCCTTGTATATGACATCTCTTCAATGTGCCTCAAAGCCTAAACAAAGCCCATCGAACTGGCCTTAGGATCCTTGCAAAACTCCATTATTAAACTAAAAAGCAACAGGTGCAACTCAGCACTAGCTTTTTACATGCACTATGTTTGGGAGCTCTGGAGTCTACTTTTTAAGGATCAGAAATAGCTTTCAACACAGGGTTGCCTCTTGGTGAACAGTGAAAGCTCAGTAAAGCACTAGAGATTTGCCTATTAGCATTAAACTTTGCAGAATGACAAATGAGAGGCAGTAACCATGAAAAGCAGGTTGTCCTGAACTCCTTGTTTGAACCAGCACAGCAAATTTTTTTGGGTTGTAGGTTGTCCAACCTAGGAAAATCCACGAGTCTGTTTAAATTAGAACTGTGTGATCTGGAACAACACCCACAAAAAAAGGGGGAGCCCCAGAAACAGAGGCACTTATGGTCAACAAATCTTAAAAAAAAAAAACCAAAAAAAAACCCTATAAATTTTGAGGGAGGAATAATGCAGCTTTCATGTAGAATATTTGCCATTTTGAAAAATGAAATGCTATGTGCTTTGAAATTAATTTCCAAGTGGTGTTTGTGAAGCCTTTAACAAACAAAGCAAAAGATGTGTGTCAAAAAGGTGTCATGGTGGGCAGAGTGAGTTTACACTGCTTGTCAGAAGAGCAAGTGTGCTGTGTCAGTCCCTCAGCCCAATTAAATTGGGCTGTACAACACTAGGACAGTACTGGGGGCTCTAATGAGACAGTCTGGCAGGAAGCTCTGTTAACCCAGACTTGTCATTTGATTTGTCTCCTTCTCAACCAACATATTCACCAGCATCACCTCCGAAGTTTATACACAACAAATTTTATCAGCAAAAAAGTACTGCACAGGAGGTTCAGAAGAGAAAAAAACAACGGACAGTTAGTATGATAAAGGCACACTGCAGGGAGAATTTGAGGAATCAAAAAAGGCTTTTTCACATTGACAGGAGAAATATTTATTGTTATAGTTTCTTGTCTTCCAGGTCTTAAGCAGCATCCTCGTTAAATTCTCATGACACTAAGACCAATTTTATGTTACTTTTATTTTGACCCAGAAAACATATTCTGAAATAATGTCATCCTTTTGTACACTGCAGAATTTTGGACAAGAAAAACAATTCACAATTTCAAAGAAAGAAATAAGGTGCATTGACTCATGGATATAAAACTGTCACTTAAATTAACAACTATGGTTTATTTTCCTCACGTAGGATTTTCAAAACTAGAAACATTAATTTTTATATGTATCAAATGACTTAATTTTATTTGAACAGTAACTTCTCTGATTTAATAAGCAATATGCAGCACCTGATCCAAAGTCCACTGCACTCAGCCCATGGGAGACACCTTGTCAGTGAAACTTCAGTGAGCCCTGAATTAAACAGCTGTTCCTCTTCCTTGCAGCACTAACTTCTTGAGCACTTTGCCCACGTCACGGTTGCTACCCCATTTTTGCAATGAAAAAACTATTTCACATTTCATCATTTACTGTTTAGACTTTAAAAGCCAGTGGGTTTTTATCTTATAAGAATTCAAAAAACAAGATAAATTTCCCTCCCCCAGGCCCATTGCTTATTAGCATATTTTATGATCAAGTAAAAAGCAACACAAGACTTTTACTTGTCTTTTTCTCCTTGGAGAAGTAACTGAGTTGGTCAAAGATTTTATTTCTTAGCCATCCTTATGAACCCAAAGCATTATGAAAAATATGTTTATTTCCCCGTCCTTAGCCAACCATCACATACTTCTATTCTGTAATACAGCCCTCTTTGTCCCTGTGTATTACTCAGTTTGAGTCACCATCAAGGCTTGCTTGTTTTTCAAGACATGACTGCAGAAAAGATCCTTTATGGAAGGGGTTGGTACCCATCAGAAGTTTCTGATTCCTCTTGTTTTCCCTCAGTTGTGAAGAGACACATGAGAAATCTGACATTTCTGGCAGAGTTACCTTGTTAATTTGCATCAGCACTTTAACTGGGGGGCTCATTTAACAGAAGAGGTTTCTATGTGCAGTGTGAAGTTGCGAGTTGCAATGTGAAGAATGTGAGTTCATATGTGTTGAACAGACGATTCATGAGTGAGATCAAATGCTCAAATCACTGTGTCTTGAAATTCAAGTAGATATTAGAGAGCACTGGCAAATACAGGAAAATGAAAAATTAGAGAAGTTGCTGCTGTTTAGGCTGCACTTACAAATAGGACTGACCTGGCAGCATTCCCAGATAAACTCAAGGTTTTGCACAGCTGAGTAAGCTGATTGGGAGTTAATGCTCTATGATTGACTTATTGTGCTCACAAGCCTCCTATTAACAGAGGAGAATATCCAGGAAAGGACTAGACACAAGACTAAGAAATTTTGATAACTGCACAACACTTGCCATCCTCAAGGATCTCTGAGCATTAAGTTGATACTGTAGAGGGTGTTCCAGACTTCCTGAATTACAGCAATGGTTAGAGCAGCCCAGGCAACTCTGCAGGCTGCACTAAACAAGAGTGAGGGCAAAATAAAGAAAGGCACGAGCTGCTGCTGCTTGCACCTCATCTCCTGCAGAGATCAGAAAGTCGAGCCAGAGCATGAATGGGCAGCAGCACACTCGGTACCTTGTACTGTTCACCTGTTTAGGCAGCTCTTGGAGAAAGTGCCAGCATTATGTGCCTGATTTGGGTTCTCTGAGTCACTCTCTGAAGGTGCCTTATTCTCTCTGAAAGAGAGAAGCTTTTGGGCTCTTATACCAAATCCCTTTTAAAAGAGCCTTTCCATATTTAAGTGCCTGAAGTGGTTCCAGGGAGACCACGTGCACTCTGCTTTCACAGAGAACTAATTTTTTCACATTATCAGATGTGCTTAGGGAGGATTCCTCTTATCACATGTGAAAAAGCCTGAGATAATGATTTTGGTCCAATTAGTGGTTGGGAAGAGCTGCATCCTAAGATTTCAAAGTGGAAAGGAGGTACTGACCTGTGGAACCACTTGCTTCCCTGCCCTGACCAGCAGCTGGCTTATACTGAGTACCAAACTTTCAACCCATGGTTAGAAAAATGAACATTGCCCCAAACTTTCCTTTGTGGGGAACTAGTAAAAACCAGATATTGCAGCTACCATTTGTATTTTAGAGAGTGAAGCTGCATCTCAGTGCAACTCAGGTGAGCACTAAATAATTGCCTTTTACTTTCAAAATAACAAGAGTACCTGCAGTTGTGGCAGCACTGGGTGATATTTGGCTAGTTGCTTGGTCTCAGGATCTATTTCACTGTAAATTGGCACCAGCAATAACTAGCTGATGTTACAACCAGAAAAGAACAGCAAATGCTCCTGGTCTCAGTCTCAGCTTGTTTTGTAAAATGTGTGTGTTACTGCAAACACAGGGTTTGAAGCAACTCTTACAAATTATTATACTAGAAAGTAATGGAAGGTAGAAGAGGTCCCTTGTCAATAAGAGAAAGCATCTAATGGGCTGGAGCAAATCCAGGAATTAGTTGATAGTAGGTTTCTGTGTACTAATTGTACATGGAAATTGTACACAGTTTACTGCATATCAAGCACAGAAATCTCACCTCCTCCTTGCTATTTTTCTTGCCAGGCTTAAGAGAGAGGAGGAGGAGGAGGTGAGGAGGTAATCAGTTTTATTTGCTTTCCTAACCCTGACAAACCTAAGATGTTAAGGAAGAAAGTGCCACTCTGTGATTTGTAAATAGGGAATAAGTCTGCCGTCTCTTTCACTCGCCTTTTGTGTTTTAAGATCATTGCTTTTCTTTCAAGCAAGGCATTAGTACATCAAATCATTGCATATGTTTAGGGAGGTGATCCATTTTTGTAAACATTTCGTGATGTTTAGAGACATCAGCCTAGAAACATTCTAATTCAGTCAGGATCAGATACCCTTTCATCTTCCCCATCACAAAAACTGAAAATGACTTTTACTGTATTTATGCTTTTGCATTAGCCCCTGTTGACCCCTGGATGTGGCCTTTTGGTTACACATGTTTCCGTTTGTCAAAATTGCCTCAGTAGAATTTACCCACTGACAGGTTGGGGTTACAAGACTTCCTTTCCATTTAATCAAAGGGTTTTGATTCTCAGATGAGTGATGCAATACTTGTTCCATCAAAGCAAGGACTGTCTGAGTAATTACCCAACTTGATCTATTGTCAGGGGAATTATATACGAGTATTTGACAACATAAGTGACAAAAACCACAGGAGCATGGTCTGAAAAGAAAGCAGATTTGACCATACCACCCATGGGAATAATAGAGAATTAAAAACATTTTTTCTAGCCTCAAGTCTGATTCAACTCATGTGGGGAAAAGTGAAATTAGAAGTAGGATAGGACATCTGCAGACATCAACAAATCACACATATCTGCATGTTTTTTTCCCCTCCATAGGGCAAGTACACATTCCAAGATCTGATTCCAAGCCTTATATTCATAATGAGGTCTCATTGTTTCTAATAACCTTGCTATCAAAGTTGCCTTCAAAAAGTAAAGTGAAGAGACAGCAAAACCAGCAATTTGAAGACAGGCTAGGGAGTCTTCTGGGACCAAAGTCTCACTTGACATGTCTCACTTAAGAGAAATGTGATGTGGTGTGGTGTGGAAGCCAGCCTGAGGAACTAGCTTGGCAACAATAAAAAGCTGCAGTTATACAGAGACTCATTCCTCTCCCTGTGCCTTCTAGGTGAAACACTGAGGCTTCTTACGCTGCTGAAAGTTTTAGTAAAAATTTATGCAATAGAAAGTGGCTCAGCAAGGAGGACGATAACATTCTCCATAACTTTTCTAAGCTTTTAAAAGACTTTGGCAAGACAAAACAACATTTGAAACGCAGCGGCCACTAGAGAAAATAACTTTTTTAATGGTATGCAAGGGACATTTTTAGGAAAAACATACCCTAAAAAGAACTGGAAGCTGTTATCTGCTGATACAGTTCTGCTTCTAGCACTAATGACCTCAGTAGTTTTAGTACTGTGCCATCAAATCCCATTCTGACTGGCCCTCCAGCTGGTATAAAAGCTCTATTTTATGTTTGGTTAGTGTATTTATGGGGACGGGTAGGTGGCGACATTTTAACTCAAGTGTCTTTTAGCACGTAGTTTTAAAAGAGTACCCGGGTGTCAGTGAGGGACAGAAAGTCTTTGGCATAGTACAGCAGGCTGGGTGGCATTTCAAAACACATGGTGTGCAAGGCTAGCAGGAGAATGGTTTGGCTGTGAGTGAGAGAGAGAAGGTGCGGAGGAAGTGAAAAGCTGCAGCTGTAGCAGGAAAGTTGAGGGCTCAAAGCATCGCTGGCGTGAAGGTGCAGCTCTAGTGCCTGTGGCACAGGGTCACCGAGCACTAAACACCCCAATAACTCGCAGCAACGAGTGAACTGTGCCTGTGTGGTTTCTCGAGTGCCAGAGGCAGATGTTTGGGGTTGTCTGATTCAAGGCAACACACCGAGATGTCCTGTGGCCACAGCTGGGGCGTTGTGCTCACTGAGTATAACCCCTTCGGCACTGTAGGGAGGGAAGAACTTTGCCCTTTGTGAGTGGGAAAACTTGCTCAGAGGAGCAGAAACCCCATATCCCCCCACCTCAGCAAGTAATTTGAAATTTCAGAGAGAACCTTGTCTTTTCAGCATGTAGGAGCTGCATAACCACATTACACAGTGGCCCAGATGCCCTGCAGTTCATTTGCTGGAGTTCCCCCGAGGGACAGTCCAGAACTGCTCCTGTACAAGTGCCCAGAGCAACACAGAGCTGTACAGAGCTAATTTACAGTGAGCCTGCTTGGGCACAACGTTAGCACAGCTCCTGATGGCCTGGTTACTCCAGGTCATTTCTCAGCAGGGCTGAGGAGCTGAAATAAAGCAGAGTGTTGGTAAGACCCCACTGCATCGGGTCCCAGCCCACTCAGCTTGTTCATGCTGTTTCCACATCACTGTGCCTCACAGACACGTCCCTAGCACTATTCAATGTCTATTTGCCTATATAACTAGAGATTACATACAGATTTAATAGGCCCAGGGGATTTTAGGTGTAAGCAGGTAGATCCTTTAGTCTAATAAGAACCAAAAGTACATATGAAATAAAAGTACCATTTGCTAGTGATTTCCCTGAGTGGAAAATGTTCCGGGCTGTTTTTCAGAGGTTTGACAGATGGAGCTGATGTGATTTGCAGCATGGCCCAAAGTGCACTCGTGTTTCTGCCACTTGTAACCAGACGCTCTTCAGTCCTCTGTCTTTGGAAATAAAGCTGCAGGTTTCATTTCTCTCAGTGCTGAATTGGGATATTATAATAATACTGCAGGCCAAAATGGAATTCAGGGCACATTGGAAAAACAAACAAACAAACAAACAAGAAACAAGTGATAACTATTAGTAAGCTTGTGAGATAGTGTAATTGTTGTAATGGTAGAAATTGTATTAGTAATAAAAGAAAAGGCTGAAAAATAGATTGGATACAATAAACATTGGGTTGACTCAATCAAGAAAAGAGCAGTAGGGCAGAGATGTATTCAGTGAGCTGTTTGTTTTCTGAAGCTGGAAAATATTTTGACTCCGAGAAGAGCATCTGATTAGCAGAGTTAAATGAGATGAATAATGCTGTAATATTTTTGTGAATTGTTTTTCCAGCTGAAACTTGCCTTCCCCGTCTATAACAGAGATATGTTTTGCATAAAGCACTCAAACATCACACAGGGAAGGGTAGGAAATGACTGCTCTTTCAGTGTGAGAGTTCCATACCAAGCAAAATACATGAGGTGTAAGTTACACAGCTGACAGTAGCAGGAGTTGTAGCAATATACAGAGAATATGTTATCAAATTATCTCTTTTTGTATGAGGATGCTTTTTTGTTTTCCTGTGCACATGAAAATAATAACCTAATCAACATGGTCTTTGAAAAGAAGGCAAATTTTATGTCAAATATTAGCAAAAACCATATTGAAATAATGTTTTGGTCTTTATAGCTTCCATTTCCCAAAAGTGATTCACCTTTTATTCAAACAAGAATTTATACTAGACTTTGTGCATTAGGACACACAAATTGTCTAAATCCTTAAGAAAAATATTGATAAATACATTTTGCAAATTCAAACATTCTACTTTATAGGAAGCCCCAAACTGAAATATTTTATTTCTTACTATATTTTTAGACCCCAGTACATGAATTCCAAGCTTGTTCAGCATCCATTTTAATTTAATGGAAAGTAATATTTGTATTTGATAAGAGAACCAAACATGGTATTTAGCAGACTTATTAGCAATAAGTGACACAGGGAACTCTGGGAAGTTTGTGTGTAATTTAAATGTCTAATTATCTTTCACAAGGGCTAAGAAGAGTGATATCTTTCATGGCACATGTCAGAGTCCTCCCAACCTGAACTGCCCATCAATCCATCAATGACTGAGACACATCCTGATGGCTCTGCTCCCATTAGTGCCACCTCCTCTAAATTTCTCTATTCTCTGATCATTAATAGAGGTCACTAAAAATTCTGCATACTATAAAAAGCTGTAGCCTTAAGAACTTCCCTTAGCTACTCCAGTGTTATTCTCAGCAAGTCAAACCCCAAGTGATTATTTGAAGAATTATCTGAATAATTGCCAGTCAAATATTTTAAAGTGATTTTTTCTGACATCCCTATTACATATGCACATATCATATGGGTTATTGAATGTTCTGTAAAGCAAACTATAAAATAAGACCTCAGATGGGTTTGGGTGGATGAAGACTAAAGAAGAAGTGGGTGGAAATGAAGAAATTAAATATGAATATGGTACGTTTTTGTGCATTATCAAGTTAAAATGTTAACTGTGTAGTAATAGTCTATGATATTTCTAATAGCAAAGAGAAATGTCTAAACTTCACCAAGAGATTGTATCCACAGAAAAGTTACCAGATTGGGAAACTTGTTGGTAACACATGTACTAAGATGAAAAATAGATTTCAAATGGAAGAGGCTTTCAGACAATGTCTGAAATTGAGGAGCAGAAGTAGCAAAGCAGCCACTCTTGCAAGAATTATTTTGCCCTGCATGGACTGGCTGGAGAGCCTTGTTTGTGACCCCTAATCAGTAAAAATATAGGCCATTTTTTTCAAGCTTAATTTCCTAATGGGTGTGCCTAAATTCATATTTCAGCTGTCCAGTTTTCAAAGGTGCTAAAAATCTGCAGATTTTGCTGATGTCTCTGACAGATTCACGTATTTAGATCCTGTGAAAATCATGGAGTTTACATATGTGCTTGAAAATAGATTTAGATATCCTCCCTCTAACTGGCAGAATTTCGGTCTGTAGTATCCCGCTTCTGTACATTGGCTCTGTGGGCAATGACATGGAACATCAGCAGACATTTTCCCTGAGGTAAAAGGAAGGGCAAATACTGTGTATTTTTAATCTGGTCCTAATATGTTCTCACTAAGATCGTAAAATAATGACATTCTTCAGAATTTTTAACCCATTTCTTTATTGCATTTCCCATAACATTAGTGCATGAGCGACTGCAAAATGCTAAAACTTTCATCTGTATCATTTTACAGAATATTTTTATTATTACTGTTATAGGAACATCATCATCCTATCTTTTAATGTTTCTTAGAACCACTATAACAAGCAAGGGCACGGAGAGTTCAAGATTTATAATATAGCATTTCTGTAAATCAAATCCACTGTAAAACATGGAATCTGTATTATGACATCATTAGTAGCACAGTGATGAAAACAGAGGCAGCAGGGCAAGACAAGGACAGCAGTCATCATCTAGAAGCTGTGTAATGTGAGAGCTGCAGCCTTCCTGAGAGCTACTAAAGACTGAATAGTCTTTGGAGGTTCTGTTTGCTCATCAAGTTTCATCACTCGTAGTGGTGATCCCAGAAGATGGAGTGACTGGCTATGTAGGAAATTTAGATACGGAGACATTTATCTTCTTGTCTTGCTCTGCAAGGCAAAGACTGCTGGGTTTCTTCCTGACATTACATAAAAACTACTTGTTTGTTCAATTAGTGTGTTTTCTAAGTGGAAAGGGGGCTAACGTTGATGTCACCCACTAGCGTCACATGCACTGCATTTAGCTCAGCGGTGTCCTTCTGTTCCTGTGAAAGTGTTTGGGAACCCACACTCTCTCCTCCACAGCCAAAAAACTTCGATCCAAAGTAGGGAATGCTCTGGACTTGGGATTTCAGATATCTCATGCTATTCCTGGGGGAGACATCTGTGAGAGATGGAACTTTTGCCTTCATATCCTGTTTCTCGAGTAGGTTATAAGGCATGGGTTCTGCATGTCAAAGGATAGAAGAATCCAGATCTATGAATGAATCGTTATGTAAATAGTTACCATTCCTGTTTACTCAGGGGCGGAAACCACTCAGTATCCCTAGACTCCAGGACACAGGGCATGAATGGAAACATCTCCATAGGCTCTGGATGGCACAAAACCCCAGAGCTTTTATGCAGGACGGGGCAGTAGAAATGAAATCATCGGCATCTCCAACTGATATATCATGGCCTGTCTTGCTGTTGCTGGTGGTGATAGCATTTGCTAACCTGTGCTAAGCCAATTTTGTGAGACAGTTGGGAGTCTGATAAACGTATTTCAAATTGTATTTTGGAGAAATCTCAAGCATGGGGGGAACTGGTCATGTTCTGTTCATTGCAGCAGATGGCATCCCATTTGGTGTTTGTTAGCTTTGTTTGCAGCTCAATATTTTGTTTCTAGGGGAACTCGGTAAGTTAAATAATTTATCTCTATTGCATCAAGAGTATGATCCAAAGTCTACTAAAGTCAGTGCAAAACATTTGATTAACTACCACATTCACTGGATAAAATGCCAGGTCCTGTATAGTGAAGAGCATTTCAGATGCTCCCTAGTAAGAACAATACAAGCCTTTGTCTTTCCACTGAGAATTTTTTTAACTGAAAAAAAAAAAAGTATTCAAATAGTGAAAAAAAGCTTAGCAGACAAGAGTGCAGGACTGTGAAGATGGGGTTGAATGTCCAAACTGCTAAACCTCTCTTCCTATTAAATTCCTCATTTTTAAATAAACAATATAAATAATACCTTCCAGCTGCATTTGGAAATTAATCTAGTACTGTTAGCAGGCTGCTTTGAGAGCCTTTGAAAACCCCATAGCAGTGCTAAGCAAATAATCATTATCACTTAATATTCTCATCAAGCATTCTTGCTCAAGATGGGATTTTGCATTACAAGGGCTGACCATAAACGCATCACCCCTCTGATGAGGAATTTTTAGAATGTCAGAAGCAAAGTCACACCCTGATCCTGCAAAGAGTTTTGCATGAGCAGAACTTTACTGCCTTCAGCAGTCCTGCTGACCATAAAAGTCCTAATAATGTCTGCACATGGTGGAAATTTCAATTGCATTGTTACAAGTATTTGAATCTTGAATATCTAGGATATTGAAAAAATCAACACTTCAAGTTTTGTGGTTTTTTTCCTTATGCAATAAATATTAAATGACTGTTCATTTTCAACAACATTTTTCAAATTACTTTTTCACTAGTAGTGCCTGGAAACTGCTTCATTCCGTATTTTTATCCAGATTTTCTGTTTGCATCACCTTTGGGCATTCAAAAAGTGAGTGCATATTAGCTGTACAGTGTGTCTGCATGAATTCCAGTTGTATTTTGGTCCTCCTAGTGGCCTAATATATTAATGATATTATAATCTGTAGTTAAGGCATAGGAACATGTTCTATATCACCAATATCTCACTAGTTTGCAGCATTAATGCTGCAGACACACTCCTGTATTGCTAAGGTCAATAAATCTTCTAAAGCATTTGTCCAACAAATCCAACCATGTGGCTGTCAATTCACGTGCACATTTCTGTTTTTATACAGAATTGCAGCAAAAATCAATACAAAAGATACTGCATTGTTCTGTCACTGCAGGAAGCCCACTGTGGGAATGGGACCCTGTGCTGGTTCTTCACACCAAATTCCTTCTTTGATTATTCCCAGCCAAGGCTTTTCTCACAGCCAGACAAGGGGGGTCAGACCCCACAGAACCAGGGTTCCCAAAATATATTTTCACGGTGCTTCCTTTCTCTGAAAAAGCCTCCAAAGCCTTTCCAGAATAACGCCTCACATTCTAGGAGGGGCCTTTTACAAGGCTCAGCACAAATGGTTACCAGCCTTTTAGGTCCTGTTTGTTATCTGCATAACTTGCACCTTGCTGATGTCCAGGGAAGGCAAAGGTGGAAAGGCAAAGGGCAACACTCTCGCCCTTGACTCTCTTTCTGTTTCAAGGCTATGCCCCTCAAAGAGAGTTTGCAACCACTAAGGTCTCCTGCCAGATCCCAGTGGGAGACATTTTGTATGCCTGGCTGAGCCGCAAAGTAGGGTAGAGGTTCTTATGACCAGAAACAGATGTACTTGTGTCTAAAAGATGAAGCAAACACGTCTAAATCCATAAATTAACGAAAATTCCCCTTGGATTGCAGCCAGATGATATGTGTATTAATCAAAATGGATATCACTGCTTTAATCTGGTGAGGAGGCAAGTTGAACACTTATAAATCTCCTGGCTGTAGGAACTTCCATCTGCATCTCCAGCAGTGGTCATCTTGGTGCCCAGCATTACTCTGTTAAATTCCAAATTCTTATTTCTAGTAATTCTAGTTCTTAATTCTCTTGATAATAAACAAACAGTGTTTCTTTTTGAGAATCCTTTAGCGCTAAGAAAATTACTATCATCTACCATCAGCATTTAGGACATACCCCTGCACGTACCCCTATCTCTCTCATTTCTTTTTGGATTAACCCACATGGCTACTGAGTCACAGTGGAGGACTGTATCCTTGAGTTGTGTGGTAAACTTCAGATCAGTTACAACCTATATTTTTTCAGTCAAGATGCATTTTAGTCCACTGGCTAAATTTTTTAATTTAATGTTAACCTGTTTCTGTTCTCGGTGGTGTGACCACGAGCACAGGCATGGTGCTTTCTCCTGGTCACCATGCTGGACACCCCAAACAACATGGATTCTTCCAGGTACCAGGCATACTGCAGGATTTGAACGTGGACCAGGTACTCCATAATCCATAAATCAAACGAGAAGGGCTGTTCCTCGCCCCTGCTCACTCGTGAGACGAGTGAGAGGTCTGAGTGAGGAAACGTAGTTATCAAGGTATCAAATCTTGATTCTCATGGATGCAGGCATGATGGTTTATGCATTTTGTACACACAGAGCGTGTATTTTATGAGTGGTTGGGAGAAAACTACAGAGAGAGATTGTTAAAGAAAACTGCAGCAATTGTGGAGGTGAGACCAGGGAAGGGAACAAAGAGGAGGTGAGATCTGTCTGTGGTGCTTTTTTGATACTAGGACCACGTCTGTGGGATAAGGACTGCACAGGAACGACAGCAGTGGAGTAATACATCAAAGGTGATCTTTGTAAGGCAACTGATGGATAACACTGAAATGAGGCCTTGCAAGTGGACACAGCCAAGAACTCTGCTCAGCTGGATTCTGAGGTGCCTTGCTTGCCTCAGACCATACCACCACACTTCCCAGTTCCACCATTTTGACCCACTTCGTCCTTCCTTGTGTAAATGGTGGGGAAGTAGTTCTTGCTCTCCTCATGGGTTATGCCACATGTCAGCACGTGCCGTGGTCTTTGCTCCTTTCTTGGCTCTGTTTATCCCCTTGCTCAGCAGATGTTTCTATGGTTGCGGTTCAGGTTTTAGCAGGAGGTGCCCAGGATGCAGCTGTAACGCTTTCTTTACGGTGGACTCGTTTTCTGGGAGAGTGGGCACAGGATTGGGTCACAGACTGAATTTCTGAGCCAGCAGCACATCACAGTGAGCACGTTCCTGTGGCCACGTGCACGAGAGCATTGCTGTAACAGCCCATTCCTCTTCAGCACTTTGAGTAGGGGAGCCGTTCAGGCAGACACCTGCAGCTCCCCACGCTTTCACCAGGAATCCAGGAGCTACTGCCAACAGGCCTGAGTTAGCAAACATGTCCTCAAGCACATCTGAAACACAGCCATGAATTTCTTAGCTTTTAAATTGCATTTTTTTCCTGATTATCTTCCAAGTGTTTTTTGGTGTTGTTTTTTTTTTTTTTTTAATTATTGATTAATTTTGAGTTGGCTATTTAATACAGTGTTTGGTTAACTAATTCATGTAGTTGTTTATAATTATTGCCTTGCTATAAAATCATCTTAATAGAAAGTTGGGGTTTTTTTGTTTTCTTTCCAGTAGAATAACAAGTTATTTTATTATTCAAACAAGGCTTACTTCCTGCTGTTTTCAATAAGATTTTTAATAAATATGTAAATTTAAAAATTAATTTACTGCATACGTTTGGCAGCATGATTCTCGAACTGACAAAAGTTTGATGGATTGTAAAATTATCCTCCATAAAAATCATCAGTCATAGTAAACAGAATTTATCAGCCTCTGGTAATTTTACAGCTTTTTCTTCATCTTATCTTCTGTTAGGAACTCACTTAAAATTGATTATAATATAGCATGTTTCTAGAAATGTAATTCATTCATAGATTAATTAGATTTTAGGTTAATATCCCATCATGGAATAGGACATGAGCCAACAGTGTTTTCCAGTTGTTACAGAATTGCAGCAGAGAAACCTTGATTACTGTTCCCATGTGGTTTAACCGCCAAGACCAATCACTAATCAAATTCAAACGACATAAAATGGAACATCCTTCATAGCATTTATTTTCTGGCTGACTTATACTATGTGCTTTTTATTGATACAACTTGCTGTACTGAAATGAACTAAAAATTACAAGAGAGGATTTATCCTTCTACTTTAATTTGGTTCTGCAGCCTCTATCTGAAACTCTCGCTCGGATTTTTGTGCGTGTCGTGCTGCTGTCCCTAAAATATTCTTCCCTACAGCAGAGATAAATTGTTTGCATAAATTTAGGAAGTACATGTAAATAACTGCACTGTTGTGTCGGATTTGATGGCAGATGAACTTAAAACATAGGTTCCCGTTCTGCAATTCATGCTTTGCTTGAATCAGAACTGAAAACTGTGCGGCTCATAACGTCAGCTGGAGAGGTGGCAAGTGCAGCCATAGAACCAGCATCATGGTTTGCATCTATCCTGTCCCAGTTTTCTCTGATTGCAAAGGAACCTTTCTAGTCTCATTGCACAGTGTCAGAAAACAGAATGGATGTACTTTGGGCTGCTACAGATTTACTGGGAAGGTAGCCTGGGCTACAGCCTCTTCCTCTGCTGCCTCCAGGAGCATTTACCAGTGCAACATGTGGCGGGATTGCCCAGGAACAGCCCCCAACCCTCACTCAGGGAAGGTGCAGAGGAGGGCACACGTGGTGGGTTTCATTAGTGCCAGGTGTCACAGAAGGGAAGGAAAGGGCAATGGGTTTTGTTTAGAATCATTAGAGGTAAAAAACCTCTGATATGTAGAGAGTTGATTAAAATCTGTAGTGGAAAGGGAAATGACAACTTCAGGCTCCTAAAACAAGCTATGTTGTCGGGCTGGTGTTTAAGCATGTTAATTCAGAACTTTTTAAAAATGAAGAAGCCCCTGCTTCCAAATTTTAAAATTATGACCTCTGTATTACTGGTAGGAGCTCAGAAGAGGTTTCATTCTGATGTGCGTGTACACAAACATTGAGGCTCCCTCCACAGCGGCTGAGCACGCAGTCATGCAGGGGTGGACTGATCGGCCTGGAAACATTGTTTGTCTCTTCCCAACTGTCCTCCTCAGAGGCTAAAAATTAAAAAAATCTATTTTCTGTGGAGCTCACTGCTTTATTTAAGCTACCTCCATGAATCATCTTTAAAACTTGTAAGGGTCCTTCCCTTCCCTTCCTCTGCAGGTCTTTCAGCAGAGCTTCACGCTCTTTGAACTCCCGTCCAGCCCTCTTAGTGCATACAACAAGCCAGAATTCATAGCTGGGAAAATTATTTCTACATGGTTTCTTCATACTGCTGATTTGCTCTTGGTCTGCTACAAAACCTTGGTACTTCAACAGTCAGACTCAGTGATCTCAGAAGTCTTTTCCAACCTAAACAATTCTATTATTCCATGGTTCTTTATCTGCTGCTTCTGTTCTTTTTGCCCTTAGGCCAGCTGATGTACCTTGGATAGTCAGATGCTATGAATCTAGTCCAGCACACAAAAGAGAGGATTACTAGTGAGGAAAATCATTACCTACTGCCAATTACCATTCGCAGTACGGTCTTGAAGTGCAATTCTGTTTTCCATCGGTGTGCTGGGTGACTGACATGCAGACATTGCAGGCCAGGAGCTGAGACATCACTAGAGAGCAAGAGGATAAGAGTCTTTGTAATTACCAAAATAAATTGTCATTTTCAAAAAAAGCCAAAGGTGGAAGATGAAGACAGGTAAGAACATAGCTAATACTTCAGAACAGTAGTCTGAGAACAGTTCAGTGATATACAAAAATTACTCTAATTACTGAAAATGTCAGTGAAATTACATGTTTGTTGTATGAGTAAAACCCTGCATTTACTGAATTTGAGAGAATTTTTTTCCTTCAGTCAAATGGGGGATAGAATCTGTCTCTTTAAGAACTGCATTTGCTATTAGATTTTTTTGGTTTTTTTTAATTCTTGAACTGTACTTTTATCGCCTTCCTGATTCAGTTCTGAGTAAGTATCCCGATTAAGAAAAAAATCATCAAAGCCTCTAGTCCAGGATAAAATTGTAGCCCCCTTTTTAATATAAAGCCATGAGCTTTGTTGAAACCACGAGCCACACTTTCATCAAGGTAAGGATAACTACTTTCATTCGGTAGGACAAACCTCTCTGTATTTCAGTGCTGTGCGGTTAAAGAGTCTGATGAAGACCGAAACAGTGAAGTTACTTAGGGCTCCGTAGTTCCAGTACCATTTGGTTATCAACGTAACCTTCCACATAATTCTGTCAGGGAATAGTAGTGAGCTTCAAATGGTTAAGTCGAGTTCAATAACTTTATAACCAACCTCACCGTTCAGGATGACTTTTTTTTTTTACTGCGATTTTTTTTCAATCACTAGAAAATCAGAACAATTTTGCTATTTAGCTCCCTCTGCAAGTAAAGCTAAAAAGGATCTTTTGAGAAGTAAAGTATCCTATATGTGTCTTGTTCATTTTCAGTCCATCAGGTTCTAAAAACTGAGTATCAGCTTCATTTCTCACCATGGATATTTCTTCCTTAATGCCTTGTGGTGAGCCTCTGATTGCACTAAGCATTGCTTTCAGTGGGTAGATTCCCTCTGTGAGAAGCAAAATTGGTGATTCTGCCAATGTGAACAGAGTGAGGCTCTGCTTTGCCTTCTGGAGAAAGTACTGGTGTTTAATTGCTTTTCTTTTTAATGAATCCCCTCAACACACTTGACTGAGCACCAGCATTGTGATCGTTTCCCAAGGTATTGCCACTTAGAATTATAGGTTTTTACTGCTTTTTAAGTAAACTTTGTCCATGCAGAGTTGATGCGGCCATTCTGAGGCACTATGAGAAAACAGCCACATCAGTGCCATTCAGTTCATAACTGAGCAGTAGATAAAAAGATAAACTTACCTGACCTGGCAACTGGGACCTCAACATCCTGGATTATTAAATTATGCAGAAGTTCAGAGAGCATTGGTATAAACCTGATAAGGTCAAACAGCCTTGCCAATGTCAAGAAAATATTTATATAGTCTGTAAATTATGAAGATTATATTCTTGGATTTAGAAGGTTGAATGTATTGAGTCACCTCATCATGTTATGAAAATTAAGGCCCAATCACTAAACTATGTTTTACCTCCTAAACCACACAAGAATTTGAACTATAGGCAATGTAAGTCTCAACTCCTGTCAGCTGTTCATTAAGCAATAGCTGTTCTTGTCCAGATCTGTAGTTATCAAAGATACAATGGTCATGCTAATCAGCTTTATTTCCTCTATGGTAATTTATTTACAATCCAGGATCATAAGGAATGCTGTCCTTGTGATACCTAAATGTATTTGTAGATTGTTATATTCTGAAATACAGTAGAACTGAAATACAGTTCTCACTGTTACATTACCCATAATGCCATCAGGGGATGATACATAGCTATGTATATATGGCTTTTCTATCAACAGCTGAACAGACTAATGAACTTAAAAATGCTTCCTATCAGTGCATTTTTTTCCAGAAAAGAAACTGGCATTTATTGTTTATCATGAAAATCTGATGGCGTGCCTCTGAGAATGTCATTGTCTGCTGCAGCAAAATAATCATGGTATTTCTGCTCAAATAGAAAAAAAGAAAAATGATTCATTATTTCAGAAATTATTTTACTGTCAGTCCAAAAAATAGATGAAAGTTTCTGACAATATACAAGGGAGAGCAAGGCTTATCTTACTATTTAAGGTTATGTGTTAAAGAGAAAGAAGTTCAAACATCACATTTTTAGCTCAGCAGAGGTCATACAGTTACAGCTTTCACCTTTGTAGTTTCTTGGATGTGACTGTTCAACTGTTTTCACTGCAGAGTGTTACCTGTCCACCTGATGTTAAATGAGATCCAGAGATTGTTCATTTTCCACAGAGAGCCTACGTGGCATTCTGTCCTGGCTAGATGACAGACAGCTACTCCCTGGCAGTTCAAACCCAACCCTTTTCACGTTGCACCTTCACTGCAAATGGCCATGTAACGCCACTGAATTCAGTGAAAAGTTATTTCTGATTAGACCAGTGTACCTCTGATGAGAATACTGCCCTGTATCTCAGTGCATCTGTTTTACAAGCAGCTGTGAACATATTAAAATTGTCCTACTAAACAGGTTATGTATGAGCAACCTTTGTAATGCTGCAACAGCATATCCCACTTAGGTCCATTGTGTCATAAATACAAAGCAGTTATAGGAGTAGAGGATATCTAAATTGGTAAAAGTCTGAATTTAAAATAAGAAATAGTGGCTCAGTGGGATTGAGTTTACCTTGAGCATATGCAGACAAAGTAACAAGCAGTTTTTAAAAGGGAAAAATCCAGAAAATTGCTTTCCTTCCCAATAAAGTTATGAGTAATAACTAAAAAAGCAAAAAAGACAACATACTTTGTATCTTGTGTTAGAGATCCAAACTGAAATGAAAGACGTTGCGTTATACAATTAAGTATCGATTTTGTTGATCTATATTTAATTCTCATAGCAATTTCGTTGTTTTTATCCAATAGTGCTTTGCAGTTATACTCCATTTGAAGCAATGCTCTTCTTGCTTTTTTGTTAATCTAAAAACTAAATTGCCCAATGCATGAGAGACATAAATAAAGTTTGTTTTATTCTTTCGTGTAACTGATTCTGAGCCCCTTAAAGTGCTGGTTAACTAAACCTAGACAGCTGGAAAATACATTTATCCTGCAGAATGGTTCATTGCTGATTCTGGGCTCTGGCGTGCCTTAGAAGCATAGCCTGACCCCAAGACAATCAGAGCTTCTGCGTGTTACCACATAGAAGAAATGGCCTTGCTGTTGCTTTCTTTTCCTTCCTGCACATGAGTGTGGGCTCCTTTGTGCTTGTGAACCAGCCCATCCTTCCCTGCTCCTTCCTATTATACCTGCAGAGTCCTTGTGCCATTCAGAACAGCTGCAGCTGTGACTGGTCCTTGATCACACAGCACTGGAAAGGCATTCTACCCACATGTAACCTCTCATTTTTGAAGTTTACAGAAAACCTATTTTGATGTATTAATGTAGAAATAACACCTACTTATAATGTATCAGTGTAACTGCAGGCTAGTTTTGTTTTCCTAATTTGCTGTGCTTGAAGTGACATGCCAGATTTTATTACATCACTAATGGGTTTTAGTTATTCCCTTTAGGATGTTGCCAACGAGGAAACATTATTCTGATTCATGACTCATGAGTTCATTTCAAAGCGATGTGACTCGTGATGAATGTCTGTATAACGTCAGATGGAGTTTCTCCTCTTCTGACAACTGGTCACTGCTCTCAGGTGGTACAAGGCGTGCCACACTGACCAGCTGAGAAACTCCAGCTGTGGGAAGCTCTCCACACACACCGTGGAGTAGAACAGTGAGTGCTCCCCATGCCCCAAGGCCATAAAGGTGCAGATTTTCTATACAAAAATAGAGTTAGTATAAGAAAAAAAAAACTATCCATTGATCTACCTCAGGGTGATGGGCCAGTGCTGTTACTCTTGTCTGCACTGAGCTGGTTTGGAGTTGATTTTTTTTTTTTTTTTAACTTGGACCAGAATCTCTGACTACATGTTTTTGTCTTTTCCCTGAAGTTAATACTTGGGAAAACATGTAGTGTCCACACCAAATGCAGCAGTGACCTTATTCAAAGAGCAGATGCAGAATAGTCAGCAGAAAGTCCCTACTAATATTGGAAAAATTTGACTGGAACCATGAGTTAGAAGTTAGGTGCTCTCTACACTATTACCAAATATCACCCAGTTCTCATGGATATAAAACACACCTGATCTGCTGCCTCACGGTCCTTCTGTCTGCAGAAGCAGCTACTGATTCACATTAATGCAACTCTCAAATGTATTCATGAACTAATTACTTAAAAATGCACAATATTAACATCTCTGGGCTAACCCTTGTTCTTTTTTATACCTCTGACTCCGCTGAAGTCAGTAACAAAGTGATATGAACAAAACTAAAGATACTATATAACCACATACAAAACTTAACAAAAAATTTGAATAAGAGTTGCTTTGGTTTTGCCTTTTGATTCATCTAGCAGCTTTTGTGACTGCCATGAAAAATAGGAAATGTAATTAAGGATGAATCTAAATAAACACTTTGGTCATTTTTTACAGATCATATCAACAATAACTAGAGAAAAACTTTTTAACTTGGGTTAACATTTGTTCTGACACACCAAGGTTACAGAAATTACTAGTGACTTTTCAACTCTAGGAATGTAACTAATTGTGTTATTGTGGGAGAAAGTAACTTGTTGATTATGCAGATTCTTACATTATCTCTGCTTAAATTTTTCTTTATTTTGCTCATGGACCTCAGGCTGTGAATGAGTTTTCTTCTATGAGTAAAAGAAAGAAAACGTTTGAGGGTTTTTTTACAAAAGGTTGTAACTGGGCACTAAGACACCTAAAAAGGACAACTGTATGTCAAAAAAATATCCATAACTTATTTCTGAATTGTCTCTTGTTTTAGCAATAAATTTTGCTGCAACTGTTAGAATTAATTTTCCCTTTAATTCTTCATGTATTTTAGATACTCTGTTCACTACACTGGATATCTTTTGCCAGTAGGTTTCACTGATGGGCTTCAGTTCCCTTCAGTTTCATTTGACACAATCATTTTGCTTAGAATTTGTAGAGAATATTTTTATTCCCTGCAGTTTCTCTAAAATATTTTATAAACTGTTATCTTTATATTAAATGAGAACCTAGGGTGTGATTAAAGTAGGACTGTAGCCTAGGTTGTGCTTGTAGGGTATAAAAAATTATGGATACATACATGCAGAATATACCAATGAATTCAGCCCTGTCTTTCCTGTGGTGTAAATCTATCCTCCAGTAGGATAGCCAAAATCCTACTCTTATTGTGGTGCTTCACCCAGACTGCTCTGTGCTGCAAATTCTCCTGGAGTCTGTGCTCCTCCTGCCCAGGAGTCAAAATTGGCTCCATTTGAATCAATAGGAGTTTTATCACAGACCTTACTAACACCAGTATTGAGTCCTGCAGCCCCAAGTCTGTACTAAGTGGTCACATTCAATCTATCTAAAGAAAAGCTGCGAAGTGGGAAAACGCAGACAAAGAAACATCATTTAGTCTGTCATGTGATAAAATACTTTAGGTTTAGTACTCTGAAGAGCAAAAAGTGCTAACATGTCTTATTGATGCCACGGCTGAGAATTTTCTCAGAAAAAGAAAAAACAACAGAAAAGCAAAACAACTCTTTCAGTATTTTAAATGAGGGCAAAGGGAAGAACATTTTAAGCTGAAATTGTGAAAAATTTCAATTGAAGGGTCCTAAATTTGTGTTCATTCCCATTATCAAGAATTATATTCCTCTATCTCAGAAAACATTATAATTACAGATATCGAAGACCTTGGTTTGAGCTGTCATCTAAAATCAGAATCCAACATAACATCCCCTAAAACCTTTTAGACTGAAGATTAATTAATGAACCAAACAGAAAATTTTCATTTACTAAGACTTTAGGATCTCCTGTTGCTTTGCTTAAGTCTGCTTGAAACATTTGCTAATCCATGCATGGTCACCTTATGAAATATGACAAGATCAGAGCATAAACAGTCATTGGACTGGCATTTCAATTTTTAGCTAACTAGCCATAAAAACAAGCAATCAAACTACATAACAAATTGTCTTTCTCTTGCCCAAGATTTCCTAGGAGGAAGAGCACAGCAAGCACAACATTTGACTGCCTTGGAACTTGAATTCTTCAAAAAATTCTAATGACCCTTTACAACTGTGTATGTTATGATCCACAGCATCCATACTTCTGCCCAAACTATATTTTCGGTGTGCTTAAAATGCCGTTTCATTTTCTATCTAAACAAAATATTAATATCTTGGATTTACAATAATTTACTGTTTCAGTCTTTGACATCTGATGGCCCTACCAAAAATGAGGAATGGCTTTGCACTGTGATGGCTTATCTCAGAATCCTTGAATCTTATCTGTCCAAGAGGTTATTGAATGTTGATTGTAAAATGTTGAATGCTATCCCGTATTTCTGTGGTAATATTATCTGTAAGAGGAGTTACTCAGATTTTGAAACACCCTGTATATGAACAGCAGGTCATTTTTATTGAGCCACTCCTTACACAGCTCCCTAATGATTCCTTGGTCAGAGCTCTAATTGCAAATACCAGTAACTAACAAAGGGATAAAATTGCTCTGGTACAATCCTACTGTGTGTTTTTAATATAATGTGCTAATACACTGTCCGGTGTTCCCACAGAATTGCACCACTTCACCGAGTAGGGCTGGCCAATACCTGATTGATTCTGGTCTGTGGGGATCAGCCCAGCTCAGTATAATTTCCTGTCTTGCTGCTTTCTTGTCTATTAGAGAGGGTTTGGGTCTGTGAAAATCAATAGCCTTGCACAAGCAAAATGTGAGGTTATTCCCTAGCAAGTTTCATTTGCATCCTTGATTTATGGAAAATGTTGTTTTCTCCTCTGCACCTTTTTTTTTTCAAACTCTACTTAAACAAATACCTGTTTAAACATACCCCCCCCCCCAAAGTATTTGTACAGAAGAAAGTGTAAATCACTGTGAGGATGCCAGAGAAGTTTAACATGTGCATAGCCGGAATCTGCTACTTATGACATTAATAGCACTTAACTGTTACGTAAATGGAGTCCTATTTGTCTCAGCAGAATCATTAAAGTTCTGATTTAACCTAAAATGGACACTAATGTTCTATTTAATCATAACAGTTATTTAAGTGTCTAACAGTCTATTTCCTTCCACCCTGTGAACTTTGGAAAGATGGTAATTAATGGTGTACAATAGGATAACTTTATTTTTATAAGAAATATGTTTCTAATATTTCCCTCACTTATTACAGAAATTGAAGCAAACTGAAGAAACAAAAGAAGATTCCCAGAATAGAGTATCTAAAATCTCCCTGGAGTCTCTCAATAAATTTAACAGCAATAATGTGCTTTTATTAGAAAAAGAGAAGAACTGTCTGAACAAGGTTGAAGGACAAAGGGAAGAAAATGGGAAGAAAGAAGAAGCTTCCTTAAATAGCTCGGGTCAGCACGAAGTGGACAATTTGGAATCCTTGAGTGATTCCCTGTATGATAGCTTCTCCTCTTGCACCAGCCAAGGCTCCAACGACGTGTAGAGATACTTCCCAGCGGGCTGAGACCACGGCACATAACGGAGCTGAAGGCGAGCGAGGAGTGAGGGGGGGAAGAAGGGACAGTTGTTGAAAATTCCCCCTCTGGATCACGGCACTCACGGCAGGGTGTTCTGACTTCCCACCACACAGCAATAAGGCAGGGAGGCGCCGTGGTGGTGCGTGGGACTCAACGCTGAACACAGAGAGCGCTTACACAGAATAAAGTCTTAATTTTGCACTTTTGTGAATATTTGTACAGTTGTAAATACCTTGGGAAAATATATTTGTAGGGATACACGACAGCAATAAATATTAAATTGGTGCTATGCTCCTGTAATGGCAGATTACTAACTTAAAGAAATTGGTGTTAATATTAACAAGAAAAATTAGTAGATTTTTTTAAAAAGATTTATAATTGTTCTAGTCTTAAGACTGTATGTAGAAACACTGCGTTACCATAAACCTGAGCCTGCCAGACTGTCTGTAATAAAGTTTCATGGACTCCGTTTTACAAAATGTTTTATTTTCTACTTCTAGTGCAATTCCATACAGGTGTTCTACGGAGACATGCATTTCAGTTATTACAACTTCACAACAGGTGTCTTATTTCAAAAGGGTTTTGACTTTTGACATGGCAAGAAAATGAATAGATTAAAAGTCTTGATACTGCTGGCACTGGCTTCATCAATCATGCACATAACTGTTTGAAAGATCAGGGTCAAAGCAATTCACTGCTGACACAAACGGGAGTCTTGTAGGAATGAGAACTTACACAAACCACCCCGTGCTTCTGACTGCAACTTAGTTTTTCAACTTCCACCTCCTCTGTACTCATTTGCCATCAAATTATGAATGTACCATATCGTGTTATCTTTTGTAGTCCCTGTTTGGTCTTAATTAAATTCTAAATACTAAAACTATTTTTTAAAAACCGAAACAACTCCCGTTTGTGACACACTGCAATAATATGTTGGTGCTAACCAGTACTAGTTCAAACATATCTAGGAGCAGGGCCTGTTTTGGGTGTTCTTTGTTTTTTCTACAAAGGTTGTTTATATGTAAGGGAAAGTCTATTTCAAAGGTTCTGTGTATTTTTTCTAGCTGTGAAGTATTTATAACTGCTTTTTGTACAGCAATTGTAAACTAGATATATTTGGGGTATTTCTAGACTCTACAGTTTCTTTAGCACATGCCTGTTAATCTTTGAAATATTGTATGATCAGTGTTAATATTTTGTGCAATTTGTTATATTTTAAGTCATTTCCACCCTAAACTTGCATCGTCTTTTTCGACTTTTAAGAAATTTTCATGGAAACATCTTTCGTAAATAAAACTTTATTTGCGTACCTGTGCCTGCGGAGGCGTTTTGGGAAGGGGATGGTGTGACACCCTGAACGTGAGGGTGAGCTCAGGGTGGGAATCAGCGTAGCCAGCCCAGGGGATGGTCCAGGGGGTACCCGCCGAGCCACCCCCGCTCTGGGGCAGGCGGGGTCCGGGCGTTTGGGGGAATTCGTGACACGGGGATTTTAAACAGCGATTTAAACTTAATTCATATTCTTCATCTCAGTAAGGCTATGAAACGATCACGGAGAAAATACGTGGTTATCCGGGGAGCAAGACGAACCACCCCCTCGGGCTGGGTCGGAACAAGGCGGAAGAGATCGTCTCAGCATCGACGACCGCAGCACCCCGGGCTGCCCCTGCCGCTTCCCTTGCCCTTCCCGCCCCCGGGGCGGGCTCTGTCCGGCACTCCGACGGCTCCTCGCCGCTCCCGCCTCCTCAGCCCACCCCATCCCGCCTCGCCAGATAATCCCACGCCTCAACCCACTCCATCCCGCCCCGCCGCCAGCTCCCACCTCCCCAGCCCGCCCCATCTCGACCAGTCAGTGGACTCCACCGCCTCAGACTACCTCATCCCCACCCACCATCAGCTCCCCCCGCCTCCAGACCCACCGAGCCCCCATCACGCCGCGTGTCCGCGGAGGAGGCGGTGGACTGCCCGCCGCACCGGCATGTACGCGGCTACCGCGCCCCTCTCCCGCATTTTGTCGTGCTTGAATTCCCTTCCAGGGGGCCGGGGGGAGGGAGCGTTGTGGGGCCGCGCCTCTGCTCGGTCCCTCTCGGGGCCGCGGGTTCTGCGAGGCGTTTGCGGGAGACGAGCGACGCCCCGCAGCGGGGCCCGTCTCCTCAGCGCTCCGGCTGCCACCTGTGGGCTTCGGGCGGGCGGGGACACGGAGGGGACCGGGGCGAGAGGAGCCACCGCGCGGGGTCTGTGCCCGCTCCCGGAGCGGAGGGAAGGGCGCGGGATGCGAACGAGCTGCCCCGGAGAGCGGAGGGTCGCGGGGTTCCCCCGCAGCGCAGTGCTGGCGGTGCGGGGCAGGAGCGAGGGGCTCCCCTCTCTCGCTCAACTCTGCCCGTCCCCGGAGTGCGCCCAGCGAGGTGCGGGGCGGCTGGCGGGGATCCCCGCCCCGCTCCGCCGGCATCACATGGTGCTGGGGGCGGGAGGGGGGGGGAGCCGCCCCCCAGCTCTCGCTTTCTCCTGCAGTTTCTTTCAGTCTCAGCGCTCAACTCCGGCGAGGCTGGAGCGCGGCGCGGGGCTGGGCAGGGCGGGAGCCGGGCGGGCTCCGCCGCCTGCTCCCGGGGCGCCGCTCCCGCAGCGGAGGCGGCGGGGAAGCGGCACAAGTGCGCGGTGCCTGCGCTGCTTCCCTGCTTCTGATGCCCCTTCGCGACTGCACGCCAGCCCGGCGGCCGCGGCTCCGGGAGGATGCGGCTCTTCCTCCTCGCTGCAACTTTCTGGGGATTGTGCCTGGCTGCAGGTAAGGAGCTCCGCGCCGCTCCCCCGGCGGTGCGGGCGGGCAGCCCGGGCTGTCCGTCGCTGTCCGCAGCGGCCGCGGGGAGGTTCCGTCCCCTCGCAGCCCCTCGACGGAGCTGGCGCCGTCCTGCCCGCGGCCCGGAGAGCCCCTCGCCGCCCGCCTGGTGTCCCCAGCGCTGGGGGGCCTGCGGGGCGAGGCGGTGCTCGGCAGGCGGCTCACGGTGCGGGGCTCCGAGGATGCCGCCTGCTGACCGCGGGCTCCGCGCACGCCTCTCTGGGCGGGGGGTCGGCGGCCAGCGGGCTCAGTCCCGCCGCCGGAGGGCACCCACGGGGTTCTGCGCGTCCCCGGTGCGGGGCGAGGGGTGCGGGGACCGCTGGCGGAGCGCCGGGGAAGGCGGCTGCTTGGCGGGCCGCACGGAGCGCCTCGCTTTGCATGATAAAGGAGGGGAGGTGGAAGGATGCCCCGCCGCCGTAATTGTGCGCGGCAAAATAGTAATTAAATCGTTTGTAATTAATTAGTAGCTAAGCAAACCCGTCGGCACAGATAAGAGCCGAAGCGTATCTCTTAGCCGGGTTGCTCTCTCCGGGGCGCGGGGAGTTTTCAGCCCGCTGTGCTGAGGGGCAGCCCCGAGGCGAGCTGGTGGGCGATGGGCAGCGGCTGCGGGCCGGTGCCGG
>JAYRBT010000181.1:7229185-7343604 GCA_036023395.1 Myiotriccus ornatus
CAATATGAATTGTCCACTGTTGGCCAGTTTTCCACTGTTTGCTTGGAGGAGATGGGCAAGGTGTAAACACCAAATCTAAAGAGTTGAGTGGAAATTCTGCCAAAGTTCTAAAAGCACACCTCAAACTTTTCTTGTCCGCCTTGTTAGCTTTCTCAGTAACTCAGCTTAAGATACAGAACTCTTCTACATGCCTGAAGTTACAGATCTGTGTTTGGCCTCCAGCACGTGGTCCAGTCTTGAAAAGATGTTTTTTGACTGTTCAAGGAGGCCTCACTGCTGGGCCCTAGTTGGTCATAGACTACTTATTATGCTCCAAAAGATTTGATGTTGCAGGTCTACTCAGAGTATGTGCAGGAGATTTTGCTAAAGCAGTGTTTGTGGAATGAATTGCAGACTTACCTTATGTGTGCCTTTGAAGCTGGATATGTACACAATGGTGTAGAAAAAGCTTTTTTTAAAAATGAGTGTCAGTCATAGCCCACAAGGCAGAGAGCATTTGGCTTGGGGTGGGGTAGTCACACTTGGAAAAGTTTGTGTTGGACAAAAGACATTGTCTACTTGACCAAGTCAAGCTTGGGGAGAAGAGTTTAGACTGATCTGGGGGGAAGCAGAGGGCTGCAATTTCCTGCTGAGCTGTGCCATTGCAGAAAGCAGCTTCAGAGTAGTGGGGTCATGGGAGTGGGAAGGTGACTGTTTTGTTAGAAATTAGGTCACTGGTCTCGAAGGTGATATCCTAGTAGCCTATTTTGGCTTCAGAGACCCTCTGTGTATTTTGCTGAAGGACAGTCTTGGGAGTACAGGTGCAAACTGAATTATGGTTGGCTCTTAAAAGTTGGAGAGTCATGCTTACACTGCCTCTTTTTTTTTGTCTGTATCTGCTAGAACAGAAGAATCAGAGGTGCCTAATAAAGATCCTTTTCAACCAGTAAGAGAAAAAACTTGGATCTTCTGGTGCCTTCTGCATACACACAATGTAAGAAGTAGGTGTGATGTCACCTTTTTTGGTTGTCCTAGTAACAAGTTAAGCTGTTATTCAAGAGAAATGTACTGGGCTCTGCAGACAGGGTAGATGGAAGAACACTCACTCTTGGATTCGAATAAATTGTAGCTTGAATTGTTTGTTGCTATCAAGACAGAATGTATTTGCATATGGCCAAAACAGTGCCAAGATGCAGACACACAGGACTAGACTGGATCTAGGTGAGAAAATCAATATTGCAAGCAGGAACTATAGAAAAGCCTTAAGATTTACATCCATCACTTCACTGGAATAAGGCAGAAATAGCAGTTTGGGCTTTGACACTGTCTAAATATACGATCACTTGTGGGGCAGAGAGAGGTGTAACAATAGGCAAGTTGCTTAGGCGACAAATAAATTCTCAGTGTCAAATTTAAGCCCAAAGCTGCTTTAAAAAAAGCCTTGAAAACAAATGTAGTTGTAGTAGGTACGGGTGACAGGAGAGGGTGTAGAATATTAGCGTGTTAACAAACAGCTATTCTAGTTCTGTGTACTCCCCTCTCTTCTTAAAAGTACTTGTACTTGAACTACATCCTTGGCCACCCCCACAAACCTTGAAGCGAAAATGGAAGGAAAATCAATTTGTCAGTAGTGGGTACTTCACGGTAAAATATCATTATAGTGCCTACACATATGCATAACCACAGTGCTGCTGGGGGGCTGCTGAATCTTTGAAATCCCTTTGAAAAGGGACAAATTATTCAGGGCTCATCCATCAAGAGACTGGGCAGTAAATATACTAACTGAGTACTAGTAAATATAGTAATTGTGCACTGGTGTCAGTTGTTGAGGGTAAGTAGCTGGGAATGGCCCCATCCTGGCAAAAGCAGAGTGTAAAACGTGTCGTCTCCTTGCCTAGCCAGCGACTCAGAACAATCTGAGGTGGAAGAGCTTCCAGAAGGATTTGCAATTATTTTTCTGGGTGATATGTTAATGAATGTATCAAGCTGATTGTTCAGGCAAGAATAGCTGGTAATTAGCAGGTATGTGGTATGAGTCTTATGAGGCAGATAACCACTTGGAAGAACTGTCTGCAGTTCGGCCTGCTGGTGGCAAATGATTCAGGAAGATCTCGGGAATTGTTTTGGAATGCTTCAGCAGTACAATAAGCCACTGCAAAGGAGGAGTTTGAGGAGAGATCTCTAGATGTAATCCAGAAAGGATGCTGCTGTCCTGTCCTGTCTGAACTCAGGGGGTGCAGTTACTGGGGTCCATTAACATGTTTGCTGGAGCAAGGAGACGGTGTCCCTGCCATCAAACCGCGGACATCAGTTATACTAATTTATATCCTACCACAATTAATCTGGAATCCCTATATGATAGGAACAAGGTTTAAGAATAAGTGAAGTTCACAGCTCAATTGTTTTAAAAATGACACTCCTGTAGCGTTAACATTATGTCTCTTTTCCATCAGCCTCTGTGCCTGTTTGCATTTGTAACTTGCTGTAAGGGTACAGCAGAACAAGAGAAACAGCAGAGCCTTTCTATGCTGATTAAGTTTGTTTCATACCTGATGCTCCTTAAAAAAGCACTTAGTGTGATAGCAGCTGATTTGTAAGATCAAAAGAATCTTGGATGTGAAGGGCATGTCATTAGCCAAGGACCTATTGAAAACCTGATAGAAATGCTGACTTTTTCATTTAAGTAAAAAATCCTGTTACAATTCAGATTAGAGCTGGGCATGGGGATAGACAGTCATTCGGGACTCAAATTTCCTGTTGTAAGACATATTTACAGAAAAGCCATAGGAGAAGCATTACAGTTTTTTTGCTATTAGTTAGATTAATCTCTGTGTTTGGATGTGAACATGGTTCATCTCTTCATGAAACTTTGAGTAGTAAAATTTCAGTCTGTACAGGAATACTATGTTTTGACTTCAAAAGATGCTCAAGATTGTTCTGTGGAATTGATTCTGGGGAACAGGGCTGTTGTAAACACATGGAGTTAAGATGCAAGACTTTGACTTTTTTGCAGTAGAGGTTTCCTGGAGTTGCCTGGTGAAAATCATGCCTCAGAGAGCATCATCTAATTGTTCACAGCACCGAACAATTCTAATCTATGGGAAAAGTGCAAAGTGTGATATTTCAGGAACCCAAACTAATAAATCACTTACTGGTTCAAATTGTGAACAGGACTTTGCAGGAAACCTGTGAAAAGGAAATGACAGGAAGAGACTGATCTATAAAATGACAGGAATAGGAAATATGCCATTGTCAAAAGCTTTTTGGAGGCTTGGTCTTTGAGGGGAAAGTCGAAATCACTGCTGTTGATATGGAAGACTGAGGAATAATGGGTGGCTGTAGTTACAGAGAAATAATATGTGATGGAGAGATGTGGGATTAGGGAACAGAGGACAATCACTCTGCCTAGTTTCACTGAATACGGGACTCCCTTCTCAAGAGGGAAGGAAAAAAGTTAATTGTAGCCATGGGAAAGGTCATATATGCCTTGGCTCTGGGAATACTGCAGGAGGAATACGGACAAAGCACCAGGGCCTTGTGGGGAGCATCGGCTGAGATTCCAGTACTGTAAAGCCAACCAGTGGCAGCACTGTCGAGGCTTCTTGACAACAGTGGTTTGTCAACAGAGACAGAGCTCCCTTCTTTTTGCAAACTCTAGTAATAAAGATTCTGCTGCTTGATCTGTGTGCCTTTGCTGTTACAGCGAGAACAGCCTGTAGCTCCTCTTCCTTCTCGAGAAAAGGCTCTACCTGCTGTGTTGATTGATTGAAGCTCACTGGAGACAGAGGAAGATTTAACACTCACTTGAGGGCTTCTCTTCATAAGTTTAACGAGATAGATAGCCTCAAAACACGTTTCAGGGTTGAGATTTGCAGAGGGAGAACACAAAACAAGGAAATCCCTGCACTGTTGGGATGGCAGCAGTGTTGCGACAGTATGAAAGAATTGCTTTAATTAAAAGTCTCTGAAGACAGGAAATCCTTCTTTCTGAGCAGAGCCCAAACAAACGGTGTTCTACATCCAGCCCTCAGTAGTGCAGTGCCCACTTCCACCGCAGAGGTATTTACTGGATCCATGTAGGTGCTGTAGTGCTTGTTTCCAAAGTCCCTGGGGACAGAACAAGTACCTGCAGATACTGCATGTTCAGTACCTGCGGGTCATATTCCTGCTTCAGTCCCTCCAAAGAAAAGTCTCCATCACTGTGTATTTAAAAACATTCTGGGACCGTGCTACAGGATGCAGAAGCACCATTTTCCAAGAGAATCCTGTTCCCATGCTCTTCAGGACAAAAAAAACCCAAAAAAAACCAACCAAACAAACAAAAAAAAATTCAACTTTTTGAGAATCCCATATTCCAAAGGAACACTGATTCTTATTCTTGGAAATATTTACCTCTTCTTGTAACTGCAAGGCAATATGAGCAAACCTCCATTATCTATTTCTGTTCTATGTCTGTTTTTCTAAGACACAATTTCTACTGTATCAGTTGCAGGAGAATTTGAGAGTAATGAGTGGTGGACCTGCCATAACCATCTTCCACTGCAGCTTGGGAAAATACAACTGTATATTTTAAAGCCTATAAAAATGATGTTAAAATAACATGGTTATATGCATTAGAATGTATTTTTTTCACTTAAAAACAATTTGAGAAATTATAAATTAGATTATTAATTAAAATTAATTTAAATTACATTAAAAAAGGGAAGACTTTCAACTCAGATGAGACGTTTCTATAGAAATGCAAATTTTTGTTGTTGAGGTTCTTAAACTTCAAAGACAAGCAAGAACTGAGATTACCTGGAAGAGTACTTATAGTTTTTCTTTAAAAAAAAAAAAAATTAAAAGGGGAAGGGGGAAGGATGAAAGTTTTGCTGATACTCATTCTCCTTGTGGTTACTTGTCTGTGTGTGGCGAAGGAACAAGAAGAGGGGGAAAAAAACGCTCAAAAGACAAATTAACAGCATAGAAAGCTGTAATTACTTAGACACCTTAACTCAGACTTGTTCAGCAATAGAAACAAAACTAATTTTCTCAGTAATTGCATTTCAGTTATTCAAACAGTTTATTCTGAAAGATGAAAAATTCCAGTTATAAAATGCATCATTTGATATACATTATGTAAATCAGGTCTGTACTATTTTTTATTCCAACCAGAATCAAACTAGATAAATCCAAAGCAGACTGACTGTGCTGCTCCTGCAGTGCAGCGCGGTGTTGGTCGTGTCACCACTGAGGTGTCTGCCTTAATCACCAGCACTGCTTTGGGAATGTAAACTGGTTTTGCAACAGTTTTCAAGGATGAACCCTGTTGTAAAGCAAAACTACGTTCACATCAAACTAAGTGACCTTTGTTCTGTGTCACAGGAATCATGTACCGCAAGTCCTGCGCGTCGTCAGCCGCGTGTCTGATCGCCTCAGCTGGGTACCAGTCCTTCTGTTCTCCAGGGAAGGTGAACTCTGTTTGCATCAGCTGCTGCAATACCCCGCTCTGCAATGGACCCCGGCCGAAGAAGAGGGGGAATTCTGGCGTGGTGCCGAGGGCACAAGTGATAAACACTGCTCTGCTTCTTAAATTTACTCTGTTGTTTTTGTATTGCTAAACTTCAAGCAAGTTTGGTGGTTTGTTTTTTTGGTTTTTTTTTTGCCCTGACACAATTTGTTCTGTCTCCTGCCTTCTTCAAAGACACTGCAATTATTTTCTGTTTGTTTCCAAATCCCTGTCAACAGCGAGGGAAGTTCAGTGGTTGTGTGGAGAGAGGGGCTGATATTTTTGGCAGCTAATGAGTTCAGTTAGCAGATTTAATTTCCAGTGTGCACTTAAAAATCCCAGCAGGATACAGAACTCCTGCTCTTTTTGCATAACTGGAAACAAATCCATCTGTGTTATTCCTTTTGAGATGTAGTCGCTTTCCTGGGTCATTTCAATTTCCATGGTTTTTTAAGTTCATTGCTAATCATTAACTTTGCCTTATGAAGTCATACTTGATGATCACAAAGGCCGTTCTGTGTGTCTGGACCGTGCTCTGAGCTAGTCTCGAGGGACACTACTTCCAGGCTGGGCTCTGGTGATTCAGGACCTGGCTTCTGTGGACTGCAGCCAGGCGTGGGCTCCTTCTGGAAGGTGCTTAGGAAAACTTTGGTGTTGCCCTTCGTGGAAGAATTGCGCCTCGACGACATGAAGAGCAGCGGGCGCAGGGACCGGCTGCTCCGCGCTCTGGAGCTCTGGTTGGCTCTGAGGAACTTCTCCCTGTTGGCGTGTTGGATGGTCAGGCGGCAGCGCAGGATCTGCAGGAACACGCTGCGGAACTGCTGCGAGGAGATGTTGTACAGGAGGGGGTTCACCGCCGAGCTGAGGTAGAAGAAGATGTCGGCGAAGGGAAGGAGGGTGATGTACGCTCTGAAGTAGGGGACAGTCCAGTCCTGCTTCGGTTTAGCAGCTGCCATGATCCTCCTCACCTGGTTTGGCATCCAGCATATGGCCAGAGTGGCAATGATCAGCCCTGCGAGCAGGAAGAGGAAGAAAGAGGTGTGCATATGTGGGGGAAAACACATAAAATACTATCAGTCCTGCACTTACTTGTTAGGAAATAGTACCAGTTTTTCAGTGTTTTGCTTGACAGCTTTTTCTGCCAGTAGCACTTTTTTATTTGTTATTTTTAATAACTGTTACAAGGTCATTGCAGCACCTGATCTGACAAAAGGCCGCATAGCACTTGGGTGGTGTTTCTTTGTACCTGTTGTCATTTATGAGTTTTTAAAGTGTTCTTTCTCTGATCATCTGTATCTTTGAAAAGAATGCATTTTTATTTTGGTTTTTGCTCTTACATTTCTTATGTCTTTCCCTTTACTTTGAAAAACAAACAAAATAAATAGAACTTATAGCCATATTAGATCAGGCAATACCCAGAAGAGATCAGATTCTTGTTTGTACTTTACAAAAAAGAAAATGTATGCATAATAATATATTTCGTGTTATTTTTGGTAGATTTCCTCTTACAGAAGCTATTTTTAAGTAAAATGTGTATGGATCTTTTTATGGTAATTAAGATGCGTTGGGCTTTCTTAAAAATCAAATTCCAGTGGAATTAAATGATGAATGTAAATGAGAAAATCCCAAACCTAGTCATGAAAGTGTAAGCAGTTTCAGATTATAAATTATGCTTAAAAATGTGGTATTGGACCATTTCGTATTTATATGTAAATATAAATACATGTTGCTGCATCACTAATGGCATTAAAAGAGGGTGACTGAAGTGTTGGGTGTCTGAAAGTTCTGCCTGTGTGGAATGGTGTTCAGTAGGGTGCAAGTGGTGATGCCATCATCTGAGCAGCAGCCCTGCAGGAACACATCAGTGACTTGAGCTGGCTGTTCCCAGGCAGGAGATGGAGCAGGGACAAGGCATCTGGATCCTCACTGTTCGTGTGTGTCAGCACTGGAAATCCTGACATCTTTCAGGAGATACCAGGTACAAAAAATAATCCCTCTCGCTGCACCCCCACTGCTGGCACACAGTGCAGCCACCAGTTCACTGTCCCCACTTTGTTTTTCTCTTTGCAGGAAACGTGCCTTAGAGGAACACTTGGAGGGAGCAGAAGGTGCAGCCTGGCTTCCTCCCTGCTGCAGGCTCACAGAACAGCAGGCAGTGTCGTGGTGGGATAGTTCTCACTTGCGCAGATTTGTGTTACATTGCTAATCTCAGCCAGCGTCTGACCTCTGCTCTCAACAGCAGCACAGAAGCATTTTAATTCTTACCCGTCTAGTCTGAGCCAGACTGGCCCCACTGAACAGGTCGCTGTAGGAATGCTGTTCTGAAATAGCACACACTGACTTTTGAAGCCAGGAAAATGATACTTCTCTAGTGGGAAGACACGAATGTACCAGGGAAGGGAGGCAGAAAAGAGAAGAAAGATTTTTCACAACTTTGCAACTGCCAGAGCTTCATAAGGGTATGTCCCAAGTTCTCCCCACCACCACTCCCCAAGCAAAGAAAAGGTATGAAATGCCTTTAAAAAACCAAACAAACAAAAAAACAAATGAAAGCAAATTTACTTAAACAAATTGCTTCAACAAATTTATTATCTAGCTGAATGAGCTACCCAATAAAAGTTTTCCTCTTGATCCCTTGCTTCTGTAATCACTTAATGGTACAATAACTTTGGTGGGATGGGGCAGGAGTGCATCTTAAACTACAGCACTTGATTAAGAGCCCCAAAGGGCTGTTGTTGGCAGGCCAGTGGTAAATGTGTTACCTTTGCCATTTTCTGTTCTTTGCCTACAAGAACTCTCCTCAGCCACTGTCTCTTTACCTTCATTTCCACACATTTCCCTCCCTGCCCCTTTGCTTGCTCTTCCCCTGCTGCCTTGCCTCACTTTTCAGTACCTGTTGTGTCTCTGTCAAAGGTTGATCTGAATTTTGTATTAGTCCTGCAAATTTTGTAGCCTTCAGTGCTTTTTCCCTGCTGTCAGCATAACAAATACGGGGTAGCAGTCCTGGCGCAGACCAACAGAAAATAATGCCCCCTGAGCAATGACTTGTGATGGGCCTTATAAAAAGGCAGCGAAAGGATTCTGCTGCTCCCATGGGGCTTTTTCACTGAAGCAACTTAAATGCAAAATTCACAAACCCCTGTCTGCAGACTTCTTGTCAAATTTTACCAGATGATCTCTTTCAAGGGAAAAGAAAATAAGCTGTAATGTGTCTTTTTTTTGTTGTTGTTGTTCTTGGTTAGAAACAGGATACTTCATCATGCTGATTAATAGTTTCCTAAATTATGAATGCTGCTGTGAAAAAAATGTGAGCAAACAATACGTGCATTCAGTTTTAAACCTCAACCACAGTGCTCTGAGATGTCTGATTTTTTGCTTGTGTCTGAATTCTTTGCCACTGACCTTTCTTTTTAATTCAAACTGCCAAGTGCTTAAGATGCCAAGTTATATTCTTCAGACACTTTTGTTCTGAAAAACTGAATATTTGGTAGGATGTACAGCAAGTGAAAAATTAGCTGCTTGTGCCCTTGCACAGTGTGGTGAGGTTTTTGGGGGATGGGAGGAGTTGTTTTCCAGGGATGACTAATTGTTCAGTTTTACACTTTGAAAACATGCTTGTTGACTCAAAGGAGGTGCACCATGCAAATAAACACGCTGACTGACTCACAGTATTTTCTCCACTGTTCACACTTGACATGGCAGTATGGAGTAAACTGAAGCACATCGGAAGAGCACCTCAGGAAGGCTCTATGTTCAGCGCTGCTGCCATCAACCTGAACTTGAGCAGAGGCTCCAGGAGTTTGTGTTGTACTGTAATGTGCCAAAGTTGCTTAAACAGTCTTAATCAGCTTGAATGCAAACCAGACTGTATCTTACACCAGTACTGATGCATTCTCACTTGAGCCTGCCACCTGCTAGGAATTATTCTTCACATTGCATCTCATACCCAACTTTGCCTTCCACTCTGTATTAAAGGGAAAAAAATTAGTAGCTCTGGGGTTTTTTACCCCCCATTTTCCTGACTACTGCACTGAAGTGCCGCACTTGATGAAAGCAGAGATTTATCTCCCACGGAATAATGATGTTTATACACAAAGTAACACTGTGGTTCTGCAGCCTCCATTACTGGTGCTCGAAATTTCCGACACACATTTGAATCATTCCAGTTTAATCATCAGAAGTGCATTAGACAATGCCAACAGAAGCCAGGAGCCCTTGTGTTATCTACTGACTGTGAATACATCTCAACCTTTAAGTAAGGGTGGGAGCTTACAATTCATTTAACATTGTTGTAGGTGCTTCAAAGTAACAAACAAAAAAAAAAACAAGACATGAAAAGACACTTGACTAAACCAATTTAAAGAGCTGAACCATAAACCAACCATAAAATAGTTTACCCAAAATAAGAATGACCACATTCAAGTACTGTTTTAATCTGTAAAAACCCATCCCAAACCTCTAAAAATAAGGCATGCAAATTTAACAATGCTTTAAATTTAGGAATCATTATTTTAACTTCCCAAAAGTCAATCTCAGAGTATTAATTCTTAATATGTGACAAAGGATCAGTTATGCAGTAAAATAAACCTAGCGTTTAAGTGCCAATAATATAAATATGCATTGCTGGCAGAGAATAGGAGTTTGGCAGTCATCTGTCCCTTAGCAATACTTTTTTATTACTCAGAACATTCCTTTGGGCCATGGGGGACTGAATTAAATTCATTATGAACTTTATTAGGAAGGATTTTAAATACATGCTTATGTCTGGTAGAGTAGAGAGGGCTTCCTTCTCCACCCTTCCAGATTTTCCTTGTTTTTCTGTTGAATAGGTTTTTGTGGGGGGGTTTTTTTGGTAGGTTTTTTGGTTTTTTTTTTTCTGCACCTGACCACTTAAATCTGTCTTCTTTTATGATCCAGTGTTTTATCTGTATCCTGGCTACTGCCAACCATCCCACAAAACCTGAAATTGTCTACAAGATTATAATTGCCACTAGACAACACCAACAACAGCTTTCTTTGGCTGCTACAATCCATTAACCGAGGCAGTGGTTGCAGTGACCTCAGGTACACAGTCCTTTGCCTGTACCACTTAACCCTGACTGCCCTGGTGCATCGAGGTCTGCCGGACTCTGCTGCTCTTGTAATTAGCCCAGCTGGACTCTGCTGCTCTTGTAATTAGCCCAAAGCAGTGTTAGACCTCAAACTTTGCGTCTCCGTGATTTAATTAATGACACAAAGGCTGGTTCTCAACATCTGCTTGTAAACTGACATTTAAATGGCAATTGTCAGTGGAATATAAGCATATGGTTACTGAGCTGTGAGTCAAGTTCAGGCAGCGATGCAGTTGGTTCGGAGGGAGACTTTTTAGTGCTCGCTTGTTGTGTGTACTTGGCCCAGCTACACACAAAGGCATAACGTGCCCTGTGCCTCCATCACAAAGCCTTCCAACAGTGCATCAGAAGCATGGTTCCCAAAAGAGGAAAAGACTGAGACCACCCCTCAATATTAAGTTTACCATCATAAAGCAATACTAATCATGAGGAAAGCACCTGGTCCCTATCGGATCCTGCTACAAATGGCAGAATCCATGAAACCACGAAAACATGAGCAAAGATACCTTCTTGCTAATCAGGCACTTGGCATTCTTAATATCAGCCACTACTAATTTGGGAGAGCAAAAAAAGCAGACTCCAGTACTAATTAAGAATGTTATCTCTGGGAGAGGGGGTTTTGGCCTGTATTTATGTTACATTTATTATTTTAACCAGGACAAAAATCTTGCTTTTTGTTAGAAAGAAGGACATAAGGCAGTAGCTTATTGCCTTGATAGCTTCTAAGAAGAGTCAAGCCACAAAACACAGTCTTCAGTCCCTGAGATGACCTTCCCAACTGCAGATCAATGCAGTGCTGTCTTCCAGCGTCTGCAGCTGCTCCGTGGCCCCGCTGCTGCAGTTCTCTGCATGTGAGGAGTCAGCTGCCATATGCTTATTGTCTCCTGACAATTGTCATTGAAATGTCAGTTTACAAACAGCTGTTACTTTCATTGCTGCAAGTCTGACTTTTAGGTGCACCAATGAAATGATGAGCGGAATGGTACTGAATGGCTGCTGCACTGCTTGGCAATGCAGGCAGTGCTAAACTGAGCAAGGCTGGAGCATCTCAAGGGGGGGACTGTCTGCTCTGTTCCCCAGCCTCAGGGATCTCCTACTGGTTCTTCTTCTGACAAGAGTTTGGAGTATTTTCTCTGGTCTATGAGCAGCTGTGTAGAATTTCAAATCCAATCCTGCAGCTTTTAACAGCTCCTGGTGATATCTGGTGTTCAGTCACTGTCCAGCTCAACAAGGGACTCAAACCTCTCTTTATCTGACCAACACCAATGAGCTGTTGATCAGCAGAAGGGTGTGCAGAGAGTGGGAGAAGGGAAAACACCTTTTGCTACTGCTCCCAGTCTGGTCATTGCCTACCCCGTCAGCTCCCTTTTGTTTAAGGTCAGCAGGTTTAAAAGCAAGACCCACTGAGCAAGTGTGTCTCTTCAAGGCTTCTCTGGAACTTGCAGTGTTTCTGCCTGAGCTGATGTCTGCAAGTAAAAGGTTCCCTGTAGCATAACTCATGTTCTAATAGGCCTTTGTATATCCCAAATTAGTCTTGTAACTTTCAGTGACACCATGTCGGCATCCTTTTTGTGCAGTCTGTCCTGATCATCTGTCTAGGAAACCTCTATCTTGTTCTCTAAGATCTAGGATTAGGATAAAAAGGCAATGGGACAGCTTAGAGGGATAATCCTTCAGACACAGTAAAGTGGCCACACTCTGCTTGCCCACACACAAATGCAGAAAGCCCAAACAGGACACTCTGTTCCCTACAGTATCAGAGAGCCCACAAATCGAGTTCCAGCTGGCACACAGACACAGAATGCCACAGAACACGCAGGCATGAGATAAGCTTACCAAAGGTTCCCAACAGATCTCTGTGTGTCCCCCTGTTCAGCACTAGCAGCATCCTTTCACAGGCAGAGATTCACAGCTGGATCTCGGGATCTAAACCTTGCCCATTATGTCCCACCCTCTGTGCTGCACCTCTTTCTGTGCGCTGTGAAGGGACTTGCTCTGCGTTACAGAGTCATTACAGGAAGTACCACCACACAACCAGTCGATGAAACAGAAGTGGTGGTTTTGCTGCCCGTAGTTGACTGGCATTAGCTTCACATTTCCCAAAACTCTGTTGCTTGATCTGTATTCAGTGCACAGAACGTCACAACCATTAGTGAGGGTTTTGCTTGAATGAGGGCTGCACTGGGCTCCATGGGCAGGATAAACTTCTGATGAAGATTAAAACAGGAAAAGAATACTAATATAAACTTCTCCCTTTTCCCTCTCAACCACATGCAAGTTTCTTTTGCTGAAGGACAAACATTATAATAATAATAAGCACATATTGATGTATGTTGAGGCGAATATAAAATGTATTAACCTGAGAGATAAATATTGATATTGCTCTCTCCATGTCAATATTTAGTTCAAGGGACAATAAATTTTGTTATTCACTGAGAAAAGTCAATATGTGCATTGCTACATACATTTTGTATAAACTCAAAAGTATTCAGCAACTCCATTCCTTTTATCTTCAACTTTTAAAAATACATTTGCTTTTCAAAAATGCTTCTCTGTAAGGGAAGGAAGCAGTAAGTAAACTAGCCCTACTCAGGCAATAACTACAGGGACAAGAAAAGACCCGTGTCTGTCTCTCAGTGATTTCTCGTTCGGTTTTTCTAAACACTGGGAGATCTGCAGGCTCCTTTTGGGCTCTGACACTGGATCTGGGCTGGCTGCTGTTTGCATCCTCCTCAGAGAACAGGAGTTTCCTCATGGCTGCACACCAGCAACTTGCTGCCTTTGCTGTGGAGCCACCTCACCTACAGACCACATACATGGGTGCCACTAGCAAAGCAAAACTGAGGTAAAATCCAGCCCTTGCTCCTGCTTGTGCTGGTACTGCAGGGAAACCAGGGATAAAGGAGGTAGGGAGACAAAATTTTCATCACCAGCACAAGCAGGCAAATCTCCAAGTGTTCACAGAGAGGCTCTGGCAAACACCCCGCAGCCCTTCTCAGAATGGGTTTAAACTGAACAGAAGCCAGTAACAAACTAGTTATCATTATAAATACTGCTGGAAGGATTAAGCATATGGCCTGGGACAAATGGTTGAAAACCAGCTCCATGTACATCTGATCCTGTCAACAGCTTCCAGCAAAAAAGCAATGGACCAGCAATTCCCATAGCCTTCAGGGGGATTTGGGCCCATCTCATGTTCACTACGCTCCTCCCAGCCCCAAGGGTGCTGTACAGCAAGGCCACGTCTCATTAGCAAGCACGCCTGGGTGACAGGACAGTGCTGTCCCATGAAGTGGAGCAATAAATGGAAGGCACCGAGTAGAAACAAGCTGCCTCTTGGTGCAATAAATGAACCAAACCTACGAGGTTTTAATACATATATTGCTGTTCTGCTGCACATAAAGTTGTCTTTTTCCAGCTGAAGCCACCATCAATGTTTTTGCTAAATCCCAAATGCTAAAGCCATGCACGAATTCTTCCCGTAAGTGGCATTCTCTGCTCAAAACAGCAGTGTGTTCAAATGTGGAGCAGTGACAACACAGGGAGGGTTTTTTCCCTGTGAAAAGCTCCCAGAGATAACTGGAGTTGTCAGGCGTACGGAGAAGAATTTCACGCAAGTATTTGCCCCCATGACATCAGAAAATCACCTGCTGCTGCTTTTGACACTTCATTTCACAGGTGACTATGTGCCAATGTAAATCATCACTAAGACCCAGCAGATGTTAGCAAAATCCAAAGTGTACATCTTTTTGCCTGGATTAGATTCCACTCTCCCCCCTCAGATACCCTCAAGGGTGCCATGAGAACATTGAGACCAAAGAAGTTTTTGTCCCAGTCTTGTATCATTGGGTCAAACCAATGTCACAAAAGCACAACAGCACACCCACAATGTATCTCTCTGGTTGAAATCCCAGCATCACCCAATGGTTTTCTCACTTCAGATACTCCCGGCTCTGCCACACACATTTCTTCTCTTGACTGGCAACAAAGAGCTGCTCTAACCTGGATGCAGCACAGCAATGTCCTGCCAGTGACTCAGTGGCAAAGGATGAGGCCAATTTTTCCAGGAACTTGGCCTTTAATAGAAACTAATGCTGAAGGAACCTGCCCAGAATACCACACTTCCTTGCAGAGAGATGATGCTTCAGTCTTTATTGTATTTCAGTCCTCTACAACTGCTAGCAGTATACTATTGTGTTGAGAAACACAAATACTGCCATGAAATGAGAAGATTATGAGAGATTTACATGTAGCTGAACCGAAGTTTCAAGTCTGTGTATCACTGATCCACCCAGTTGGGACCTACAGGGCACCACAGCAAAATTTCTTCTGACTCTGCAGCACTAGAACATAACAACTTCCAGGGTGCTCATCACACACTTCTCCACAAGCAATGGCAAGCATTGCTATTCAGAAGAATAAGCTATTTTTGCTTTGCACCATCACTTAACAGCCCACAACCATTAGGTAAAGCGATACCAGAGGCACCAGAAGTTGTCAGGGGAACACAGATATGCAGAACATAATTAGTGAGGGCACAAATGTTAACACTTTTACTTTTTAGCAATTTAAAATATCTGACAATTATCTTCAGCTCCTAGCAGGGTCAAGTTTTGCTTCTCAAATGTTTTTAAATGCTGTCATTTCACAATGCAAACACTAGAAAAAAACCCTAAAAACACCCCAGAAAGTTTTGTGACAGAAGTATCGTTACCGAACACGCCACAGTTTTTTCAAAAAACAGTGATTAAAGTCATGATATGCTTTTAAAAAACAGACATGCTCATATACTGCTGGAAGAAATCATGTCAATTTTAATACTTTGTATTGAGTTCGCATTTCTAGGGTTTAGTAGTGGGGAACTACAGAGGTGGCTTCTGTGAGAAGCTGCCAGAAGCTTCTCCCATGTCTGATGGAGCCAGTGCCAGCTGCCGCCAAGATGAACTTGCTGCTGCTTTTCAGCATTAATCTTACAATATCAAACTTCATCTTAGCGCTCCTCATCAGCTCTAACTCAGCCCTAAATGTACAATGACTGTACACAGAAATTATGCTTTATCCATGGTACTGTAACTGGATAATTCATTTCCAAAGTGGGGTGTTGAGGCCGCACCCCCACAGTGCGGGGAGCCCCCAGGTGGGGGTTTTGCCTTTCAGGTCACTCACCAAAATACCACAGCACTTTGCTGGGGACCCAACACTGCACACCCAAGGCTGCCACAAAATATAAAAGCCAATAAGATGGTTTGCTATGCTCCCTTGTCCTCTTTGGTGCCTTCCCTCACAGAGGTGGGTAAACAGTCATGAACTCAGAGTAAATATCAACCTGGCATTTGAAATAATAATGGTCGACTGCTCCATTCAGATGCCGATCTCATGCAGCTTGTCAATAAAAGCTACAAAATCCAGCTTCTGCTTTTGAGTCATTCACTGCCATTCACTACAACAATTCTCCAGTAAAAACATAAAAGAACTTTTAAGTCAGGGCTACTTTGGTGGAAAGAACATCAAGAATGTTGTGGAAACACACATAGACTCAGCAACAGGGGGCATACCAGCAGAAAATAAATATGTTTTAAAGTGCTCATTTTCAGAAATTCTGACATTCCAGCTGTCAGGAAAGACATGTTTATTGGAAATTGTTATTTCTGAATTGAGAAAGTATTTTTAAAAATTTCTAATATAGATTGAAATGTGTAGAAGGGAGCAGGTTTAATTTTTATTGATGCTTCTTCCTTGCAAAACAAATTCTCGCCACGGTTGCTTTGATTTTCTTTTAGAAAGAGTGAAGACTTGTTTTCTTTCTGCATTGGCGAAACAATGGAAAAAATACATCTTCCATATAAATCTCATTTAAATTCTGCATTCTAACTAGCATACACAATTTGGAATTGAGAGGTTTTTTGTTTTTACATTACAAAATGAGCCGTTGCAACATTAAACAGCTCATCTATTGCAATTCAGCAGGAGAAATCATTGAACAATCAACTGTAGAATACAAATACAGAAGGGCAACATATTAGCTTGGCAGATACATAAGATACTTGTGAGCTCCGCCAGAAAGACAAGCTTGGGCTATATGTTATGTGGAACTGATAATCATGGGGGAATCAGCAAAGCTCTTCCTAAACGAGAGACATACTATCAATATACAAGTCAGATTTTTGTACCAGAAAACCCTCAAATGAAGAAAACTTGCTGTTTTGTAGCAGGATGAGAATGGGATTATTGATGCACAAATGGTAGCATGATCACGCTTGCCAGCTGCTTTAAAAAACAAATGCAATTGGAGTTTATGTTCAGCAGCCTAAGTGAGAAGAGAAACCAAAGCAAATTGCCATCAAAATTATGCATAGTTATCCAAGCTCTACACCAAAACCCTCAACAGGAAGCAGGATTTAGGGTATGAAAGCGTAGAAATGCACAAGGCAGCTGTGGCATCACTGGCATGAGGGCTGGCAGCTTGGTGGCTCAGCTTTGAGACTGATGGCAAATTCTTTTTTCTCAGCTGTCCCTGAACGTGGTGACAGTGTCAGTCCAGCAAGATACTCATTCTTCAGTTTCCATCGATGGGACGAAAAAGCTGGAGTTCTGCTTTGGATCAAACTTCCCCTTTCATCCTTCACCCTGGTTTACCATCCAGCCACAACACCCAAACTGTTTCTGGAGCCAGCCCTCACTGCTCATGGTTTGTCCTTGCAACTCTTCTATCATAACATAATGCACTTTATGTATTTATCAGTGTGGGTGAGGCTGGCTATCCTATTCAGAAGGTACATTTCTGCTGAAGCAAAAGAGGGTGGATGCAGCAGAGAAGAGCTGAAGTGTGGTGCCAAAGGGCACTGGAGAGAGAGGACTGAGGCAGCAAACAGTGGGTACAAACTACACAGTCCAAGTGTTTCTTTTTACCCACCATAACCCTGGCAGGGGCAGGTGAAAGGCTGCATGAAGAACTCTCACGTTCTTCTAAACACACTGACAGGCTGCTCTTTCTGACAACAGGAATCCTGTCTCTGCTTTTTGGAGGGAAAACAATAAACAAGTTTCAAAATGAAAGCTGAAGTTTCACCCACCTTGAGAACCAATTTATGTTAAGGTTTAAGGAAGATCATAATCTGCAGGAGGGTAAGGAAGACTTTCTTGCCTGGAAACAGCATAATGAGAAATAAAATGAGGTATTTTGTGGCAGCAGACAGCTATCCTTTGGAAAGGGTGGGGAGAGGGTGAATCTGATTCAGCCATCGACAATACAGCCACAGTGGCAATTCCAGCATCGTGGGTGGATGAAGGCTGAATTCCATTCTGACTCTTTGGAGCGTGTCCTGGCTCTCATGTTCATGGGGAAAACATAAAGTAAATGCTACACAACAAGGAAGTTTGATTCACTAAATTAGGCCTAACCTTTGATTATTTGGATCAAACCCCTGGGCAGTGGTGAAGCTCCTTGAAGTCACACTAAGAAAAATGTCCCAGCCAAACAGGGCTTGTTTGCAGCTTCCCTGCAAGAAGGCTATTCAGGGAGCTGTAGTATTTTAACTACAGCAAAGTCTCTTCTCTGCTAACACCTGAATCTCCTTTTATTTACATTTTGGAGCTGTCCAGAGAATTGTAATGAGTGCAAACCTGTCAAAACCTCCTTTCTCAAACCTTTTCAAGGAATATATGTACATGATAAAGAGTGTTCCTCCCTGTTGCCACAGCCTTGGCAGTCTAATTCAAAGTCTGTGAGACTCAGAGTCTCCCATATGAGGTGAGAAGGCAAATGTGCTCTGCAAATGGCATCCAAGTAGACACCTGGGCATGGATTCGCTGAGCACATGGGCACCGTTTGGTTTGGGAGCCTTGTGCCTGTGCTGTGATATTTGCACTTTGCTTCCAGATAGCTGCTGGGGACTCCCAAAATGTCTCAGGCAGGCAGCAGCACACAGCCACAGCTCACAGCAAACGCCAGGCAGCGTTTCTTCCTCCCCTCCACAAGTGCAATCTCAGCCTTGTATCTCAGTGTTAGCAAAAGACAGAATGTATTAGCTCATTTTGTTGTATATAATTTCTTTGAAATAAACTCCCTTATAACGATTTTTAACTTTGGAAAAAAACAGTGCATGCTCCTTTCTTTTTCCAAGCCATACAGGGTCCATTTTGCTGGCCTTTTAACTCTCTTTTATTTCCTTGGGGTGAATCCACAGCTAACTAGAGTATTCCAGGTGGAATTGGAGCTTACAGCTCTCTCTATCTTTTGTAGCACCTTTCCAAGAAACACTAAGAACTATAAAATATTACTGCAGACCCAAGAAAACTAATTAAGTTTGAGATCCAACTACTCAACAGCTTGCTCTCTCCCTCTCTTTAAGAAAATACAGGAACAAAACAGTGCTTTTTAGAGGAAATCCTATAAACAAAGAAGAGGAATCGAAATATAACACTATATTTTACTCCTTTATGCCATTTTTAATGTAAATTATGGAATCTGTTGATAAATAGGGTGTTTTCTGGAACACAATGAGGATGTAGAGGATTTTAGCAAGGACTAAATCTACCCTGCTGCAAATTGCAAAACACATTTCTTCTTCCAGCCTCATGCAGCTGTCTCCAACTGAGGCCACACAGGAACACAGTGATGGGAAAAGACTTTTACAATAACCCTTTCACATATAATAAAAATATGACTATGAGAGGGAGAAAAAAGATTACCAAATATCAGTATTCACAGCAACTGATTGGTCTATTATAAGCATTTGGGAACTTTCCTATGCATTTATATAGCACCTTAAAATCAACTGTTGGTCTTCAGTTGACCCATACTATGATAGGAATAGATAGTTCTATTGCTTCTGAGATTGCTGTGTAATTAAGTAGCTGCTCTGCCCCGTTAACATCCCTACATCCACTAGATTTTCATTTCTTATCCTCTTTCCAGAATGGCCTCTTCCTCTGAAATAAGTTTTTCTGCTCAGACCTATTGACTAAGACATCTTGGGAAGACATGTTCAGATACCCTCTTTTGAGGTTTGTAAGGTTTCCACCTACTAATGAGCGGAGTATTTCTTAAAATATTTAAGATATTACAACAAAAAGTCCAAACCATCTTCTCATGTGGCAGTAAGCTTCTCTGACCACTAAGCAAAGGACAAGAAGCTCATTTCTGTGGTATCAGAGCAAAAATGGACTCGTATTTCCTCAAAGTCAGAGAGCCAAGAGCCAGGAACTGGTGCTACAGTGAACTCTGGGCAGCTGTGTGGTGGACAGTAGCATGCCCTTGCAAACCCTACCTCCCACCTCTAAAGTCTGAGAAAACTCTTTTGGTGGCTGCACCAGTAATGCCTGTTGGACCAAAACACAGCAGGAGTGCTGGGCTTTAGGGCACTGATGGGATCCTCCACCTCTTCACTAAGGCAGGTGGAACACACAAGGTGCTCCAATTTACCTCCCACACTAAGCAAATAACGTCACCTGATTTGCTACAAGAATCTTCCGTCTACAGAGTCTCCCTCAATCCAGAGACAGCATCTTCAAAACCCAGGCATTTCTTTCCTACTGTTTTCCATTTACCCAAGTTAACTTCACTGGAAAAAAAATCCTGCGGATAGAGGTGGAAACTAATTCAAGGCAGGTAAAAGCAATCATGTACACTGGTAAACAACTCGAAACAACACGGAGGAAAACCATATTTTAAAAGGCTGGTGCATAACAATGGGATTGCACTTGCTCTGCTACTCTGCACCACCTCATTACCCCAGTGATTGCAGAAATCCTGTTACACTCACTCAGAACTTCGCAATAGGATCAGGTGTGGAATGCAGCTGAAGATCTGTTTAATCAGTAGCTGATCACAAAGACCAAAATGTACTCACTTGCATCTTTGGATAATAGGAAAACGGTTTCAGTTCTTACTACTGTAGCCAAATTTCTACATTAAACTGTATTATTTTTTAAGTAGTCTGTGTGCAGTCAATCAGGTCACCATGCCCTACAGGAGATTTTTGCTAAGTACTTAGAAAAACACCCAATGCACAGAGTAAGAGAAAGCATCACAGCATACTATGAAGACCTGTGCTCAATTTTACGTTCTTTATTTGGCCAAAATAGTAGTTGTTCTACACTCAAACTCATATTTGTAATAAAAGCCCCACTCAGCTGCTCATATACTAAAGAAACAATTCATGGCTGAATAATGTACCAATTCAAAAGCAATCTCTCTGAGCTACAGGAAACCTCTCAAGTAGCTAGTCTGAACAAAATGAAGCCTCAACGAAATGAACCACTTTGAAACTAAATGAAAATTTAGCAAATTGATCTGAACGACAAAATCTTATGTACAAAGTAACTTTTTTAGCCACCATAGAAAAGCCTGTTAGAGATCACATTGGAAAAAAAAAAAATCACAGCAGTAAATCAAAAGGTGGTGTTATTGTTTGTTTCCTCATTTTTCTAAAGGATATTTCTTTTTATAATGGGATAGTGAGTTTATAAGGTTGTGTTTAAATAGCAACTGTCTAGTGCTGAAAGGGAAAAAACATCAGATAGTGTCTTAAAAGGGATGTTTGCTTTCCAGCTTTAATTTTTAATCCAGTTTTTGGTGCATCTGGCACCTCACAAATCTCTCAGCTCCAGAGTTACTCTGAGATCAGCACACCAAGAGTCAGCACTGGCTAAAGGAAAGGGAGTGTTTGGTTTGTGCACTGACATAAGCTAGTGGAGCAAAATAACTGCAGATCAAAATTATGAGGTGGCTGGAGCAATTTATACTGCCAAGATGAAGAGCAGTGGGAGGGACACGATGCAAATGCTGGATGTGCATTCATCCAGCAGTGCAGCAGGAGCTTAAAGGGTAATGGAGGAAGGGAAAAGGGGGTGGTAAGAGAGGAGGGTTGAAGGCAGTGTTCATATCAAAAATCTCTTATTTTTCCCAAATGGCATGTCACAAGAAAATGTTATTCCCAATGATCCAGTAAATGATTCTGTTTTCTGTGGAGGCAGCTTCAAGGAAACAGGGAGTGGGTAGAGAAAAAGGTCTAGTCATGCAAAAGCACAATTTGCAGTCTAAAGAGAATTTTGAACAAGTCAGAGGAGGACAGTTCTAGAGAAGACACATAGTTCAACCTCTTCTAGGACTAGTAGGACAAAAAATGGCAGTTACACAATTAGCAAGGACAAAAGGCCTTTTCTAACTAAAAAATAGATAAATATGGTCAGTAGGCTCAAAGCAGGGTTAAGAGCATCAGTGCTGGTGTACGTGCCAGCAGCAGACCAGGACTCTTTACCAGATTAAAACACATACTAGGTTGGGCTTCTAAAAAAGCTCCTTCCCACTCTGGTCCCAGGGATAAAATTAAAAGTCTGAAGTAACAAGATGAGCAGCAGCATTAGACATGTGGGACTCAAAAAGGACATTTTACCCACCTGAAGCACTAAGAGAAAGGATTTCCAATGTACATTTCTATGGATCAAGGGATTTATTTTTTTTTTGCTCTAATTAAGTGGTATTGAAATATGCAAACTGTGCTTTGTTCACTGACTCTGCTTGAATTAGTGATTTACAATGACAGTTTACTTTTAGTTCCACACCTGGAAATAGGAGATAAATCAAGTGATAAGCTGCTGACGATGGTCTCAAAATGGAGAGCACTTTACCCAAGAGCTCCTTGGAGCTTGCTGAGCTGGCACTGCATTATAGCAGATCCGGCAAGATTATCCATTAATGACAGGAGCTGAAGCCAGTTATGACACTGTAACAAACTCCACTGGTGCACACTCTGCCTCCACGCTTTAAAGGGACAAGAAACAAAAAAGAGCTTCTGCCTTCAGAAGGGCTTTCAGGAACAAGTGAACATTAGAGATCTGCTCTTCATGAGCACCCTTGGGGCCACAACACTGGCTGGAACACTGCTGCACCCCCCCACACCCTGCCTGGCAACAGGGTCAGGCACTGCAAAACCTCTGCCAAAGAGATGGACCATTTTCTAATGTCTGAAGTTGTCCATTCCGAGGAGCAGCTTCTTGAACCACTGGCTGGCAAAGTTCAGAGAGGGTCCCCCACTCCCTTGGGAAGTCCTTGTCCCCCAGCCAGGACAGGGGTCTGGGGAGCCTCTCACTTACAGCGAGAGCCAGCACACACTTACACCGTATTACCAATGCCCTGGAGCAACGAGGGGGCATCAGAGCTGGGAGAAAATTAAAACAGAAAAAAACTCAAGGCTAGAAAACAAAACACAACAAAAACAGGCGCAGTGGTGAAGACTGACTTCTGTCATGTAGAAACAGCTTCAAGAAAATGCCACCACTCATTTATGCTGGGTTTCACTTGCCCCCACCAGCCAATTTGGCGTCCAGCCTGACAGTGTGCCATTGGTTTCCAGTGTAATGTGTCTGGGAAATCTAATTGTTTCTCAAGAAGCACTTTCTAGCTCGTGAAGTTCTTTAGAGCTGCCACGCTCTGTGGCAATCAAAGTGTCTAAATAAATATGCAAAAGCGTGCTCAAGCCAGAAAGCCTTCCAAGGAGCCAAGAGAGTTTTCTCCCTGTTCAGCGTGGCTCTGAGTCGATCACAGTCTGTTTTTGTCAATACCAGTCATGCACTAGAGCACATGCACTGCACAGAAGGTGCCACGTCTTACACTCCTGCAGTGTGCCAATACCACAGGATGACACCAGGGACAGGAATGCAGGATATGAGCAGCCAAGAAACACACTCACACATACACACACACACACAATTCAAGCTGTTCTAGCTCACAGCTAATGGGAAAACCTCTCTTAATATTGCATGTAGAAATGCCTGATAGCTGTAAATAACTCTTTCTGTGTTTAATTCATGTATAATGAAACAGCAGTGAGCAAATGTGGCTCAGCACTCAAAGAGGCTGCTCAAGCAAATGCATCTTCAAGCCTTCATGCCAGAGCCACTCTTCCTGTGCCACAGGCTAATGGATTTCACTGATAAAACACGAATGTTACACCTTTAACTATTAGATTTGTTATGCAGCTTTAAAAGCAAAGCAGTTGTTCCCACTTCCAAGCAGGAAGGTTCTATTCTCCTCAAGTGAAAATGCAAACTCTTAAGTTCACTTTTGGTTGGAAAAACAAAACCAGTGGTAAGACAGTCATACCTGCACTTCAGAAAAAAAAAAAGTAAAAAATTAAAAAAAAGTAAAGCCTTGAATCTGTTGCTCCTTCCAAAAGCTCCCCTGGGGGAGAGGTTTAAGAGTTCTTGTTATTTTTAGCTTGGGCCATAAGATAGTTTTTGATTTAAAGGGCTCTTCCATCATGCTGAAGCTAAACACCACATGTATCAGTACTCCCTGGCTTGGTGGAGCTCCAAGGCCTTTTAAGACACCAGTTCTTGCCTCTTAATTCACACGCAGTTTGAGCTGTGGAGACGAGGATGCTGCACCAGGCTGGTCATTGCACTTGTCCCCAGGTGAATGGGTGTCTGACGCTTAAAGGTGTATGAATAGGATTCTTTAACAGTGAGACCAATGGCAACCAGGTGCTTTATGTCAGTGAGATCACAACCGTGCTGCTCTGGGTACCATACAGACCCGAGGCAGAAAGGTAATCCCTGCCTGAACACAGGAAAAACAGGAGAAACAGGCAAATGCCCAGGTAAACTGTAGAAGCCTGCATGAGAGAATGCAAGGGACATTCTTTTTGCTGCTCTTTTTTGAATAGATTGGAAATACTGGAAAATACCACAGGTGTTAAGAAATTTCCTCAGCATCACTGAAACAGCGCTATCCTTTGGCAGAGCATCAAAGAGACATGGAGGTCCACATGAAATTTTTCCTTCTCAGCTCTGCTGGAACAAACTCATCTGCCAGTGCAACGGCAGAACATCTCTGTATCCCTTTCCTATGGCTAACGCATTCAGACTACGCTGACAGACTTCTTTTCAAACATCTTTAAAAAAAAATCAAAATCTTAGTGTTATAAGAAAGAACTCCCAAAATAAATAATTTACAGAAGAACATCTCCATACTTTTATATGCTAAATGCTTTACCACGACAATTAAATGCCTTGAAAACAAACTCAAGTGACAGGTATATTTTTCAAGATCACTGATCTTTCAACTAGGGGGAAAAAATCCCAGCTTTAATTGCACAAAGCTGCATATCATACTTCCCTCTCTTGAGATTTCATTATAGGCCTGAAACCAGAGAATTGCATTGCCAGCTCTTGCCTGCTCTTCCAGCTATTTCTGGTTTTTAATAATTATTCATTAATTGCACACTATGATAAGATCCTTGCTGTTTTGAAACGTTTTCCCTCTGGCCCCCATACTATTAAAGACCCTGATTGCCTGCCAACAGCGTAAAATTAAAAATCAAAGCACTACCTCTGAAAGGTTTAATATGTGCCACATTGAAAGAGTTTCTACAGCTTACAGCCATGTAATTGCATCACCGGCTAACTGCACAATCTCTCTCAGCGTTTGAAATGCTTTCCTTTGAAACATTAGCCAGCTGAGAGCAGAGGTTTTGTTTAACACCCTGATGTACTCCCAGTGTATGCCAGAATTCTGTGTGTCTCCTGTGTCCTTCCCTGGTGCTTCTCTGCTTCGCCTGGGGCAGGTGGGAGGGAGAGGCTCGGCCTCCCAGCCACGAGGAACGCTGCTCCCATTGGGAACAGCAACGAGGGAGAGAAGCGGAGACTCACCAGTTAAAAGAGTAATCTCCAGGAGGAGATTAAAAACCAGAAGCATTTTATCAGCTGTACCTCCTCTCTATCCACCTCTTAAAAGCAGGTGGGTTTTTTTGCCTGTTGATTTCCTCTCCTGTCCCCCTGTTACAGACTCTTCTCTCTCTTTCCTGGTGCTAAAGGGACCTGCTGCTCCCAACAAACCAGCACCTCCCTTCCTGCTCTGGGCCGCCAAACCTGGCTGGACTCAGCCTGCTCAGCCCACAGCTACATGAAGCTCTTCCATGTCACCATCAATCCTTTGTTTATGGATGAAGTTCCCACATTTTTCCAGTGGCAGCAGGTACCCTGCTGGAATAAACCTGGAATAAACCCAGCAGCTCCAGTGACAGGCAGAAATTCATAACCATACCCCTTTGCTGATCCACTGAGATCTAAATGTTATTTCTTCATCCAAAAATCTCATTTCCAAATCTTATTTCTTCATCATAAAGGTCATATGGATAAGGACAGGTCACCAGTGACCAGCCTAGTGCACACATCCTTACCACAGAGGCAGCCTGAAGAAATCTGTGCAATTGAGTTGATCAAAGCTGGTTTAGACAAAGAAAACCGTGGAGACGTAGCTTGCATTGATCGAAGTGAAGTCATGATGTGCCAAAGGGGAATAAAGATGCCCTTCACACAGTTTGGCTGCTTTAATGATTTCAATATTAACAGTGCTCTTTCCCAGAAAAAGGCAATTTTCTACCTTCATTTTTTTGGACCTTGTGATTATTACGAGTGCCAGAAACTGTTTAATGCTTATGAAAGCGTACCTTAGAAATATATTCCTCTGCTAGCCTTCATATGAAGGGGCTTTGGTTATTTTTATCTGTTTGTGCACTGATACACACTTTTAATTCAAAATCTTGGTCCTGCCTGCATTGTAATCTGGTTGTCCTTCCAGTTCATCAGATTTCACTTTCATAGTACCTCTGAAATCAGCTCCTATAGGCTCTGTGGAGCATCCCTGGAAAACTGGGTGGGTTTGCCCTGCTTCCTCCCTGACCTATAGGTCAGAATTCTTCTCTGTTAATCCCATACTTTCACAGCAATTGAAAATACAGACACTGCAGATAACATTACGTACCTTGGTAAGACAAAGCATATCTCTCTTCACAGTAGCTTTAGGGAGCCAGAAGAGAAGCTGTGTGTTTTCTAAATTGCAATTTAGAGGTTGTATAATAAGATGTGCACTTTGTTTTGCAGAGGTTTTCTGTATTTCAGGCTGTTCCCTGAAGAGGAGGGAGGCTGCTGGTGCCAGGCTGTTTTCAACTGCCTGTACGTGGGGCAGGACAGGGCATGGGGAGGGGGGAGGAAGTTCGGAGGGGAAAATCTGTAAATGTGAATAAAGGCTCATAAAATCAGGTACCGAGACCTTAAAGATCTTGAGCTGGATCAATTCTAAAGCTTTGGCCTTAGAGTCTAATTTAAAACAAAATTCATGTGTCATAGTGCTATTTTTTTAACTGGAATTTTACAGATTTATGTTTGAAGGAAGTTTCTGGAGCAGAAAGTCAAACTGCAGACACAAAGTGTACTTTCTCTCAGATTTGTAAGGATTTCCATGTAAATTTGTGCTCTGTAGGGCACGTTCATTTGAAATCCAGAGATCATGAATAGAGATGAACAGTACCGTGTTAAGGACGAAATTATTAAATGAGAAATCCTTCAATATGTATAAAATAGCAAAGCACTTTCATTCAGGATCAGTCTCTGTTCCCAGAGGGAAGCCTGTGTGCTGGTGGAGCAAAGGACAGGCTCTGTACCAAGGACTGCATTGCACAGGGACATCCCCACTGCAGCGTGTCACTGCCCCATCAACGAAGGGCTGTTCCCACATGATGTGGCAAGGGAGGATCAAGGGCCCTGGAAGCTCATGGAGCTGCTCACTGATTCTCCTGGGAGTGCTCCAGCTTCTGCAGGGTCCCCATCTGGCCCCACACTCCCACTGTGGGGGTACACACTGCCCTGGGTGCACACCGTGCTGGGACATGCAGGCACGGGGAATTTCCACCTCCTCCCTTCTGAACACCCCTCTGATTTAGTGTCTCTCCCTTATGGAGCTGCTTGGTATCATTTAGACATCATTCCTCTCCTAGTTTGGCTTTGCACAAGCAACACAAGAAGGAACCTGGTGTGTGCAAATCCACTTTGTACCTCCCCACATTTTCCCACACCCCAGTGTGAGCCCATAGCCGCCCCTTCTCCCCAAATTCACGGTCTTTGCACAACTATCCCTCTTGTGCACAGAGGAACAACAGGAATGACAAAACCCCACACTCCTGAGGCAGTGCAGACATGAAATACGTTGTGCAAGGACTGTTAGGCACCGAGATATTTTTTCTCTGTCTAAAAGGACAGTACATAGACTTTTATCTTGCCTGTGCAACTGAGAGGCACTGAGGGGAGACAGCTGCCTGTTTCCAGGCCTCAGGCAGTGAGGAGTGAGGCCACAGTGCTACCCTGAGTGCTCTTTGGAGAGAAAAGCCCTCACGGAGCTGTAGGGACACACAGGATGAGGATGCACCGCTGCGAAGTGAGATGATCTAAGCAGTTACAGCCATGATGTTCATGGAGCCCCTGTGCAGCAACCTGCTGTACCAATTTCATACAGACACTTTGTGTTGCCACCAATTAGCTCATTAATCAAAGTGCTGATTAGGAAGATGATGAAGATGATCTACTAAAGCTGGCTATTCAAGATGTTAAGATATTCTCCTGAGCAGCACATACAGGTTTTTTCTTTCATTTTTTTTCTTTTTTTTTTTTTCCCCTCAAAGACAGAAAGATTGGATTGTTCATAGGCTGAGTTTGGTACTCACAGAACAGGTAATACACACCTGGAAACACTTAATCTGCCTTGTCCGGCAACTCATATATTAACACCTCTGCCACTTTGCTTAGCAGCAAGAAGCAAAGGACTGACCCCACAGTGTGGTATTTGGGCAGAATTATATTCCCTTGCTTTTCCTGATCCCAGCATCTTATATAAACTAATGGCTGGAATACAAAGCTGAAATGAAAGCAGAGGGAAAGCACTGAAAGCAACACCGAAGTTACTGTGGGCACTAAATAACAGATCCGGCACTCAGCTCACAGCTGATATATTCTGTCACGTCCAAGGCAGCACATCCCTCCAGTATCTTCCTTTTACCAGCACCATTCCCCTAGTTCTGCATTTGGGATATTATAATCATTAACTCAAGGGTACTGCTGGAGCCAGAGGTGCTAACCTTATCTCTAAAAAGCAAGCCCCTTGCATTGCATAGGGGAAAAGGCTTTATTCCAAGTTGTAATGTCAACTTTTCTTTACTGCAATCTGGCATCGCTCACACAGACAAGCTGGAGATACAGCAACAAAGCCAAGGAGAGAAAACGGGGTTCCCAGCAGGATTCACAGAGCAGGTTAAACTTTAAAAGGCACATTTGTACCTGCAGGACAGGCTTAAGAAGTGCCCAGGAACCCTGCACTTCCCACAAGCAGAGTAATTGCTTTCTGCGGCTGTTTTAAACTAAGCACATTGTCCTTTCTTATACTCTCCTGCACTGGAGTGGCTGCCTTTTTTCTTCCCCCTTTCTAAAATTAACAGTGAAAAATCTCTCCTAACTTTCCAATGTTGTAATGCTGCAAAGGCCTCCACTGTCCCTCTTAGCTAGTAGTAGCAGAAAGATTGTACTTTTTTTTATTAGTATTAATATTCTTTTTCAAGTCCACCTAGAAAAAGACAAAGACTTGGGTTCTAAAGCCTGGACTTCACCATCCACTGCCCTGGACAGACACGCTGAGAACAGACAGTGCCTTGGGCTAACCTGCCTGTTCACATCCCAGCACCAGTGCACAGAGGTGTCTGTCTGAAAGCTGCCCATCACTGCTGGTGATGTTGCACGAGCTGGTTACACCCCAAAGTGCTGAGGCTGAAGAGATGAATGCCTTCCAAGACCTTCCAAGACTCTGCCAGCTCTTGCCTCCACGCACACAGCCCTTCAATGTGCCAAATCACCAAGGAGAAGGTGGCACGGGGGGACACCCCTGCTGAGCACGAGCCATTCATGCCAGGAAGAATCAGATTCCAAAACCTGGAATAATCCTGCATTATTTCTTACTGGAGACACACAATGACCTGCATTCAATCCACAGACCATTAAACTGCTCGGTTTCTCATGCAGAAAAGATCTGGGGCTTCGTAGTTGATCTACAAATAATCTCATTCATGAACAGGTTAATGTAGTCTAGTTCCAGCTGCACGTTCTGGATTGCAGTAATGGCTAGTCTTACCCACAGAGTCTGCAACTGAAGCTAATGGAATGGCTCATCTGTTAACAATACATTAAATAGCCCATTTTGCAAAATTATTGCACAGGATGATGATACAGATACAAGTGAGGGAAGACTACACTGTATTTTTCCCTTACTAGTCACATGGGAACAATGTGCTTAATCACCTGAATAAAACCTGTATTGCATAATGCCCAAACAACGATCTGTACAAGCCCTTCTGTTGTACCAAAAAGTTCTTTACAAATTAAAAATCTAAAGCTTCATCAAAAAATATGTTTCTGGCTCATGCATATATTTCTGTTCAGTCTATAACCCAAGGAACTATATTACTCTCTGGTCACATCTCTGATTAACACCAATGAAATTTTGATGAACCCAGAAAAAATACCAACAGTTGTAACGTCACAGGTAATATCATCCTTTTTTTTTTTTTTTTAATATGCTTGGAAATTAGCTTGAAAGATGTCACTATCTTAGCAGAAACCACCTAATGGGGTGTGGATGCTCAGGGAACCAAGCAGCACAGTTATAATTAAAGTTTCATTATCATTTCCATTAGAAAGTAGTTTCCAAGGGATTGAATTCAATTGTAAAAATTGTATGCAGGGTCCCCACATGTGTCAGAAGCAGTAGCTAATTCCTAACATGCTACAATAACGCTGGGTTTATTTGCAGTGCTCTGTGTGTAGGATGGGACAGAGAATCAAACCCAGAGGGGTGCACGGCTCGAGCAGGTGCTGAAGTGATGTTCAGATGGATAGGCAGCGTCTGCACCCAGCTTTGCACCCTGACCCCTCTACAAGTCCTCTCAATGGCAAAGGTTGATGCTCCAGGGGCAGAGGAAGGGGTGCTGGCCCTTATTTTAACTTGGTAATTACAGAGCACAGAAAAGAAAATTAAACATATTGTAACAATATCAACCTCTTGTAAGAGAGAGATCCCACCTGTGTGCCACAAAAACTGGGCTTGCTGAAACTGTGGCACGAGGCAAGCTGTCCACGTAAGACTGATGAGGAAGATCTCAGCACTTTACTTTGAAAAGTAAGTAGGAAAGCCCCCACGATTTTCAGTAAACACAACCCATTTACTCTGTGACAATAAAAGCGTATCCCATGTCAGTGGGGAATTTGTTGTCTCAGTCAGGGCTGCCACTGGCTAAACCTTCTCCTGATAGGTTATAACTGAAATTATTCTCAGACCAGGTGTGAATTTACTAGAAGGAATGAGCTGAGGTTTTCCACACCCCTCTCTCTCCAGCCCTCTTCCCATACTGCAGCTTACAGAGTATCTCAGATTTTGTCACCACACCACAACTTGAAGGGCATCTTTCATTCACAGCAATAAAAGACTCTTTGGGTACAAAGTAACGCTGCAATATCAATACAGAACAATGATATATTCAAATGTGAAATATAAAGATATGGAGGGGGGAAAAAATTGCCCAGAGCTGGACCAAACACTTTTCAGATCCCCAATCACAGAGTAGCTCAAGTGTGCCATGTATCATCTTGGAGTGCAAAGCCTCAGTGGGTGAGCAGAAAGCAGCATTTGCAATGGAGATTGGGATTCCAGATAAAAGATCTGAAAACAGAGTTTGGAAGGGTGAATTGCTTATTAGCTCAAACAAAATTAGCTGAACGCTTTATCAGATTAAAAAAATAATTGAAAATGTATCAGTATTTAACAGAGACCGTGTGCAGGAAAACAAGCCCACAGTAAATAGCATGAAAAATTCACAAGTTCAAGCATATACTGAAGGCCAGAAGTGAAGATTTATCTGATGTGAATAAGAGGAGCCAGGTGGTAATACTGCAATCAGGCAAAGAGGGGTAAAAAGCTATTTTAGCTTTAAGCAGTTAATGCAAAATTAATATTTCACTTATTTATGAGTGGAGAGGTGCACATTACAAAGTATCTGAGCCCTGGTGAGTGTCCAAAGGTACTGGGACCATCTTTCCCACCTGAATTAAGGTACATTTACAAGGTAGTATGTACAAAATCTTTTTATTAAAAGTCAGCACACCTTCTTAAACTATTCAACATGGTTAATCCTGTCCTCTTTATAAGCATTTACTGTGGGCAGTACACTGTCCAAAGGCACAGCTTGCTAATGTGACATTGACATGATTTTAGTCAGTGGGAAACAGGAGCAGAGGAACTCTTCTGACACCAGACGCCAGTCACTGACCCACAGGTGGACCTCCTACAGCCACAGGAAAAAAGACACAAGCAACGCAGCCTAGCAGGTGAAAATTAAAAAAAAAAAAAACCAAACTTACCACCTTGGATCCCAATTTCACTTTTCATGGTGGAAATGCTGAAAATGGGCCAACACGCATCATGAAATCTGGAAACCCTACAATGCTGCTGAAACATGAACAGGCTGCTTCCCCTGCTGACTTTGGTCATTTCATTCAGCGTGCCAAATGCACCAAATACTTTCCACACCTACAAGTATGGAGCCACGCAGGTGTGTTCCGGAGTGGAGCAACCTGGCTCATTTGCTAATCAGCTGCTAATTTGTGTGACTCCTTGCAGGACCTCCAGCACCACCCCGAGGTGCAGCTGCACCTCCTTCGTGCCACCACCAGCACGCCCAGAGAGCAGGCGGAACGCCGAGTTTACTCTGGCGAAGGTCTGTCGATGGTGCGAGGCTGGCAGGTCAGGGGTGGCGGATTCAGTTCAACCTGCCGAAACACTAGTTTGCTTTCCTTGTCAGCGGAGCACTTTACAATAGATCTTCCTGAATAATTCATTGAATGGGTCTTCGTGTGTGCGTGGCGGTGTTTGATTTTCCAAGTTACCGCGCTAATCTATAAATACTGGCTATAAACATTCCGAGCAGATAGCTTTATGTTATGTTGCATCGGTCTTTGCCCAGCGCACCCCGCCAACCCCCCCCCACACCCCTTTTTAAGCGCAGCAAGAGACAGCGCCGCTATTTTACTGTCTCTGCCTTTCAGCAGCACCAAATGCTCCCGCATTAGTGTTATTAACATATGCCTCGGCTCAGGCTGGTGCGCTCCCCCAGCTGCTGCTCGCAGCTCCCACGGAGCGGCCGCGGCAGTGAATCAGATAGTGCTAATGAGCGTGTTAATGAACTTCCCGCAGTCGAGCGCCGGGCTCCGAGAGGGGCATTAAAAGCATATCCTGTAGTCCTGAAAACCGAAATGGTTCGTGGCAACTGGTTTTATTTATTTATTTATTATTTATTTATTTATTTATTTGCACGCCTCACCGCTCGGTGTAAAATCCCTGCTCGCTCAGGGGAAGAGTTCGGCAAGAGAAATGCACATGAACGAGGAACAGACAATATTGCGATCCGGTCTGAATTTAAAAGTGGAGAATTAAAGTTAATTAGGAAACATATTCCAGCTGGATTTTTGCCAGCTCCACTCTGCCCTGTAGAGGGCTGCCAAACCCTTACTTGCCGTTCATTAGCTATCTTTCTGCTCACTCTTCCCTCCCTTTTGTCCTCAAAAAATTGTTTCTTTCACTTTTATTACTTTAATAACATAGTTTGTTAGTAGTGTAGCAGATACTGTTTCCGCAATTTAATTACAATTACATTCCATAAGTCAATTGGTGATACTTTTTATGAAAATTTCTCTAACTCATCAAAATATTTTTAAAATAAAAATAAAAATAACTGAAGACCCAGGAGAAAGTTATTTAAAAAAAAAAAAAAAAGTCTTGCAATTGAACCAGGAATTGTTTCCATGGCAGTCTGCAACTGCATATGGGAAATATAAAAAGCCAGTCCCTTGAGTTAATACTGCTGGGAGCCTCATATGTGTCTTTATAAAAGAGAACATAACAAGAGGTATAAAAAAATTAAGACAGTGTAAATAAAGACAGCAGTTGGCATTGTTAAAGAAAAACACCCTGCAATCTTCCAGCCATGCAGCCATTAGGTTAATAATGACAGTTTCATTCCTTTTCTGTGCATACCCACATTTCTTGCTACTGCTGAAGAGAGTGCTTTACACGGGTTTCTCTCTGCTCCTTCCTCAGTAAACCAAATGATCTCAAGGTAATTTGGCAACATTTTTGCTTCACTTCTGTTTAATTATATGGCAACCGTGCTAGGTTTTGTAGCGAGGGAGTCCTAAGCACTCTGAAGCCCTTCCAAGCCATCATGCCAGCTGAGAGTAATAGGGTCAGAAGGAAAAATGCTAAACAAGTCTTTTATTTCCTGTTGATTTCCTCAGACAGACTGATTTGCATGTAAACATCTGGGTGTCTGTGAATTCCTTCTCCTAAGAAATAGCTTTGAAAAGATAATGATGTTTCCAAAGTCATAGGATTTGGCCTTAAAAACTCATTTGCAGTCTCTGGGCAGTCTTGGTCTCCGTGGCTCCACCTTTGATGGAGTTTTCTACCCAGCAGGTTTGAGGGACCCCAGCTGTAGCATCAGGAAGCTACAGCTCAGCAAGGAATCCTGCCACAGCCCTGCTCAGCCCAGGGTGTCTGGCTGCCCATTTTCCCTGTTTATCTAGGAATTCTGGCAGGATCTTGCTCAGACGCTGGAGTACTCCCTCTCCTTACTGAGTGCATTGGTTCACTGTGCATCTCTACAGTGTACAAGCCTGACAGCTGCTGTGAAGTGAAGCACAGGGTTTAGCACCCAAACAATGTACACTGAAGCCCAGCACATGCCAGCTCCTGGGCATCATTCCACTTGCCAAATATAACAGGGATCTAAGGGTTCAGGAATGGGGAGAGATAACGTAAGGCAAGACAAACCACGGGATTTTGAAGAGTTGCAAGCACAACATGCTGCTGCTAAAAGCCACGTCATGGTACAGAATGGTGACAGATAAACCTCCTGTCGTTGCAGGGGCATTTTCCTCCTTTTCAGATTATTGCTTTGAGAGGAACAGCCTGCCTGCTAGTGTGCAGCTGCCACCATACTATTTGCTCTGCCAGCACTCCTTGATCTTCTCCTCCCTGTTAATACATCTGTAGGCTTTGATATTTGACTACAATACTCACAGGAGAGCGATGGTTGGGTGCTTTACCAACCCCACTATTTTCCTCTTCTCCTGTTTTCTAGCTTCCACGATATGAAAAGAAAATCTCCAGTATTTCAAGGGCATAAACAGCCCACTAACCTTTGTGTGGGCACCCTTGCATAAGTAAGCTGACAAACAATCATTGGAGCTGTTCTCAACAGGTCAGCGTGCTGACATTTGTTCTGCAGTTCTGTGTTGAGGTTCTGTCCACAGCACTTCTAGCTGTGCCATATTGATTTTACTGATGATGGGAAAGACATCTTTGGTCACAGGATGTATTTTCAGGTTAGGAAACTCCTTTTGGATTCTGTGTCTTTCTATCAAGTGTGAGGCCACTGAATGCATCTGAAGCATGCATTTCAAAAAAACCTCAAAATGCATATGTAATATTTTCAATCTTACAGAGTTCTGCTAAATGGAAAATATTACACACCCCCAATTAGGTCAGCCTTTTGGATTTTCTACCTGCTTCATTTAATCACCAGAACAATTAATTCCTTGCTCTCCTTCCTGCAGGATTGCACAGACTGGGTCCCCCCTCTGCTGCCAGCACAAATTCAGCTGCCATTTCCATGCTGACAACTCAGATCTGCCTCTCCAATACAGACTTGTCTCACTCAGGGAGTCCCAGTGAGAGGCTCATCCTGTCTCCCTGACACTGCCCCTGGATGTCCAGCTGTCAGCTTGTGAGCAGTTTGGCTAGAGCAAAAATTGAAGTCCCCCTCTCACTACCAACTCCTTTCCTGATCCTTTCCAGACCTTGCTGCCTCACTGCCCATGTCCCTGGCCCACAGCTCAGCCTCCTGTCCTGCCTCCAGCAGGGCTAGCCAGCCTGGGCTTCATCCTCACTGACTGTCTGTGTCTGACCCGAGCTCTCATTATGCAGCACACACTGTGCTCATTTCTTCAGCCTTAGCAAGCGTTACTCTGCATCCATTCAAAGTGCTCAACAGACCTTGCTCCCAGGCTGCTGAGATGAACACTTTGCCCATCTCCTCCCACTTCTCCCTTGAACCAAACAAGAGAAGGGACATAGTTTGCAGCCCATTCCTACTGAACACTGACTCCTCACTAGCAGAGGAGACATTGGTGCCCACATTTCCTCTGTCAGTAGCATCAGGTTTCCTTATACTCTTCTTGGTTTTAATTAGCTATTCGTGTTCTCTCCCAAGTGTCTTCTCACACTGAACATCTGCAAAACTGAACTCAGCCTCCTCCTCATGAAATCTTTCAAATCCCTGTAGAAATTTCTGCAGTATTCAGTTGCTTACATTCCTTTTTAAAATTCATCATTATACCTACAACATGGCACCTGGTTATACAACCATGGCTGATATGAGTTTCAGTGCTGCACATTTGTAAAACTACCACTTTTTACCATCAAAATGAAAATAGAATTAATGTACTTCAAGGAAGTGGGGTTTAACTAGAGCAACAGCAATTCAGAGGACAATGCCTTCGAGGACAGGAGCTTCACAGCACTTGCTGACCATCCTCAAGTATTCATTTCCAGGGCCCTGTGCCCAGGTGAAATCTCAAATCCTCTCTGCTCCTTCTCCCTCTGAAAACCAAAAGCATGAGATGATTTTCCAGGATGAACTCCTGACTTGGGAATTCACCGAGGAGGGGCAGAGAAGAGCTTTAGTCCCTGTGGTACCCTCCTCCCATCCCCTCCTGCACAGCACCTCCCCTCATAGCAACCTCAAAGCAATGCTTTGAAACCCTCTCACTCCCTTTTCCTAACAAGCCTCTGCCAGGGGATGGGGAAAATCCTTTGCAGCGGAGATTTCTCCATGGTAGATTAGTTCAACATCATGTTTTTCAGAAATAACTTCTTGTGTCAAAATCCCTCTGCAGGGCTGTGCACAAGCTCAGTTTACTGTTGCTGGAGTGTCAGGCTGCAAAGGGCACAGAGTGGATACTGAAGGACCCAGGAGTGGTATCAGCATCACCAAACAGAAATGCTCCAACACATCAATTTGGTCTAGCAGGTTATGAAATGAGATACACCTACATTAAAAGATATGTTTATGATCTGAGAGATTACTTTCCAGTTTGCATCCTAAGCATGCATCAGGCTGTATTTCCTTTCTTGCCCTGGCAAAATGGAGACTTTAGGAAAAAATAAGTATTTTATTCTTTATTCCATATTTGGATATCATGCTCAACAAACTAAATTTTATGAAGTTGGCTACACAGTTCAGAGAATAAGACTATCAGATGGAAATACACTCCCAATACTAAGAACCTGTAAACATCACTTAATTTGGGTTTTCCCTCCTAACACTTCCCCATGGCTAGAAGGAAAACATACTTCAACATCAGAAAATGATAATTTAGGTAAAGGGACTAGAACATATATAAATCTGGGGCTAATCCTCAGTCATTGCAGGAGACCTACTGATTCAATGTACTTTGACAGTAGTTTACTGTTTCCTTACTAGTAATGGAACTGCTAATTCATAGTGATCTGAGCAAGCATCCACTGCAGATACAGCTCCAAACCAGCAGCCTCTGCACGTGAGCAGAGCAGTTGCACTGTATGTGTTGCAGAGGAAATTGGCAGACACGTCACAAATCTGATGTATCAGAGCCCTGTCAAAATTTGAGGCAATTATCAACCAGAGACACAAAATAGATCTGACTTGTGTGAACATTATGCCTCCACTTTTACACCTGCCAGCACAAGCAGCTCTGTGCCACGCTGTGCTTCCCACTGCACTGGGGTGCAAAGCAGAATCCAGTGCTCAAGTGCAAAAAGCTTTGTTACACACAGCAGTCAATAAGAGGCAGAAAATCTTTTAAAACCTACATAAACAAATTTCATTTTATAATTGCAAATACTTCATGCAGAGGATGTTTTCTGAACTTATATGTGGTTCTATTTAGATTTCTTTCTTCTCTCACATTCTTTGATCTGCTTAAAACACCTTTTCTAAAATAAAAATGAGTTTTGGGACCGGTATTAGATTCTGCTGACAGTCACAACTAGAGCGCTGTGTTCAATGCAAAACAAATTATTCCCTCAGACTAGTTGTTTGTAATGTTTACACAGTAATCATTGTTGGAATTTCAGCATTATGGTACATTCATCATAGCTTGACTTAATTTCTGAGACCCCTTAGCCTAGGAAAAACCAGGCTGTTGATTTGTTTTTTGGCATTTCAGAAAGCAGACTAAGAATGCACAATTTGTTTCCTGTTATTAAGCTGTTGCTGAGAACTCTGAAAGATGATGAATGAAGGAAAAAGAATAGGTTTTTGCAAGGTGTCGGTTTTCTCCCCGTCGGGAATGAAGGTCTTTCCTCTCCTCACTGTATACCAGTGGCAGATGCCAATCACATTCAGTTAGTCTCACAGGATTCATTCTAAAACTCACGTTCCCAAGAACAAAACTACAGAGAGGGGTCTGGGGTTTTTTTTTGGCAGCCAACTCCTTTTTCCATTGAAACTGTCAATCAGTCGATCAGAAGGGAGGGACCCAAGAGTGATGGTTCTAGACGTTCAAAGGGAAAACGTTAAAACAATTTCTAAGTAAGAAATTGCTTTCTCTATTGCTTCAAGTGTCTACCACTATGGGAAGTAGCAAGAGTAATGATTAGTTTCTGGTCTTTTTGTGGACAAGACTGTGCTAACACCTAGTGTATGTGATGGCAGCTTGCTGTCCTTAATCATAGAGTAACCTTGAATATTATACATCCTCTACCACTTCCAGTCCTAAGCAGCCAATATTTTTTTGAAGCACAAGTTTCAGAAATTAAATTAGTTGTGGAGTGTGGAGAGATATGGTCAATATCCTCTGAGTGACTAAAGCCATTTAGTCTCCAGGTTTCATTTTAAACTGGGTTAAATATAAAGGTACCGAACACTATCTTCATCCCTCTGCATTTACAGTTTGATATACTTTTTGAAAAAATAACATAGCACCACAAGAATAGAGCATTTCTCTATGCTTGGTGCATGTCAGCAATTCAGAGAAAATTACTAAATATAACGTGTAGGAACATATCACTAAAGGGATGTATAGGTCAAAGAGCCCAGTCCCTTGATATTAGAGACAACCACATCACATAGTCACATTAATAAGTTGATTAAGATCCATCTGCAAAAGAGTTAGGGGTTTGCCCCCAAAATCCCAGTGAAAGGATTTTCCAGAACCTCACCTTTTTACTGATTAAAAAGCTGCTTCTAATTTCCATCAGAAATTTATTCACAGCCAGTTTATTACCAATTTGTTCTCGTGCCAGCACTGTCCTTTAGCTGAACTAGCTCCTTTCCTTTCTCTCCCTGGTGTTTACTTCTCTGATGTATTTATAGACAGCAATTCACATCCTCTCTCCACTTTCATTATACAGGGATAAACAAGGAGCAGATTCTGATACTCTCATGTAACCAAACCACACCATCTTTGTGTTCATCCTGGCATCATTTCCTTTGGATTCTTGAATGCCCCTAAATTCCCCACCATATTCCAGAGAAAACCCCACTACCACAAAAAGTGACCATTTTCCTATCTTCTTGGAAACACTCATCTAGAATCACATTTACCTCATTAGGAAGCCCGAAGGAAAACCCTGAGACTGTAGGCAGTTCATCTGCAGTTCTGCCTTCTACAAGTCATGGTTTTATGGCAGACATACTTGGCACAGATCCCTCTATTTTCTCAGTACAAGAACCAAGGGCTCTACTGAAGTCCAAAGTTTGAAATCCCAAAGATTACGGTTGGAGGATTTTTATCTGAAAAGACCTGGGGTAGGTGAAAATGAAGAGCTTTCAAGCCTGAAACACTCGATGTTGGTGCCACACAGGAGTTCAAAGTCCCAGCAAGCTCAGGTGCCCAACCCTAGTGTGGTGGGCCATCATGGGATGGCACCATGGGTTTAACTTGACTCCCCAGTCTGAAATGAACTGGGATCATATCCATGGACTCAGTTTCTTGGGGATCCAGGATGGGGCTTTTCCTTTCCCCTAAAATCCCCTGAGGTGAATACCAGGGAACACCTAACTCCTGGTGCCTGACAAAACACAGTGCCAGATTTTTCCAAGTCTTGATGGAGAGAACTTGGGAAAACTGAGGACTTCAGTGGGACTGGAAATATCTGGCACTATGTTTTGTGAGGCATTTCTCCTTTGCATGGTAGTGCAATGGTTCTAGGACTGGCTGGGACACAAAATTCTCTCATTTAATTGTGGGGTTTCCAGCTCACAGCACTGCCATGGGGAGACCAAACTCACACACCTATGGGTTCTGCTGAGCTAAGAAGCTTCTACACAAACCAGGCCTCAGGCAGATGAGATTCAGTAGGGCAGGACAGCTGCAGGGAGGAGGAGGATGGGCTATGGCTCAAGCCTTACCAGCATTCAATCACAGCTTGTGGCTGCTCTTTCTATATTATTAGATATAAAAGGGTGTTGATTGTTATCAAACATCAAAGGATGCAGTACAAATCATCCCATTAAAGCTTCCAGTCTGATCATTATCATCTGTGCTGCAACCTCTTGCAAATCACAAAGGCTGTCTTCAGTTATGTCATGACTGCCACCTATATTCATTTCTACACCGTCATCACATGATGGGTGCCCATAGGTCTTGTTCAGAGCTCAGATTCCTATAACTCTGCATATGCTCTTTACTCAGTGGAGGAATACTAAAAAACTGCAAGAGGTTCATCTAGTTTATCTCTTACTGCTCATTTAGCTCTGCAGAAAATAGAAAGAAAAAAAAGAAAAAAAAAAGGAAAAAAAGGAAGAAATTGTCTTGCTGGTCTTTACAGATCCTCGAGATCCTTTGTGTCCGGTTGCTTTCTCTTTTTTCTAAACCTTTAATATTTATAGCCTTTAGCACTGCAATCTTTAACAAAAATAAAGCACAACTCAAGTCAAATGAAGTCAGTGGTCGAGACAAGAGGGTCACGCACAGTTTAAATGCACTCAGACTCCTTCCAGTACTCGTAACTGAAAAGGCCTTCAGTGGCCTTAGGAAAAATTAATGCTAAAGCCTCCAGGCCAGGTACTCCAACAAAACAGAAATGAGCTGAAAGATTTAATGGGTTTGGGATATATTCTTACACGCTGGGAAATAGTTGCTATCCTGCACTTAAGGGGACTATAGCATCTAGTGGAGGCCGTGGAGGTGAAAGATTAGACAGTGGAAATTGGTACAGTGACAGCAGAGTGAGCTACTTCTGTAAAGATTTCCTCAGCTCCCTCTGACTCCTGTTATTAGTAATGTAACAGCATAAATCTGAGGGGCACCAGAGCTCACCTGCACATGAATGCTACAATTCATGGGTGACACCTTTAAAATCACCACCATCAGAAGTATTATCTGTTATCCACACACTGGTTCTCTGAGGTTTTTGGGGGAGTTGTTGGTTTATGTGGGTTTTTTTTTCCCCTTTTCTCAGAGGTATTTCAGATTCATAACTAACTGAGTAAGCAACAAAATAAGTTGTTTAAAGCATAATAACAAAAACCACATTAAACAGGTCCACATTTTCTGAAAATAATCTAGGCCCCAGTGGGACTAGAACGCCTGAGGATTCTCTATCTGGGGTTTGTTTTCTCCTCTCTCGACCTTGGAAAATACATGTATTAAACCTAAGTTTTTATAGAAACCTATGGATAGTTTTAAACAAAACTTCCCCCAGGAAAAGACTGTCCAGGTACAGGGTAAATTTATGACCTAGCCACAGAAACCCAACCTCAAAGTAGGCAATAATGTGGAAGTTCAGAGTAGGTTATAGCCCTGGCTCTGCTCTTTACCTTCAACAGTCATCAAATTATTCATAGAGAAAGTTTTCTTTTGAGGGAGTAAGGGGAGGAAAGGTGGAGAAAAGTCATCCTAAAGCAGAAGAGGAGAAAAACACTGATATTTTGAAATGGAATATGGAAGGGGAAAAGGTATTTAATTTAGCTACACCTCTTGTTGCTGACTACTTTAGAACCGAGTTCAGTTTCTAAGCTTCAGTCAAAGCACCGACATCTGAAAAGAAACGTTTGCCATCTTCAAATAAAAACATGTGTAAATTGGTCTTGCTTGTCCCAATTCGATGTCTGTCACAGAGTACTACTGACAATCAAACATACCATAATGTCACACGTTGTACCAGAGCTGTCTGCTGAAGTCTCTATGTTCGCTTTCTTCTCAAACACAGATGCCACTGCTGCATATTAATAACCCCAAATATATAAAATTCTCTTTTCTTTTGAATAAATTACATTTCAACCCTTGTTTTTCTACTCTCTTCAATTTACTTCCTCCAGATAAAGATGAGACAACTACAACTTCTAATTCACATCCCTTCCTGCTTTGAATAAAAGTATTCAAAAGGAAAATTGAAGCCTTAACAACTTGCTCTAAGAAGTTTAGTACAGCAGCAATTTTGTGGCTGTAGTAGCTGACCCTGCATATAGTTGGTTCCACTCACTGTGCCTTCAGGAAATACTACCTGTGAAGAAGGCCAAACATCAAAGTTTCAGGGAAATCATTAAAATATTCACCTTGCAGTCATTAACAACGAAGGCATTTCAGCATTAGAGTTTGGCATTTCTCAATAATGAAGTAAAAAATCTGAAAAGATTCACATCAGGAGATGGACAACAACAAGAGCCATTTGGGATAGTGTGCCAGTTGGACTGACTTCAAATCTCAGCAATATATTCAAAAGAAAAGTAAGATTTTAAGAGTGACGGAGATTTTTCTGTATTTCTATGCATTAAAAACCAAACCAAACAAAAAAAACAAAACTAAACAAAAAAAAAAAAAAAAAAAAGAAGTTGCAAGGAAACTGAGTTTTTATTGTCTACTTCCTTACAGATATCTCCAATAGGCAGAGCCCATCAGCCCTCTGAAACCACTCATCGCTTCACATCTCTTAATGGACTGGAGGAACCTTTTTCTAGTCACTAGATTTGCAACAAATAAATGAAGATTAGGGATTTGGTTTCTCTCCAGCACTGTCCTGTAAGAACATGATTTTCAAAACCTCTAATATGCATCTCTAGATTAAACTCCCAGCTCCCATCTAGATGTCCCTGTCCCACCAGGATGTGGGACTAGAAAGTGGAACATCCTTCCAGCAGGTCCAAAAAAAGCCACGTTGAAGATTATAATATCAGCATTGAAATTTCTTCACAGATTAGCATAAAAATTCCACAGAATGACCCCAAATTCTGGATGAGAACTTTGATATAGAGAGGCTACTGTTAGTCAAGAGAGATAATTTCAGGTTGGATGTTTGCGTGCTGAAGCCTTTTGTAAGCACTAAAATAGCGCTTAAAATCAGTGCTTAACATGCACAGAGGCTTCAGCATAGGGAGGAACCTGCATGTGGAAACTTCCAGCTGAGGTTTGAGGCTTTTTCTTGCTAGCTAGAATGACTTTAAGTAACTTTGATTCTTCAACAATGCATTTTCTAAACAATTTGCTTGATCTAAATTGGCAGCATTATATTACGAATGAACCCACTGATACCGACGTAACTGATACAGTTTTTAGGCATTTAGCTTTGTTAAAGTCTAACTCCCTCCATGAAGCAATTAAGTCCATTTGTAAATCTGAAAACCTAATTTAGAAATTATAAAATTAAGGCTAATGGACTCAATTATAATAAATGCATGGGTCAGTGATTGTAGCAATTTCTCAACCTTTTCTTTATGTCTAGTTTCAGCTTAATAATACACTCCATCTCACAGCAGTGATGTGTGGTAGAATCTGGTCTCCAGAGTGGCTGAGAGAGCTGGAGCCAGTCTGGGAGAGACTGTCTGACTCCCTGTGCCTGGCAGGAGCCCCTGCAAACCTCACCCCACAGTGGGTTCAAGGCCCACCACAGCATCCCACATCCCCAACTGCATTACTGCTCTCTGTTGAGACAGGTACATCTGTAAAGCAGATAATTCGTTGCCTCCCAGTGACAAGACGTGTTGGGAGTGCACAGCTTTCTGATAATTGACCCAGAGCATGATGTGCCCCCTCTCCCATTGGGACCTTGAGGAAAAGTGACAGCCATTCCCTCCCTGTGTCCTTCTCCAAATGCATGTGGCACGTGGCTCGGGCTCCTTGGAGCACACACAGACCAACAGCTCCTCTCCCTCCTCTCCTGCACTCTTCCAGGCATGCAGGCACCTACATGGTGCCTGCATCATCTTCCAGGGAGCCTTGAGAAACCTAATTTTAGAGCACTTCCACTTAAGCTGACTAGAGTTGTTTTTTTTTCATTTCTTCTTCTCTTGCCTGGAGTTTCTTTATAGATCCAAAGACATTGGTGATTTTACTCTCCTAAACACATCTGCTAGTTCCCAGACTGAAGTCCTCAAAATCCTTTTTGCGATGTCACGCTTGTTACTGAGAGTGTTTTGAAGTGAATAGAGGGTTTTAGCTTCAGAGACTGAACAGCAGGAGATGATTAACACTTAGGGAGCAAAGCTGTTTATTGTGTTTTAAATAGTGCAGGAGAGTTTGGTTTTCAAATTGGCTCTAATTAGTATAATGTACTTGTGCGTGCACATACCTGATCTCTACTTCACAAGCACCACGGTCCTTATCAGACTGCTGAACAAAAGCACCAAAATCCACAACATGAAAGTCTGGCTGCTTTTTTTCTTCTACAAATACATGGTCAGGTGGCTTGCATAGGTGAGGAGGACACAGGGTCTGAGCTACTCTCACCAGTTCTCAACACTCATCTTCAGGCAAAGGGAAATGCAAACAGCAGGTCAAATCTCTAGTGGGTGCAGGCAATAGCACAAAACATCGATCGAGCCTGGCTTGTCAGTCCTGCACTTCACACTCATTCCTGAGGTGCTTTCCTTACAGGATTTTAAAGCGCTGTTTGCCTCTTGCTGCTCTTAGTAACAAGTGATGCAGCAAAAGGGGGTGCTTGGATGTTCCTCTCTGCTCCAGCTGTCTCCAGGAAAGGCACTTTGGGGCACAATTTTCTTGCAAAAGGTGGCCCTGGCTAAGGAGACAGGTAGGTGAATGCAGGCAGGTGGGACACCCAATGGCCACACTCAGTTCTTGGCATTTCTGCCATCCTTACCTTGTTTACACCTGACTTTGATGCTATTCAGGAGGGGGTGCTCTCTCTGCAGCCATGCTACATAGCATGAATATACCTCGAGGATGACACTGGGGCACCAGTCTGCCCCATGGAGAGGCACAACTACACCTTGGGCTGGCCAGAGGGCATGGCAGCCTGAGAGGCCTGGTCCTGACCCAGCGATCCCAGCTGCTGCTCTGGGGCAAAAGGCAAATGTTCACATCTTCCTCATCATCCTGACAGCTTGGCATGGCCCTGGTTACCCAGCATCCACCTCCAGCCACATTACTGTGACTGAGGTAGGCACCTTGGCATTAACCAACAGGCACTGACTTCAGAGGTTGTTCATCAAATCCCTTCCTTGTATTTTATAGAAGTTTCTGGAAGGAGATTCAGAAGGAAAATCTTTACCCACAACAGCTGCAGGGTGTTTGTGAGCAACAACATCTCTAACCTATAGTACCACATCCGTAATGAGAAGAATACCGCAGTATCTCACCAACAATAATCCATGAAGCTTAAATGAGATCTGTCCGTAAGCAGCAAACCATCAACTGTATCTATTAGCCCTACAGGTACCTGATAAGAAGCAAATTAAAATAGTGGAGATCAAAGAAATGGGAAATTATATTTAGCTGGCTCATATTAAATAAAGTTTTTGACTCAGGCTCACTGGAGACTGATGCTTAAATTGCTACAAATGGAACTGCCATAAAGACAAAAGAGATTATTAAATCTTTGTGCCAATCATTCAGATATAGGACCAGAGCCCTGCATTTTTGAAAGCATCTTTCAAGCGAGGATGAGTGAAAGATATGAACTAAATCTAAAATTAAGACTTAAAATACCTTTTGGTATCCATTCAAATCATCTGGAAATTTATTTCATAGTTGCTGTCTAAAACGACAAAAACCTTAAAATATATGTTTGAGAGAAGGAGGCAAAATCTAAACAGTGCAGTCTAACATTTTGTATTGTGACATGACAAAGCAGCCATGTTTGTCTAAAAAAAGAATAATAAAAAATTCACTGAAAAGGTGGTACAAAATCACCAAGACCTAGATTTAACCAGAAGTATCAGGGGTCACCCAGGTATGACTCCCATTCAAAATGTGACCGTACTGTAGGGACAGTTGTCCCAGCTGGGACGTGTGGCTGTACAAGGTCCAGCCCCAGTGTCACAGCTATCACAGATGGGTACAGTTACACAGAGCCACCCCTTTCATTTATTGGAGTAAAATATGACAGGTTAGACAGGTTTGGGTAATGCAGAATTGACGACCACAGGCTGAATAAATGCAAGAGACAAAAAGGCAAGTTGGAATTCAGAGAGAAATAACAACCAGCAAGAGCTCATGATTTTATACCTCTGAGTCCGAATACTGGGAGGGGGTAATGGAGCGAGAGAAAAATATCTCTACTGATTTTTCAGAAGAAAACACTTTTTAAAATGGAAAACAAGGAAGGAAAAAATATTCTGAGTCTAACTTGACGAATCCCTCCAAGCTTCCTATATGCTACAGGGATAAAGTAGACATCACCAACAGGACTTGACATATGTTAAATTTTCTCATTTGTCAGAGACCTGGAGAATATGGAACATCTGCACAGCTATAGAGTGATACCATCCTATACTCTTAATGGCTGCTAATTATCCTAATGATCCCGTCCTCTCTGTAGATTGGAGATGTGCTATGTGATTAAGGTATGTCTGAAAAAGCCATCCTAAATTAAAATTAAAAACCAAAAATAATGCAGCATATCTTGTTTCACTGTCAGACTGCCCAGCACAATTACAAAGGTTGCTTTTAAGCCTGGGCAACTTTACTGGGGAAATCTGGGCCCTGAACAGTCATTCTGGTGGCCAAAGGGGGAAGATTTTGGAGGCGACTTCTCTTAATACAAGTGTGAAAATCCTGATTAAGCCTTTTCTGTCATTCTGATGGAGCTGATACCTGGCACTCCAGAAGCCCCTTGGTCTCTTCTCCCACCCTGCTGCAACTCTCTCAGATGATCTTGGCTCAGCATTTCCCCACGGTGGGAGCACACCAATATCCAATATTATGCACAACACAGGGGCAGTGCCACAAACACCTGCTGCTGCAAACATAGCTGCCTTTTCATTGATCAAACACACCCATATTTTTTGGAAACTAAAATGAGGACACCCCACACAGTGCCCTACATGCAACTTTGGGGATGGGGAGCACAGCAATTATTTATCCTATGGGCCCTAAATTATGTAGAGAGCAGCACATCATGAAGTGCAGTACTAACCATAAATCAGACTCAAATAAATTAGTGCTATCTTTTCAACTGTATCAAATGTGTAGCTATTCCTTTCAGATACATCATAGGTCTTTTATCCAGGGTAGCATCAAGGTTAAAATGATTAAGTAAGTAATTTCATTAGCAATGATAAATGTTAATGATGATAGAGAGGGATTTTTGGATGCATTTCATAGAATCACAGGATGGTTTGGGTTGGAGGGGACCTTAAAGATCAATTTGTTCCTGTCATGGGCAGGAACACCTTCCACTAGACCAGGTTGCTCAAAACCCCACACAACCTGGCCTTGAACACTTTCAGGGATGAGGTATCCACAGCTTCTCTGGGCAACTTGTTCCAGGGCCTCACCACCCTCACAGCCAAGAATTTCTTCCTCGTGTCTAATCCAAACCTACCCTCTGTCAGTTTGCACAGAAGGAAATGATGCTGACGTGCTACCAATATCTGCTGTTACATGTAAGCATCAGATACATCCACCAGGACTTCAAGAAATGTCTTTCCAAGCTACAGTTCAACTCTCAGATTTTACATTAGAGGTGCAGTAAATTAACACAGGACAAAATTGGATCACTGTCCTGGACACACAAATTCGGCCACTCGGCTTAAGTGTGTGTGGACAGGGACATGCTGTGCTCTCCAGCATCTATTGATTGCCCTCTGTGCCCCTCAAATCCTGAATCCCATCCTCCCTGGGACTTGTCTTTGCTCTCACAAGGGTTTTCACCGGGTACCACAAGCCTGACATTTCCTTTCCTCTGCCAGAGGGGAGGACAGAGGCAGGGACAGGCATCGGGGCTTCCACTCAATGGCTGGAGCAGAGTAGTGAGGTGAGGAAGAGAGAGAGCCTTCAGATCCTTTGCTTTCCTCCTCTCCAGTGGAAACAGCTCAGAAGTATAAAATTTTGTGTGTCAGTAGGGGTCCCTGTTAAATTTTGTACCACCACCTGCTTGCAGTTGAAGACAGATCAGCTTAAACAGAAGAGGAAAGAAATAACGTGTACAGACATAAATAAGGAAATGCTAATGTTCAAGAGGTTGTGGTCCTGAAGACCAAGCATCCTGCTGGAGAGAGGCAGTGCTAGTTGGGAGGGGGCAGCAGCCTTTGCTCACTGGCAGTGAGGCTGTGGTGGGAAGCCGGGTCTTCACCTGGCAAAGCTCTTTCTAAGCAAGTAGGCCAGGAAATGCTGAAAAGCTGTGTAAGGACTTTATGTTTAGGCTAATTTGCTTTTTATTTTTATTCCTCCCACAGTTAATATCAGCCAATACCTGCCAAAAGCAGGATCTGTACCAAGAGTGAGTCCAAGTCTTGAAGCAGAGTGAGTAGCACGGTCTGAACTGTGGCCGGGCTGCTGATGCCATGGCTTGTCCCACGGTGACAAATCCAACCCCAGAGAGAGGTACAAGGCTGATCCCCGCAGGGCTTCCCCCAAAAACATGCAGGCACAACAGAGTGGCACGCACTGGTGCATTTAAAGCACTTTTGGGTTACTGTACACCTGTTTGATACCCTGTGCTACAGAGGGTAGCAACATTTAGCAGCTGCCATAAACATCGTGGTAGAGGTCTTTGAAACAAATCCAGTCCCTCTGAAAACTCAGTATTTCCCATGCTTAACATTGCATTGGAAAGAGTAGGTTTGTATTATTCAAGGTTCCCCACTGCATTTTGGTTCTCCTACACGTTTATTTAGAAGGAAGGAAAGTGTGCTACTTTCTGCACCCATGTGTGACCAAAGTGCTTTAGCACTTGAACAGAATGTGAGACTCTCCTAGCAATGCATCCTTAAATGTTCAGAGCTGATTCAGGTTAAAAGCATTAGGGGAAGGAGCAAAAAACCCAAACAAACCCCACCTAATGTGTGTACATGAAAAAGCTGACTTCCAGTGCATTCAAGACTTAAAAACATGGAACCAATTTTCTCCAAAACTTGGAACTCCCCAGTGAGGGCTATAAACAAGCTAATTTGACATTGCTAGTTCCAGCCAGCTTAGACTTATGAGTGTGCACATATTTTATTCTGAAGTTATGGGAAAAACATATTTTCCCCATGCTTGCATAAATCAAAACCAGCTGAACCAATTTTGCTTAAATTAGAAAGGGAGAGAGAGGAAGAAGGGAGGGGTGAGGAAGGAAGAAAGAAAGGGAGAGGAAAGAAGGGAAAGGCTAAATACAAAAACTTCAACTTATGCTGGGGCTGAAAAAATAAATCCCTAACAATTAGGGAACATTCAAGGTGTGTTCAACATTAGCAGTGAAATAATGCATTATTTTATACTGTTTTAAGATTAAAATATCAGGAAATTATTGAAGATCTTCACATTACTTGAATAGTGCCTAGTGTGCTATGCTAAATTTTCGTCTCTTGCATTTAGTTATTTCCTCTTCATTTGCCCCACTTCCTCTCCATTCTACTGAAGTTCCCTACTTCTCCTTCTTCCCTCCTGCCATTCGTACCTCTGTGTATTCCTGGGACACAGATACACAAGTTGCCACTCGAGGTGGATCCAGCTTCATCCATCCCCACCACAGGAATGGTCTCTGGCAGATTTTGCAGGTGCTGTTTGGGACACCCTGACTCAGAGACTGCCAAGGACTTCACCACTGCTCAGGATTTGCAGCTACACTTCTTCCAGTACTTAAACCTAATCTTACATTCTGTGCTTTTCAGAGGGAGGAGCTGTAAACGTTGGACCACCAGAGAGAGTGTTACGATACAGGACAGGGACAGAGAGGGGAGTAGGGGAAAGCATGTTGTGTATGGGAGAAATGATGAGGATCCCGTGCAGCTGAGCCCAAACAGGGCATTGCTCAGGCACTCACCACATCTCACCCATGGCATCCCTTGCCCTCCACTCTGCTGCCAAGACTTATTCCTATGACCTCACTGAGCCCTTCCTACTCCCCCTTTCCCTTCCTCCCCTTGCAAGCACCGCAACACCCACTTAACAGTCCCACAGAGCAGGCAATTGGATGGCACTGCATAGATACCCCTATGTGTTAAATCCTGTTTATCTTTCTGCTTTTGTTGAAGGTTGTTTAAAATCTTCTGTCTCTCACTACAACCTGGACGTGCTTTTTTTACTCTAATTTTAAACAAAAGATCCAATTAGTGCCATAACTCCAATGCTAGCTGGAAAGGACAGCAAGGAGATGCTGAACTTCCCAGAGAGATGTGTCTGCTGGCCAGTGTGCCATTTGTGCCACCCAGACCACCCACTGTTGCCTTCAGTGATCTGGAACATCAGGAACAAAGTCCTGTCAGGACTTTTAATTTTCCTTCCCTTCTCTTTAATGTTCTGTTCCCAGTCTCACCTCAAGTTCACCCCTCAGGAAACCCCTCTGCCCCTCAGCTCAACCACCACACCCTCCTTCCCCCATCAGAGCCACTGCAAACCCCAAAGCAGTAAATGCTGAGGGTGCAGAGAAATGCAGAACTCAGTAAGAACTCGAAGTTTAAACATCATCACGCCACTGCCCTACCCCAGCACTGCCACCAACAACAGGCATTACAGCCAATTTCCAGTTTTTGGGATATTCCTTGTGTTGCTGTGCCCTCTTCGCCCACAGTATTGCTTTCCTGTAAAAGTCTGCAGTGGTGCTTCAAAATCTGACTCCTGACCTTCCCTGAGCCCCATCCCAACTCCCTGAGGGCTGTGGGGATGCCACTTGCTGTGATCCCACTGCAACACCGCAGCAGCTCTTGCTCTGTACAGCCGCATGCACAGGAACAGCCTCTGGCATGTCAGCCCAATGGTTATGGTCATTTATAGTTGATGTCTACAGCATCTGTTTAGCTAGTTTGTTTATAAATAAATTTGGAATATCCACATTGCAATAATCCACACAGATTTTAAGGAATTTAATACACAAAATGCAAATCAAGGAGTAAATGAAAAATTAAGTGACCGTGAGAATCAGTTTTTACCATGCAGAGCCAGTTTCAAAATAAAAATGAGAATCATAATCCTACTTTACATATAATTTTCTGCAGGCGTGTGTAATTTACAACTTACACAAAGCAACGGGAAGATTAAAGACATCTTTTGAATTAAAACTAAAGCGCTGTGTAGACTCCCTGCAGTAACAGTTTATTACACCCTATGCAGCTCTGAGGAAGCAAAAGCGTGTTTGTCCAGAGAGCCGAGGGTGGCATTTCCAATATATTTTCCTGGAGGAGGCACAAGCAGCAGGTATAAACCCTTCCCAGTGCATCCCGCTTCAGCCCTGGATGTCTTCCAGGCGGCGCTCGGGGAGGAGCATCGCGTCCCTCTGAGCGCCGCCGGGAGCTGCAGCCAATTCCTGCCCGCCAGGGCAAGGAGCCTCCATCGGGCCGGCGATTCCCCATCCCGGGACCTCACCCGGCGGAGCGGAGCTGGCAGCATCCTTTGGAGAGGCCGCGCTTTCTCAGCTCTCTCAGCTTTCTCTGCTTTCTTACTTATCCCACCTTGGAGAAGCTCTTACTCCGGGGAGGGAGACCCGCGGCACGTTGCGGGATGGAAGTGCCCCATCCCAGCCAAGGACCTCCCCCTGCCCCGAATAATCTTGGGAATACCCTAAAACAGCTGGTTTGAAGAGGGCTATTCTCCCACATGTGCTGCCGTGCACTTACACAGCTTTCAAGAGGAAAGCCACCGAAAGAGACACATTTGAAAAATTCCCAAACTATTAATGTTTCTGAAGAAAGTATGACAATATGAAGTCATTTAGGAGAGAACAGACTTCCGTTGGAGCTTGTCTAATTTCTCTTGGATAATGTTTTTTTTCTTTTCATAAGCAGATGTGTAGAACAAAACCATAAAAATACAGTGCCCTGAAGATGGAAAACTCCTCTTACTTATGAGTGTAGACGATGCTCCAATTCTTTCTCCACCAATTACTTCAAAAAGCTGCTAGATTAAATGAAAGTCCAAATCTGGACATAAACCACACCCACATTTATTTTTAGCAGTACTGTGGCTACTCACTGTAAAAGAAAACAAAGCATTAAATAATTAGTTAAGAATATAAATCCATACAGTGAGCATATAGGGTCCAACACATACATCACAGATCTCCAGCCACCCAAGGAAAGTTTTTCCAGGAGGCAATGTCTTTATTCCATGGAACAACTCAGTTCCCATTCCCTGTAGCCCTTTTATCTTAACCACAACTTAATGAGTCCTCATAAAAATGCACGGGTCTGCACGCGCATGTAAAAACTTGTTTCTAGCCTAATTCCTTCTCTTGGTGAATTGCTCCAAGTCTTCCTGCAAGTCCCTCTGTGATGACACAGCAAGAATTGCTTCTGCTCTACCTTCATGGACTGCTGCCTGTGCTCACACGGGCACACACGTGGTCCACACTGGGGGAAGGTGTGCACTCCTGAAAGGGGCCCCAGAGTTGCCAGGTTTCATGGCAACTGTAAAACTCTCTGCAGGAGCAAAGCATTGGAAATGAGAAGCCTTCCCACTGCATTTGCAGGAGACAGGAAGCACAGCGCTGGTACAGGAGCACTGGGGTACACACCCTCAGGAGCACATCTGTTTCTCTGCCCTTGTTTTGCACTGGCTTCTCGCAGCAGCAGATTTATAAGCCACGTAAAGTTGATTGCTGTTATTTCTCTGAGTTCAGAGTCCTTAAACTGTACTTTAAACCTGCTGTCAATGTTTTCACTGTATTGCTATTCCATAAGTCATTAATCACCGCGTATGACAGTCTGTTCAATGGAATGAAATGCTCGCAGACAGTTCTCCTTGTGCAGCCTACAGCTCTGGATTTCCATGGAGGTGGTGGTACCTGTACAGCTCACGGCTGCAGTGAGCCTGAGCCAGGGCCACTCAGTCCCAGCTCCCCACATGGGGCAGGCAGGACGGGGCATGACCTGGGTGGTTGCAGCTCCTACTGCTCAGCCCCCGTTCTGACCAACAGAGGTGGTATTTCCCTGCCTCCCCTAACAGCTCACGTGCTGTGTGAACACAGCACAGAAATACACTCATTAGGATGCTTTCTGTGGGGGAGTTGTTCTGGGGGTGGAAACCAAACAATTTCCCAGCAGTTCAGTTCTAGCTCAAATCACAGTCCAGTAAAAAAGTTTTACTGGACACAGTGATTTGAAAACACTGCTTGGATACAGAGAGCGGAGGCACTGTTGCTAAGCCCTTTATTTCCTTGGGCTGGCAAAAAAATCACATCATCCTTCTCATCAAAAACTAGGAATGAGGAGGAGAGAGGGAGGGAAAACTAATAAATACATTGAGACAGACTGTTCAGAGGTTGGGTCTTCAGTCCTCACCATTTATTACATGTTTTTGCCAGTCTGAGTACTGGAAAACAATCTGTAGCTCGGGCAGAACACTTGAAAGTATACCTATTTTATACCATATAACTACTCTATTTTCCCCTGTCCCTTGCAAATTTACTCTCTTCCTTGGGAAGCATATCTTAAAAGACAGGCACAGTCCTCAATTCAGACACAGTGCAATTGTAACAGCTCTTTAGTATTCATAATTAATTTTTAGGGAAAAAAAATCATTCTATTATAGATGTACACAGAAGAGTAAAACCTGTAATATGAATGAGGACACAGCACATTAAAAATGTAAATTAAGAATTAAATAGCAAAACAATGGAGTACTGCCAATATTTTTATAACCATACAAATTGCTCATCAGTATCCAGTGTCATGTTGGCAGATTTGTTCAACAGGGAGTATAAAGCCGCAGACAAGATGATAGACTATCCTTTCTAAAGGATGTACTCTCAGCACTGTCCTGCCTGTTATGCATTCTTGTGCTTTAAAATAGAGAGGTGAATGCACTTGGAGCATGAGTGATTTGTTACCAAAAGGAGGGTTTTTTTCCCTGGGCTGTGAAAAATTGGACTCTCCTACTTTACAGACACTCATCTGTAAGCTTCAGTTATCAAAAAAGCAACACTCCCTGTTACAAAGCCTCCCAAAAAGCACTGTTGTCAACACACTACTATGGCTCCAAGTCCCTTTTATTTCAAACCGTGTAGAGTGTAGTGAACACAGTATTTTTATGCCACCACCTTCGTACAAAGCACACCAGAAGATCGGAGTTCACCAGTAAGATCTTCTCCTGTTTCCAGGTCTCCTCAAGAAATAAATTGATGCACAGGATTTGGACACTTTGAGTGAAACACCAGTTTGTACTGAGACTGCTAGGGGGATGTGAGCCCCATATATCCTCCTCAGGAGGAAGGCCAGCCCTCCACCCCATCACAGTGATACAGGCTGGGACTGCAGCCACGTGTGGGGTGAGTCTGGCAAAATTCCATTTGGCTCTTCCAAGGAAACCAAGGACAGAAGAGGCAGCATTTGCACCTAGAGATTTCTAATTATAAAGCAGGAACTGACTTATCACCCTGAAATAATTTTCCCGACATCACTCATGTAACAGAAAACCCAGTCTCCTGGAAGCAGAAAGTTGGAGATTTTAGCTGTGTAACTGGAGCCTTCACATCACCCAACTGCACACACATGCCCTTTTCCCTTTACATAGTAACGAACAGCAGCAAACTATTTTATGACCCAGACACTTCCTCATCACCACAACTTTTTCACAAGGGTCAGGTGAATGTCAGCACTCAGTCAAGGCCCTGTGTATCCTTGCCATGTAGGTAATACATCCTGATTACACTGTAATAAGGTGCTTTGTTTTAATAAATTAAAATGTGAACTGCAGCATATATCCAAGTGCTTAGTATGGATTCAGGGTTTTAGTATTTATTTTCACCAAATCACTGAGCAAATCATGTGTTCCCAATCACAGCAACGGCCACATGACGTGAAAAATGGGATGGATCCTGTTACTCCTGGAATCCCTCCATCCATCTCCTTTCTAACTGTAATTCTGTTTTGCTTGAGGGATCTTTGGCCAAACATCCAGAGAACTACTGCTTTCACCATTCACCATTGTCACAGCTCCTACCCATTCCCTAACAGCACTTGGAGGCAAATATTAATGACAAAGTTCAGAGCCAGTGCAGGGTAGGACAGGGTTGCTAGTGAGGAATGAGGCAGAGCAGCTCATCTCCTTGCTATTGCAATGTCAAACTCCAAGCTGGCAGGCAAAGACAGGGTCTCTTGAGTCCCACCTCATGCCACCAAGCCAGCAGTCCTACATTGTAGAGCTTTGATTTTCACAAGAGTGATAAGAAAGGGGGAAGGCCAGTTTAGCCACACTTACTTTTTGAGAGATGCAAGTTACAGAGAAGGACGTGGCTTGTTACTTTCCATGGATTTAATTTCATGGCTAAAATCAACTTGACACACAGGCAAAGCACCGTGTGATAAAACCAGGAGGGGCACTGCAAGCCAGTGCCACACTGTGGGGGCTGCCTGACCTGGAGGCCAGAGAGCTGGGGAGCTGATGCATCCATCCTGCTGGGGCAGCACAGGCTCTGCTACAGCCAGCCAGGCAGGATGTCCTGCCAGGTTTTCAGAAAGAAGATTCAGTGACAAAGCAGCTTTGTGAGAAGGACAGAGTGCAGAGGCCTCGCCCTGCCATGAGGGATGTCACTCCCTGATAGCAGATGTGACCGCCCGTCCTTCTCTGGGATCCCTCCTGGCCCTGCCTCTCTCAGCACCCCTGGGACACCCAGTCAGAAGAGGTTTGCATCCAACCAGCACATCCTGACTGATTGGTAAAAAGGAAAAAAAAAAAATGGACATTCATAATGTGCGACTGCTAAACAATTCTTTGAGATATACACTGATGACATTTAAACCCCAATGCAAACGCTACAAAATTCATGATACTCACTATATCAAAACATGCTGGAAAATGGATGTGTTGCTTTTCTCTAGGAACTTGAATTTTATATTATTAAAACAGTTTGGGAGGTGGAAGGAGGACCCTGATAGATTTAACGTTTATACTTTTGTCCTAGTACATTGCCAGTAAGATAAAATATTTAGTGGCTTTATATTCCCTAACCATATTTTTGACAATATGCTTCATGCTCTATTTGCCACAAAAGTTGTGACACTGCAGTCAGTCTTCAAAGAATAAAGTATGCATTTGTCATAGCAAAAGATCAAAAAAATCTCATTTTTTATTACCCTGCCATTGGTTAAGTCAAGCTCTGATAATTAGGATATTGGATATTTATGAGGAGCTATTCTGCCTTTATTACTGCTTTAGGTGCCTGTTGACAGATGCAGCAAGACAATTTACATTGATGTGTGAATTTGCCAGTATTTCAGTAATAATATCCAAGTCTAAGTCTATTAGAAAAAGGGTCCATATCTCACTCTTGGAATATATATTTTCAATTAATTCTGGTTTTGTAGCATGTTCTCTGGTATGCTGTCATTTAGGGTTTCTATCATTTATTTGTACTCTGATCGAATAGTAGCTCAAATTAAAGTCCAGAGGGTAACTGGATAAAAGTAGGTAATTACATTAGAAAGGCAGAATGAGCCACTACAATCTCCTAGTCTGACCTCCTCAATAAACACGGGCTGTAGGACTCTCCCCCTGAATTGATCCCTGCTGCCATTGCAGCATGGAGGAAAGAGGGGAGGGCAACTCCTCCCCTGCACCAAACCAGAGCATGGAGACTTGGTGACAGAGAGCAAGTTACCAGAACCTGGGCAGAAGGGGAAAAATGCAACTTTTCCCCATGCTCAGTGGTTTTCTTTCACTTCCGACATTTCACATAAAAATTTGTCTGCTTATAAATATTTACTTCCATTTAGGAGATGCAGGCTGCCATACATCTCACACCCATGCTCTCTCAAGCTGTCCCTCCTCTCCTTGCAACTGCAAACGATATTTTTTTTCCTTTATCCCAAAGAAATGTTCAGTCTTACTATTGATGCTGTGTGATAAAAGCGCACTGATCCATTCCCAGTTAATCTATGTCTATTCTACAAGTAAATGGTTCAATACTTCCTCTAATGATCTGTACATTTCAGATTTTCTTACGCCTGAAAAAGCTCCAGCAGAAGTTTATGGTAGCAGAACCATAAAATCAAGCATGGAGCAACATATAATTGCAGTAGACTGTATGCCTGAGACCGCCAATTTAAGCAGAACCGAGTAAAACCTTAATGCCTTCAATTACAGACACTTGAAATGTCCTGCCTTTCTCGAGCATTTCTGGGGAGGGATGAGACAGAAGGAAAGCTTTATCATTACAGCCTTGGCATTTACTCACATCAACATCATGCACCTTCCTTGCTCGTTGCCAACAACAGTTCAGTGACTTCTGGAAGTGTTATACCCCCAGAGACAGAAGGGAAATTTGACCCTCACAGCTGAAATTACTCAAGGCCCCCGTACTCAAAAGGAGCCCGGGCAGATAAAGAGCAAAAAGCAGCTTACCCTTCTGCTGAGCCCTCAGCAAGCCTCTGGAGGGTTTCTTAGTGCTGAGGAGGAAAGGGTGCCACAAAAGGAAGGTGAAGAGCAGCAGTGCTGACTTCTAAAGTGGGAAGTTCAGGATAATTTATTCTAGCAGCAGCCTCTCTCACCAGTTCTCCCCTTCACCATCTCACCATTAATCCGCAAGGTCTTCCTTACTCAAGATGACAGAGGGAAAAGAAAGCTTTAAATCACGTGTCCTTCTCATGGCAAGGCAAATGAGGGCTAACCATTCTAGGTAACCATGTTTTATTAATAGGATATTTACAGCACTTAACGATGCTCTGGCATTTTGCTATTAGGGTCAACATATTTTTTCCCAGGAAGACTTTTAAATTAAGCCACATTTTTTGTTTTGCTCTGGCTTCCACCTGAAGCACTCCTCTGGGTCAGAGATATTTACAGCTTGGATGGTTAGAAAAGAGCTTGAAAGGAACAGGTAGGTGAAGAATAACACTGCTTCTAACCTGACCTTTAATAGGTTTTCAGAGGGTTTAAATACATTTTTCCAAGTTTGATAGTGACTGCACTCCTTTGGCCTCGCTGATGTGGTACTCTATCAACTGAGGCAGGTGTGAAGGGGAACACATACATAGGGAGAGCAAAGAGCACTGTTTAACCTGATCACACAGCTTACATTTGAATAAGCTTTCCACAGCTTTTGAACTCTGTTAAGTCCACAAAGATCCTCCAAGCAAGAGAAAGAACAGAGAATGAACAGACTTACCAAGAAAAAGATCCAGTTTAAATAATTTTATTTATTCATAACAGCCAGAGCTACCATGGCACGCAAAGGACAGCACAAGGGCTCTGCTATTGCTGCTCCTCTGTAACACATTTATTTTGCATGAATTTGCCTGATCACAGAAGTCATCATCATAGTAAGAAAATAGAATTTGCTCTTGTGCTGTCTCTTCTCTTTGCATTGACAGGAATAAGACAGGCAGGGCAGAAGGTGTGGCTAATGTTAAAAAGTGTAGTTACACCCAGGCAAGCTCTTAACCAAGAAAACGTCACCAAATTAGTGACAAAAAGCACATTTCATGTGGGAGTTGTTAGAACTCAATAGCAGTGTAGCAAATGCATTTCAGAGATCAATAAGGAACAAATAAAGGGAACACAAAGCAAAGCATCACCACTATAACTCCACTTGCTTCTTCAAGGCTGAAGCATCCATTAACCACAGGGTATCAGGAAGATGCCCGGTAACTTTTCAGTGAGTTACTGCTTTCTAAGGTCCATGATATTACACATTAGGTGCCCAAATTGAAGGAGGAATGGAATGAGATTAAAGCTATTAAGCTTCAAAGACACAGAGAAATCTACCCACAAATCTGGAGGAAGAGCAGAAGAAATTGAAAGGAATAGGCTAGAAGTTATTTTCTCAGAGTTTCTCACTTGTGGAAGATAAGGTTGTACAGGCCTCTTCTACTTGCAGACAGGATTTTCCTGCTAGCACGAGAAAAGCCAATAAAAGATGTGTTTTAAATAAAGTAATTGATTAAGGTCAGCTTTTCTTTTACATCTGATTAGACCAAAAAACCACATCTGAAAGAGGTTTGACAGCACTTGGATCTCACTAACGCATTGATTTGCTGCACGTTGAAGAGAAGTTCAATTTAACAAAATAGACGAGTGTGAAGCTCTGCAGATGTGAACAGCGGGGAGCAGGGATGCCAGAACACCAGCTGTGGGCAACGAGTCCATGGGGATCACATCACTGTGCACACAGCATACCTGAGACCTGGAGAGCCACAGGAGCATCACGCTTCACTGAGCCAAAGCAGGCACAGCCCATAGCGCTTTTTCGGCTGCTTTTGTGCAGGCAAAGACATATGTGGCACTAATAGCTGGAGATTAGCATAATTTCTCAGTATTTCAAGATTCCAGTCTTATGGCTCCCAGACTCAGCCATGAGCTATGCCAGGAGCTGTGGACTGTGATCCAATTCCCAGTATTCAGGAATGAAGCAGTAATATCTTCTTATTCTGTGATTACACCACTTTTTGTTGTAAACTCCCAAATTCTACTTAGCACATTCTGGTCAGTGTGTGCCCAGCCTGAGCCCACCCGATAGGAGCATTAAGCACACTGTAACCCCCGAATAGCTTGTGCTTGGAGAAGGGATGAGCCAGCAGCTGCCTCCTGAAGGCCCCCAGTCTCTGCAGAGAGCTTTAGCTGTGACGATGATGCTCTGAGGGCTTCCACCACCACAGCCAGCAGTGTCTCCAAGGCAAGCTAAACATCCACCCATTCCTCTGACAGAAAAATTGAAATCTACCCTGCAAGGCATGGGGCAAAAACTGCTTAATTCTGCAAAGAGACTTGGTCATTACAGCTCAGACCTGAGAGGTGCCAATATTGAGGCTGATGCTCAGAGCAGCCATAAGCTTCTGCACCACAGCAGTCAGTCTGACTGCTGCTGAAGGCATGAGAGGGAGACGCAGGCAGTTTGAGTCCCAGTGCAGGCTTTGCCCGGGATAATGTCAGCATTTGTGTTTAACCCCTTTCTGACCTCTGTGTAAAATGAAGGTGCCTGGAAGCAAAGCAGAAATAGTAATGAAACAGTTCATTGCTCAGTTCACAGTAAGCAAGGACATCAGAAACTTTCATTACAGCAACCAGAAGCAACAGTAAGATCAGTCTATTTGATGTTTGAATTAGAGGTTAAGGGTGGAGGAAAAGGAGAATTTCGTTGTTTGTGATAAAACTCATCCCTCTCTCTGGATACTGCTAAGCCATCCCTGGCAGGGATGGACTTTTATCCCTGGCTCAGACTTCTGAAGAACAAATCTTTTTGCATTTTGAATGCACCAGATGGTATGCCTTTACAAAACTGGCCTCCAGGGAAGATACCTCTAAAATCCCTTCCTGCAAGGACTTCACTCCCTCTCCACCCCCCCATTCCCCCCCAAATTACTCAGTTCAGGCTCTGTGTAATGCGGGACAGAAGCATATGCCTTTCCTTTGGCAATTGCATTGTGTTATGCTATTAAGAAATATGCCCAATCTGCCTTCTTTTCAGTTCAGTATATTGTACTTCTCCTAGATGGATGTATACCTCAGACCAAATAGTTCTGCATGGCCTAGACTGGGGTAATTGGATTACATTTATGTGAAACCAAAAGTGCTAGATGTTCTCAGGGGTGATTTTCTTTTTCAGACTGCCATTAGAGTCCCAAGGAAACCAAGTAGAAAAGCCTAAACTAATCTCACATTAAACGGGATTTTTTTTTTTTCTGATCAGGTTGCATAGGGCAACTTCTAATAGGAGTTGCACAGCTGAGAGAAAAAAAGTCCCCAAACTCCTTACCTCGAGGGAAGAACTTCAAAACACGAGAAATGAGGAAATCAGAATTAATGCCCACACATGTGCTTAAGCTCACCCTGCTGTGCCCGTGGGTGCTGGTAGCTGATAATTCACGCAGTGGCAAAAGCCTGGATAATTGACTCTACTGTAGCAAACAAAACACACTCCCAAAGAAGTCAGAAATCATTATCCCTACAGTGCACAAGTGTCCGAGGCACAGGGAGAGTGTGCAGACTGAAGAAGGTCATTCAGAGGAGCCACAGAGGAGCTGAAACCAGAGCCTGAGTCTCAGACCCCACTGCAAAGGAGCAAATGATTTGTGGCTGGCGGGTGCTGGGAAGATAACCTGGCAAGTTACTGGCAAACTTGCTGTTCTAACTTTGCTGTGACAGTGGAAGAGGAAAAAAGTCCTCAACCTTGAACATAATAAAGGAAGACACTTGTGACACGTTTTGAGTGAGGTGTTTTGAATGGCTGCTGTGGAAGGCCCAAGGATGCATTTAAATGCGCCTGCAAGGAAACACAGGGCGCAATCAAAACAGTGAGAAAGTGTGCCAATCACTCCTCATTCCCAGTGGAGGAGTATTCTCACAGTGGCTGGATCTGAGCCCCGTGGCTGGCTTAGGACCAAGGTGATTTCTTCGAACTCTATGATTTCCAAACTGTAAATAACCATTTTGTGCTGCGACAGGATTTTGTTAGTATTCCCAAAGAGAAAAGATATTCTTGCTTGAAAACACAATTCAGAAAACCTCTTCAAGACTACTCTGAAGCAGAGGGGAGAGCATTCTTTCACAGGCATGAGGGATATTAACTATTTTCCATTATCTTACTAATTGTCTCATAACATCCCAGCAGCATTTATTTTTCTTAGTGCAATGCAACTGAATTACATCTGAATGGGGAGTAATTAAACTAGTTAGCTCTTTTTATTTTGTCTCCCTTGCAGACACAGAGCTAATTTGGGTTCATCTTGAACACTATTGCCAGAGTATGCACTGTACTTAGAGCTGAACAGCAGAGGACATAGAGTATTTGTTTAACCTGTAGGGCAATTTCGGAAAAGAAACACAGAATAATCCCAGTAAAATGGAATCAGAAAGGTTCCTCTGACTAGATTTGTACCTTCAGAGCACAAGACCTTCACCAGAGAAACTGCATTTTATCTCAGAGATTAGCTAATTTGCAGGTTTTTTGCTTGTGCTTGTAACCTGGACTAGAAACAATGACAGAGGCTGCAAAGGCTGCAAAGGCAGGGAGTGACTGGGAGAAGTGAATGAACCCAGAAACAGATTCAGAGACCTCACAGAAATCTCACATGCAGCAGGCTAATAGCTGTGGGCAGTTCCAACTCAATACTGCCAAACCATGCCGTGTGGGTCCCTCCCTGGCTGTTTGCTCCTGTCCATACATTAAGCTTTGGGCTCAAGTGGACAAATAAGTGTCAGTTTGAACACCAGGTCTTACAGATCACCGCAGAGGAAAGTGTTTGCTCCTGACTCTGGTAGAGCCCCATATGATGGGAACAGCTGTTTCCCTTTGTCTCACATCTCACACAGAGGCACTTTTTGGGGTGGCTCCCCGACCGCCCATGGGACAAGCCAACACTCACACTGGGACGTGCTACATAACGAGATTTCCTGCTGGGGCTGGGACCTGTCACCTCCCCAGGGCACCTGTAATGGGGCACTCCCACCTCTCCCAGCACTCTCCCAGACTTCTACTTGGGAAGAACAAACATCTTTCAGCTTGGATTTGTTTTTCCTCTTGGCATCACATAGTTTGTCTTTCAGTCAGTGGTTGATGTCATTTTTATGTTTGGAAGGAAATTAGTCAGAGCTCAAGGATAACAGCAGTGGTTTCTGGAACCACTGAAGGTGTTGGCCTCTAGACTTGTGCATGTCAGAAGTGATATTATTGTGTATTAGTGGGAGTTAGGATGTGTCACCACAGATGTGATGCAACCTGGAGAGCCCCAAAGCTAGGCTGTGCCCTCAGTTCTTCCTTCTCCCTGCCCCAGATGGGTTTGCTATTTATGGGGACACATCAACTGTTGATTTTGTAGATGAGAAAATACCTTTTGGTTTTATCTTCTTGATGTACTTAAAGCTTCATATTCCCAAGTGCTGAACTAAAGAGACCAAGAATTTTTATTTTGATCTCTGTGACCAAAGAAAAAAAATTAAACAACAAAATTTTTCTTCTAAATATCTCCTGTTTGATGAGGAAAAAAACCTGATTATCAGTTCTGAAAACAATGAGTAACTTCCCCCTCCACCACCCATCCCCTATTCCTTTCTTTCATGCTCCTTCCCTGTAACTGCTTTGTCACCCCACACTCAGCCCCATTTCAGCTATTAATAGGTAATAGAGAAACATGGGAGGGAGGACAGGATGAGATAGAACCAAAACACTGAAGAAATGAAAGAAGTCACTCTTTTCATCAGCAGATTTTTTTAACAAAACCACACAGAGATTCTTCTCTTTGTTAGGTTTTAAAGACAGGCCTAGAGCTCAAACAAACCCTATCTTCAAGTGGGAATCAAGGGGGGTTGTTTTTTTCATCAACCTGTTAAAATCTGTTCCAGAATAAGCTTCTAAGAGGGACTGGACAAGTCACGTAAAAATGGGAAGGAGGAAAAATCTAACACTGGAAGTCATAGAAAGAAGCTTGTTGGACCATGCGTATCTTATTAAAAACCAGGATGTAGAAAATAACTAGCCCGGCAAATTACTTTTGGTTTAAATGTTGTGTTTCTAAATTTGCTCCAAACTGAAAAAACCCCTGATAATTTAAGACATTCTTCTTCAAACTGAGCAACCAAATAAACTCAGTCTTACGCGGTGAGGATATATAACTTGGTAGTTACCATTAAGAATATTTTCATGAAGAAATATAGCAATATGACAGCGGATGTATCATTGACAAATTTACCTATAGATCTGTATTATGACAAGCATAAAAATCTATCTACGCTACAATACAGCTCTTCATAATAGGTTTTGATAGTTGAATATGTGGAAGCTGTCATGAATACAAATAGAGGGAAACCCACTTTCCAGCTATTCGGCAACACAAATCTTTTTGTGTGTCACTGAAATAATTTCTGCTGCTTTTGAAGAGAAAAGAAAAAGATGCTGGGAAGGTACTTCTTCTTCCAGCTGCACCATTTGAAGTTCTTGTCTAATTTTTCTGCAGCAAAAACACAGAGAACCTGAGGGCATAGTTCCTGGGTGTAAGGGTTACAAATTTAGCAAAGTTATTGCTAGCAAACATGTTTATTTTAAAAAGCATAAAGAAGGAAACTTGTTAAATGAAATCATAGTGATGGTGCTATTGAGACAAAACAACTAAAGATAGGGGCTGGGGAAATGAAATTAAATCCTATTTACTCTTGATTTGGAGGAAGAAGGAGAGAAGGAAGGAAAGAGTTTGCTACTACGAAGCACTGAGAAAACTACAGTTTGGTCTGTAACTGTGAAGGGGTAAAACTAGCTATTGTTTTAGAACCTTAATTGCAAACAAGTTAAATAATAAACATTCCTGGCCATATTGTAAGCCAAATATAGGCATACACTTCGGTGTGTGGTGCCGAAGCATGGAAGAAGTGTTTTAAACAGAAAAATCTTCACTGCTTCTCCTAAAGAAACAGAGGCAGCTGGATGGTAGAATAAAAATTTGAAGTTGTAAAAGCCTTAGTTGAACTCAGAATCCTGACTTATGGAAGGAATAAAATCTTTACTATGCTGTGGATGGGCAATTTCCCATAGAGAGAATCTTCTCCTGTCCAGTGCTTTCTGTTATTAATACTTACTGTGTTTCAGATAATCTTCATCTGTAACAGTTAACAAGTAATATGGCTTTATGAAGCTGGCATCTCTTTCTCTAAACAAAGAATTAAAAAGTCCTCTTAGGCTTAGCTCCAAAACAAGAGAGCTGTCAATATTAGCTTTTCTTCCATCAGACTGTGCACATACAAGTCAACAGACTTGGTGCTGTTTTCAGGTGACTGTCCTGCCCACTTGAGGAAGACCACAAGAGCCATAAAAAAAACTATTATGGCTAGGATGTAAGACAGAGCCATAGATTTTATGCACATAATACATTCCTGCCTTATAGGATTTTATAAGCTACAAGGAGGATATTGTCTTTGAAGCATAAAGTGGTAGACACTTTGCAATCACTTCTGGTCTTACAAGCATTCAAGGGGAAAACACCCTCTGTCAAATTGAGTTGGTTGTCAATTGGCTGAAGAGAAGCTCAAAATGACCCAACAATGTGCTCTTGCAGCCCAGAAAGCCAAATGCACCCTGTGCTGCATCAAAAGAAATGTGACCAGCAGGTCGAGGGAGGTGATTCTGCCCCTCTACTTTGCCCTCATGGAACTCAACGTGGAGCACTGCATCCTGTGGAGCTCCAACATAAGAAAGACTTGGACTTGTTGTAGTGATTCCAGAGGAGAACCACAAAGAAAATCAAAGGGCTTTCATTTTCTTTGTAACCAGGTCTAGTGGAAGGTGTCCCTACACACAGCAGGGAGTTGGAAAGAAATTGTCTTTAAGGTCCATTCCAACCGAAAACATTCCATGATCCTATGAAATCACAGCCTATATAATCTTATTCTCCACAAATAAACTACCAAATTAAAGGCAGGAAAGAGAAAGCTTCAAAGCAATTTCCTGTCTTATCTGCAGGTACATACTCACACACTGCTGTTCAGCCAGCTGAAGACAAAAAGATTGCAGGCAGGGCAAAAAGGAATATCAGTCTCCAAAAACTGTTTAATTACTCATTTTTGGACTCAAACCAAGTGCCAATAGTAAACTGTATGCAATTATCCAACTTAGAGACCCCACATGTTTGTTCATTGCTGATTGACCTAGAACTGGTATATTGGTGGCAGATGCAGAGAAAGAGGAGGAAAGATAAGGGAGGTTTCAGCATAATTTTTTCACATCTTGATGTCATGGGTTTAGAAAACCCGCACTATTAGCATCAGATGATGGTCTTTTCAAAAGTCCAAAATATTTGGTTGTGCAGCAAGCATTAAAGTGAGACTCACATCTCTCACAGAAATGGCTATTCCTGTGGAGTGATGTGTGCCTGAATTAAACCAGACAGTTTCACTGCTCTCTTAATTTTTCCACACTCCAAATATTTCTATTGCACATGAAACTGCATATTAGAAATTATCCTTGTGGTTCCCTTTCAGCTTGGGATATTCTATGATTCTGTGATTCCATAAGCCTACACACTACGTGATACCATCCTAAATGTGCAAAGCCCGGTTGTTTAATGCACCAGGGTGCCTGAATGTGCAGGACTGTGAACAAACAAAGCTGCAGGCAGTCCCTGTGTTACTCCAAGACACAATCAGACAAAACAGACTCACCCAGGAGAGCTGCAGTCAGTCCATTTGGAAATGGGACTGCCCATCAATGACAAACCAGGGACACTGTAAAGCAAGTAGCTGGACTATTGCTTAGGCTCAAGATGGGAAAAAAAAACCCCTTCCAACATCTCCATGCTCAAATGAAAGAGAGTTAGTGCTTAAAGCGGAAAAGTCCCTTATCTAAAAGAGATAAAAATGAAGACTGTTCAAATGCAGATCAGGGAGAGATGAGGTTTTCTAACACTGCCAAGGGAGAAATACAAGCAGGCTGCATTTCTGAGCCTCAGCACAAGTCATATTAAGGAGTTTTCTTCAGAGAAGCAAAGCCTTTGTCTAGTGTAATCTGCAAATACACAGAAGTTATTTTCCTCTGAGCAGCTACAAGTTGGTGCAAATAATCCTCTTCATCTTCCAACACCATCATCAGAGGTGGCTGGAGGTGAATGTCTACTAGCAGCATTTCGTGCTACTCAAATTCATCTGACATTGACAGCTTACTGCAGCTCATTTTCATCTACTAGCCCATGATGCATATCTTAAAAAATGCAACATGTTAGAAGTCCTGGTAATGATGAACTGTGCAAAGATAAATAATTGGTTTTACTACAAAGATTCTTGCATGTGCATTTTCAGAAAATGCAAAACTGATTCATTTAAAACTTGCTACAAATTTGTTACAGAGCCTGTGGTTCTCAGAAGTAGCTGGGCCACTTTTCTTCTGTAAATAAATATTTCTTATCTAGTTTCAAAATGTTTAGTATATGCACTTAATATGTAACAGCTCTGTTAATAAAAGCTCGACACCAGCTCTGTATGTCAAATTTCCTTTTCACCATTCTTTCTGGTTCTGTGTAGATTGGATACGTTTTAACATAGAGGTTATTTGTTCTTGTTTGTACAGTGCACATACAGTGAGCCCCTGGTCTCAGATTGGGCTCCAAAGTACTACCATGTAATAGATAAATTGCAAGAAGTGTCACTGAAGTACTTGCATTTATTTAAATCAGTACTGCTTCTGCTAAGTCAGGAGGGGCTGCCCAATGTCATTGTTTTCAGAAGCTGGTGATTCTAAATGAGCAGCATCCAGCTGCTTTGAATTTTTTTTAACTTGTTATTATGGCATAATAGGGTGCTTGCAGATTTAAATTTTATTCATGAATTGTCTGCACATCTGCAGAATGTAGGAGATTTATTTTAACTTGTTTTTTTACAACTGGTCTGAGAATGAAATGCAACTTTGCCATAAAGTTCACCAGCTGCAGAACTTCTTTTTTTTTCTGTCCTATAATACTCCTTATTTGAGGTTCAAGTGCTTTGGCAAGGAAACTTCCAGAGCAGATTCTTTTTTATTTTCCCCCAGGTTTTGAGTGGTGTATGTTCCTCCCCAGGTACATGCACAGAACTTGCAAATACTAATGAGAGCTATGCTTATGTTCCTGTGGGAAGGCAGACCTGATACTGAAACTCTCTGCTCTGCTGTGGTGCTCACATCAACAGTTTCATTTGATTTGGCAAGAGGTGTCTATGATTTAGTCATTAATCCTGAAATAGAATTTTCATACTGAAATGATAGTTAATGTAAAATGGTGTTACTACATTTAAAATGATAATATTGTGTTTAAGAATCTCATTGTTTCTTTTCCTTCACACACAATTTTACATGCCCTCACAGAAAATTAGCAGGCATGAGGAATTAAAGTGCTCCCGGCCCAAAGAAGACTCCGATTATATCTCAGATTATGTAAACTTAGAAAATAACTTTTAACCAGGTTAAAGGTATTTCTGTCCATCAGTCAGCTTATTAAAGTTTAATGAAAGGACAACTAGGACAAAAGTCTCCACACTTGCACAGCTCCTGACAACCTCCAACTGCAGCCAGTCCACTCACTTTTCTTCCTGTCTTTCTCAGTCCTGAGGATGGGTGTGTAGAGAGATAAGAAAGTGCATTTTTAGGAAAAATGAACCTAGAGAGAGTAACTTAACCTGCTTGGCATTACCAACAACACGGCAGGAGCTAAGGCAGTCTCTACAGACAAGTGGAGAATAAATTCTCATTAGCCTAACATAACAGGAAAGGCCAACGCGTACAAGTCACTTTATGATGATCTGCTGGAAGATAATTCTCAGCCAAAGCACCCTGATCCACCTGGTGTCACAGTAAAGCAAAATAGCTCCACCTGTTTTAAATTTTATATGAAAAACTGTTTTGTTTTGCTGAAGCTATCAATTTCTAATTTAATTATGCTGAATATTGAATTCTACTTGTGTAAACCCAAATTGTCAATACATTATTTCGCGCCTAAGGATTTTAGGTCCTTTCCTGTAAGACAATGCATCACAGTTTATCGAATTTCTATAGCATCGCCCAATTTTTCTTCTTTGCCTGTATACCAGAATTGTTTATTGTAAAATACTTATTTTAAAACTCAGATGATGACAAAAATATGTCCCCAATGTTATTTCAAGGACACACTTAAAAAAAAAACAAAAAAAAACAAAGAACACACAAACTTTTAGTAATAAATAAGTTGCATGTTCACGGGATAGGAAGCAGAATAATTACCCAACTGCTTTAAACAAATTGTGGCACCTAATGCTAATCAGCTTTAGTAACCTCAAAAAAAGGAATTGAATGTACATTCATTTATATTCATTAACTAGGCAGGGTTTCTATTTTAGGAAAGCACAGGGGTTATCATGAGATTTTTGTTTCTATTCCCCCCACAGAACATCAGTCCTCGGATCAAAAGCATGATGTTTCACTTTAAACAGATTTTTTCATGCCTCAGAATTTTCTTCTCAAAACCACACTGAGCAATAATGATCAGAACCATCGATATATTAAAATAGTAGGAAAATTAAATAAAGACTATTTGAACCTTAGGGATGCTTGGCTTTCTCAGTGCTGCTTCAAGGGATAAAGAATTTGAAAAAGACGATGTAAAGATGGCAATTATTTCTGACCTGAAATGACTTGAAAGTAGAGTTCAGTAGAGTTCAGTCAGCAAGATTTTTGTCACTGAAAGTCTGAAATGCTTCTAGTTCCTACTGAATTCAGTGCATTGATCTCCAGTGCACACCGACAAGCAGGGCATTTGCCTCACTCTTTAGGCTCTTGGGGCTTTTCCTGAACAAGTCTTTTTCCAAAATGTGCCCGCTCAGGGTGGGAGCTGGGGCCCTGTGAGCTGAGTCTGCTTGTGGACTGAAAGAACCAAACCAAAAACCCACCCTGCTGCTGCTCAGCGTGAGCAACGAGCCTTGAGATATGACGAGTGGATTGGTGAGAATGGCTATTCCCAGTTAGGTGATACTCCTATATATGCACGTTTATATACACACACATCTGGGGGTGTATTTAGATACAGACTGATTCAACGTTCCTGGTGTCAAAAAGCCACATTTTTTTGGTGTCACAAGAACTCCCAGCAGAGAGAGGCAGAGTATCTCTCAGTTGGCTGCTTCTTTTGTGAACCACATTTTAAGGTGAGTGCTTCCTACCCAGTGTGCATCCCCACACCAGGACATTTAGAGGTCAAATACCACAATGTGTATACACCTAAGGGAGGGTTTACTAATCAGTGACAACTAGAGAGTAAAATCTTCCTTTAATGCGAGAGGAAACCCCAGTACATCTTGGATTTTCTTGAGCAGTTCAATGCAGCTGACCTCCTACAGCAGGAGTGGCTGAAAGCAGACCATAAATTCACTTTCAGAGTGAGGAAAAAATCCTTGCCAATGACTGCTTTGTGTTCTAAGGCAAAGAGACCCAGAAAACTAAGCATCCCAGATATCCAAGAAAAACACATATTTTCTTCCTTTCTTTGTGGTTTTTAATTTGAGTTTTTTTGGTTGGTTGGTTGGTTTGTTTGTTTTGGTTTCATTTGGTGGTTTTTTTATTGTTTTTAAAGAAGTTCTTCATTAGAATGTATCAGAGCACCCTGCTTTTGATGAAGCACAGTGGCCAAGGGGTCAGGCTATCAGTTTCAACTAATATTAAGGCAATTCAAATGAAAAGTGATATATCTAAAACATAGAAAATAAAATGCAGAGCTTTGTCACCAAGAAGGTGAATCAGAAAATGTCATACAAAGATATGCAGACAATTCAGTAGAAAGGAGAGAGCAAAATTCACCTAAGCACTGCCATGGACAGGAGTCGCAGCCACGGGCTCAGACTACATAATATGAAGTTCCCTAAGACTACTTGGACCAACATCAGACACCTTTAATAGGCATCCAGTGATGCCTATTCAACTGAATTAATGCAGTGGAGTTTTCTCATGCCCCAAGAGGTTCCAGGCACAAGTGTCAGCTCCAAGAGCAGAGCATTTTCTGTCTGATTTCCATTTCCAACCAGAAGGATCAGTACTTCATAGAAGGGTTGTGAGAGCCCATTGTGGCTCCTTGACACTGTCCATGCAGTGTGGGGAAGCTGCCTTTCTCCTGACATCTTAACAAATTTGGGAGCAATTCTTCACCTGGATTGTTAAAGACTAGAACCAAAACAACTGTAATCAATTATAGCGTTCGAGGCCCAGGAGGGAATTTAGAAACGAGCTCTCAAGGTCAGGGTTTCAGTGGAAATAGATGCTTGCTGACAAGAAGTAGAAGCTTCCCCTGAGCTGATGGCTACATCTGCAGGACAAGTACACCATGTGCATGCTCAGTGTGTTGGAGCAGCAAACAGGAACACACGTGGCTGATTCACAGCACACAGAAGGGTTAACATGAGAGAAGCTACCCCAAATAAAGTCCATGATATCCAGTCTGAAAGGAAAAGAAATCAATTCTGCTTCCCGTGGGTAAGATTTCACCACTTGATTAGAGAAAGAAATGAATCTTTAAAGTATACTTACAGGAAAGGTATTTGCCATTTGCATGAGAGATGGGGATGGCTGCATCCCAAGTTAATGAAATCAAGTCTTCTGTGCCTGTTTGAGAATTTCATCTATTTGAATTATGCAAATATCAAATATAGCTTCATTGTATAAAACTTCAAAATGAGAATGCCATCCGTATATCCAGAGAGGCCAAAATAATATCCCCACATCCCAAACTTAACATTGTTTCGTTGAAAACCAACAAGAGGCTGTAGTTTGGTCCTACAGCATTGTGTTCAAGCTCTGACAGTCAATTTAGAGGACATTCCTGCCTGTCAGCAAATAAACATTAAGTCATTTTAAATTTCACCTCCATTTGATAAGGTTAAAGCAATTCCCTCTTGGAGACAGGGACTCTTGGAGACAAGCTTTTGAATGCTAGTCATGGGGCACAGGGAGAGTGATGGCCACATGGGCTGTGGAGGAGGCACCAGGGCAGGCTGGCAGAGGAGATCTGAGGCAGCAAGAGGAGGAGCAGCAGAGGTGATATCCTTTATTCAGAGACCAAAGCACTTAGAAAATGGATCCAGGCAGGAATCCATATGTGCACCAAGCTGTGTGGTCCCAGGTCAGCTTTCTCAAAGTTTCCTTTTGGCAAAAGGTTTTTGCCCAGAAAACATTCAGCTTGCCCAGTCTTGCTGGACCTTCTTTGAAAGTTCAGCACCCTCCCAAAGGAGGATGCAAAGTCAACAGGTCACACTAAGGAGCAACAAGCACAACCTTTTTCTTCCAACCCAGTGGAAGCCTTGGCTTTATGACTAGAGACCTTCCTCCACTCCCAGCACAGGCAACCATATCATGGATTTCCAGCAAGTGTCACGTTCTGTACCCCAGAAACTGAACTAGTTTGGTCCAGCTCTCTGCTTGGAAGGTTGTCCCTGAACATGTCCTTTTCATGATTAGAAATTTTGTCGTTTCTGTCTGTACTCACTGATGGCCCCTACAGACCCATTAGGTCTTGTGCCAATGCCATCATTTAGATCAATGCAGAGAACATGGCAATATTTCGTAATACCAGAGCATTTGCACTGTAGGACAATGTTTCCTAAATTGTCAATATGTTCTTTATAATGGAAAAGAATGCATTTAAATGTTGGCTCGGACTAGAAGACAAATAGAAAGGGGGCATTTGAATTTCAAGCCACTATCAAAAAGCTTTTTAGAATTCAGTAGACACGTATACGAGCAGGAGTAGGAAAAGGGAAGGGAATCAAGCCAATGGAAAGTTTCAATCTCCAGACATTAACTTTTAACAAGGAACTCCCAAGGCTGTCTCCAAGTACACTAGGTAAGGAAAATCTTCTAGGAAAGGACACAAGAAAAGCACTAGAAGCAAGAAGAGGTATGTGCTCACAAACCTCCCGAGGTACAGAGACCGCTCCAGCCGGGGTGTGATGGCCCTTTGTGCCCACCAGACCAGCAGAGAGCAGTTTCAGATGAACTCTCTCATTTTGCTCTTCGGTTGCTGGGGTGTTTTTTTATAGCAAATCCATACTCAGCATGGATTTAAAGCTCTGTAAATTCAGAGTTAATCAAGGGTGCTACAACTTCCAGACTCACGTCTCTAAGCTGAAGAGGAAGGTTTGTGCATGCTGGAGGGAATGTCCTTGCCCTACAGCTGAAGGCAATTGCAAATTCCTTGACATAAGGCCTAACCTAAACAGGCTGGGCTCCCTGGGCAGTGTCTGAACATGCACAGCAAGACTGCCAGGCTTAATTCATTGCACAATGAGATCAGATTGATTGTACCTGGACTCACTCCGCATACGGCTGTTACTCCATCCATTTTGCAAGACTTTCAAACCAGGGTACAAACCAGACCTTCCTCTGGCACTCACTGCCCCAGTGTACTTAGAGAAAAATCAAAGCCAGCCATATTCTTAGTTTTGCTTTTTTAAACATTACAACCTCATTTTAGCTTCTGTTAAAAGTTTGTCTCCCCCTTCTCCAGTCATCTTAGTAGCCTTTTTCTCTGACCTCAACATGAGTGGTTAGACATTGCATTTTTTCAAAAGTTCAAGTTTAAAAAGAGATATGACTCAAACTACTATACTTCAGTGGCTAAGTTACCCCTGTAGAATCATTGTCCAAGATTCTCAAGGTATATGTATGTCTGCTAATACCAACACATGCTTTTATACATTTTGTCAGAAGTTGATGTCATCATTACTAACACTAGAGTTTAGGTATTTTTGGCTTTCAAGACCAAAAGATTCCTTAAATACCATCTTTTGAACGCCTGTGACACAACCCATTTCATTCATTTTAGACCTGCATTTCTTTCAACCGATCAGAAAGGTCTGTTGAATAGACTTGTGGCAGAAAGTCAGAAGGCTTTTAGCAATTTCACTGTCTGAAGGGCAAGGGCAAGCACCAGCGTGCCTGCTTTTGACTTCTGTTTGTCCTTCACCATACAATGTTAGTTCTTATCTAATGGTTAAAAACCTTTCATGTTAAAGTCGTGCCCACAAGAAGGACTGTTTGAATCTCTGTGTACTTATTGCTGCCGTACTGCAATCTTTACTTACCTTGAAAGTTTAATTCTGGTTGTTGGGTCATATTTAGCAGTTTCAAGAACTTCTCTTTATAGATACCCTTAAGCATTACTAAGGGATTCAGCTGGAGAGGACCTTCATTTTTGATGCCTTTAAGGGACAAATGTAAGTTCAGCTTTATTGCCAAAATCAGAGAGCTCAAAAGTTGTTTTTGCTGGAGAGACAGAATGTGAGGCACAGGAATTGAAAAACCAACAAGTACTAGAGCTTATCAAATAACACACATTTTGGCTCTCACACACAGAAATTAATACCTCTTTTCCTTGAAAAGTTTATGTTGCGTGGGCAGAGGGGCGTAGGAAAAAACAACCCAAATTTGAGGAACAACATTTCAATCCTTTTTTTTTCTTGTCTAGTCAAATGTCTTCTTCTATCATCTTAAAAAGCTCCTGTTTCTGTACCTGACTGAAGGCAGACTGTCTAGTTGCCTATCCTGGCATTTACAGAAAGTTTCAGTTAAAGAACAGACATAAAGGGATAGACCTAGGACTCATCTATCCCTTCATTTCTCTTTGTGATGATCCCACATAGACATCTGCAGAAAAAGGAACAAGTATAGAGGGATTTTCCTGTACTACCCACACAGAAGTTTTGGCACTCAAAAATATCAGGACTTTCTAAAGTGGGGATTATATCTTGTTCTTAACAGCACTATCCTTCAAAGTTACATATAATGTCTTTAGGAGCCCATTTTTACTTTTGGCCTCCACAACGAGTTCCACAGTTTAAATTTTATGCTTTATGGAAAAAAGGACTAGAATAATTGCAGTTACTGGAATTTAATAGAAGGCATACACATATACTGAACTCCAGGGATTTTGTTATGAAAGAGCAATCAAGACGGTCTTCTAATATTTCTTCAAATCAAAATCACCTTCAGCAGCACCATGCTAGACATACCACTAAAACAAAAGACTGAGCATGAGGTGGCCTCTCTTTTAGCTAAGACAATCACTACATTCAACAAAAAGCAAACTGGCAATATTATATGAAGTAGCCAATCTAGGTGGATTTGCAGAAATGCTGTATGAACAGGTACAAAATATTTACACTATAATATATATACTCTGAAAGGGGCTGAGCTCTTTTGCAGGGTTCAGCTAGAGGCTGGAGTGGAACAGCTTCTTGAATACCTGTGCAGATGTTACCTAATCAAACATGGGAAAAGAAAGCCATTTATGCTGAGGACAAGGATGGATAGCTAAGAAATGCTGTCTTCTTTAATGCATGTCTGGGGTTTTTTATACTCATGACTGAAGTTTAGTTTCCTGGTAATTATTACATATCTGCACCTGTTTGCATGTGGTTGTCAAGCATTTTTTGAGTGATCACAGAACTCTCTGCACATATCCATAACAAGCATGTGCTTGCTGGCAGAGATCCCCAACTCTAACCCCATAAGCTGCACTTTCAACTTAAATTCCTCATTCTAAAAATTCATGAGAACAAAAATACTAAGAGCTTTTAAGAGAGAAATAAATGAAACAACTAAGGCTTTAAAATGGCTTAAGGGGAAACAAGGAAAAGTTTGCTCATAACACTACCAGACTTCTTTCTCAGTTTCACCTGTCTTTTTAAGTCACTATTTATATTATTAAAAGGTTCTTGGCAGACTCATTTAATCTATAATATTTTGACCTTGATATTACTCATCCATGCATAACAGATCGTAAGGATAACTGCTTTCTAACCTAAGCAGCATAAACATGCTTATGATGCTCTCAAAAGAGGTTAAAAAACTACTTACAGCTCATTGTGCCAAATATAACTTGAAATCTTAACTGTTTATCTTCAGTGCTTTAGTAACTCACAACAACGAAAGGGAAGAAAATAATCTTTGCCACTTTGGTTGGCTGTTGGTTGGTCCTCAGTTTCTTACACAAATGTTGCCTTTAGGTAACCAAGAATTTATGCAGGACAATCACAGAATGGTTTGGGTTGGAAGGGACCATAAAACTCATCTAACTCCAACTCCCCTGCCGTGGACAGGGACAACATCCACTAGACCAGGTTGCTCAAAGCCCCGACACAACCCGGCCTTGGACACTTCCAGGGATGAGGCATCCACAGCTTCTCTGGGCAACGTGTTCCAGAGCCTCACCACTCTCACAGTAAAGAATTTCTTCCTAATGTCTAAACTAAACCTACTCCCTTTCAGCTTGAAGCCATCCCCCCTTGTCCTGTTGCTCCAGGCTCTTGTCAGTAGTCTCTCTCCATCCTTCTTGTGCGTTCTCTTCAGGTAATGGAAGGCCTCAATTAGGTCACCCCAGAGCCTTCTCTTTTCCCAGCTGAACAATCCCAGTCCTCTCAGCCTTTCCTCGCAGGAGAGGTTCGGTAACCCTCTAATCATCTTGGTGGCCTCCGCTGGACTCGCTCCAACAGCTCCATGTCCTTCCTGTGCTGGGGACCCCAGAGCTGGAGGCAGCACTGCAGGTGGGTCTCACCAGAGTGGGGCAGAGGGGCAGAATCCCCTCCCTCGCCCTGCTGGCCATGCTGCTTTGGATGAAGCCCAGGATACAACTGGATTTCTGGGCTGCAAGTGCAGACTGTTGGCTCATGTCCAGCTTCTCACCCATCAGCACCCCCAAGTCCTTCTTTCCTTCTTCCTGCTCTCAATCTGTTCACCCCCCAGCCTGTGCTGATACTGGGTGTTGCCCCGACCCAGGTGCACCACCTAAACTTGGCCTTGTTAAACCTAATGAGATTCCCACAGGCCCATTTCTCAAGCTTGCCCAAATCCCTCTGGATGGCCTCCTGTCCTTGAGGAGGGCCAACTGCACCACTCAGCTTGGTGTCATCTGCAAATGTGCTGAGGGTGATCCCAGCCCCTTTGTCTGTGTCGTTAATGAAGATAAACAAAACTGAAAGCTTCACATTACTAACAAATGCTCAGATATTAAAGTTCTTTTCCATTAAAATTCACGGGCTTGCATTCATTGTTTAAAGATAATGGTCCCAACATCTGATAGGAAAACAAAAGATTTAATTATAGGAAATGTAGTATAATTTGAATATGATACAATAGAGGATTAGATAATGCATTTAAGTTTCACAGGTGAAGATTCCAATAAATCATCTGTGAACTTTTCACAAATGACTCCTATCTACTGAAGCTGGGGAGTTTCAAGAGCAGTCTACATTTGAGATGGTGTTGGGCTCAGAAGAGATAGCAAGAAAACAGAGAGAAATTGGAAAATTAATGCTTAAGACAAGAGTCTCTTGAACAAAGAACGAGGGCACTAGACCAAAATGGATGGAACAGAGTTCCCTAATGTAGAGTTGCTGTATTCTGTTTGACGACTATCTCCCTCAATCAATTTCCCACCTGTAGCAACATCTGTGTTTCTCCACTTTAATGGAAGTAAATCTTCCTGCTTTCTTATCAACTGTGAAGAAAGAGACAGCTTCCAGGGCTTCTACTTGTAAGAAAACATGCCCTAGAGAGGATTTGCCATGCTACAGAGTGTATTTTTCAGAAGGTGAGACGACACAGCCAGACCTCAGCTCCCCAAAGCCTGCAGTCCCCTGCCATTTCTTGGCTCATCTTGCCACAGTGAGAGATGTTGCCTGCACTTCCCTCCTTCCTTCTCTTAGCACATACCTACAAGTGCCAGAAGAACCAAGGACCACTAGTTTTATTATCTACAGCTTATAAGAGAGAAAGAGAGAGAGATTAATAATATTAGGTTTAAGGCCAACATGGGTAACGGCCTTTAATGAGGCTTAAAGACTTTGGGCAGAGGCAGAAGGGCAGAAGTACTTAAGAAATCTCAGCTGTGCACTCAGTCTCTGGATAGCACAGATGGTGGAGTATAAAGAAGTGAAGAGATACTTGTGCTGTGTGTGCCACAGGATGAGCTGAGTGAGGGAATCAGTACATCAACATCCATAGCTCACTACAGACCAGGTGAAATACCAGTATCCTTGTAGGCATGAGGCAAAAAAGAGAAGCATGTCCATGACTTTAACTAAGCAGCAGTAAGGCACTCATTGTCCTCATGGGCTTCTCATGCAAAGACAGTAGTGCCATGTCCACAGAGACAATACCTACCAAGGTATAATATATGGAGAATTACATGAATTACACTAGTGGTGACTTTAGTCCTCTGACTACACTAATTTCAGGGTTAGGTTGCTTTTAAAGCTGCAGACTTTTCATGTTGAAGCAATTTTTAAGTGCTCTTATGCGAAGTGTAATCACACATTGATTTTTCCATTAAAACTACAAAAGTCTTAAATACCTCGGGGGTGCTGGCCTCAATTAGTCCCTATTCTTCCATCATATTTCTCTTGGTAGTGTTTTGCCACCCCTCAGTGTAGGAGGAAAGGAAGACTGTCTGCTTAAGCTGAAAGCACAATCTTCTATTCCATGAGTCCAGTTAAAAGCAGGAGTAGAAAATTGTTTTCTGTACAACAGGGAGGGAAATTATGCTGGGTTCTCCTTATGTTCCTTTTTAAATTACAGTGTGGGAAACCTGAACATACAGATGTCTGGATTTTGGAAGTTTGCTTTGAGTCTGTTTTACTGTGGAAATGTTTGGGTTTTTTTTCTTTTTTTAAACCGTAGGAAGTCCCCCAGCTCTTCAGAGGAGGCTGTTTGTAACAATTGCCTTGAGAAGCCATCATCCCTCAATGCAGCCTTTCCATTGTCACCTGTTGAATAGCTGAGCTTCAGTTCTGCGCTACCAGCACTCAGTAGCATTGATCAGTTTTGCCATTAAGACCAGGTTAATACCTTTGCAGAGAAGAGGAAATCAAATTTTACTGAACACCAGCAGGTAAATCCTGTGCTTCTATCTCTTTTCTAGAAAGCAGCACCCAAAAGAAAACCTTGCTAGTTCCAGAGGGTGGATGCCCCATACAGCTGCGTGGCCAGGCCCAGGTCTGCTGGTTTAAGTGTTTCACATTCCCTGCTCAGCCCCTGCTACCCATTTCAGGGCGTTGACTCCCCTGCTTATCTTATGCAATTCAAAGCCCTGCTCAGGGAAATATATGGATAGAAACACCATATAAAACACAGAGATTAAAATGGCTATAGCGTATTTATCTTCAGGCATTCTCAAAAAAAGTCTCTGAAGAAAGGCAGCTGAATGGAATGATTAAAGAAATGAACCAAGAGGAGTCAATGAAGCTGAGTTTAAAGAACATGGTCTGGAGCTGTGTTCTGGAATATAATCGATTAGGTTATTCTTTTCATTTTTGTTCTATCTCTATCCTTCACTTTTTTTCAGCAAGAGAAAAACCCAGACAAATTCCAGCTTATGAAAAACCATCTAATTTTCCTGTACCAGAAGTCCTACCATTGTCAAGTTATACTGTGCCTGAGTCATATCGAGATGACAGCCACGTATTTTTCACAACTCCTCGAAGTAATTTCCCTCCTGAAAACCCGTTTGCCAAGTGCCTTACAAAATACACTTTCTTAGGGATCTTTAGAATGGCTATTTCTACACACAATACCATTATTCTGAGCAAAACATTAATCTGCCATCACTAGTATATGGGGAAAAAAAGAAGTGCTACAAGTTCTAAGGGATCGTTTTAATTTCTGACTCAAGGTTTTATCTAGATTTAGCTTATGGCTAGGTACAGCTGTTTATGGTGTTTACAGTGGCTTTGGTATTGCTATAGAATTAGCCTAGCATTGTTTTAACAATAGCCACTAAAAAAGTGGCAGGAGAGAGGCCAGGCAGCCGAGCAGGCAGGTCACTAGCACAGGATTTAGCAGATGCATTTGTGACTCTCTATTGTACTTCTGGCCGTGGTCAGGGCACTGACTTCTTCCTTTCCAGCCCTTCCCTTTTGCCCATCATTTTGCTGATTTAGAGACAGGGACCATCTTTCCCTCTATGGCACTTACCAGTCTCAGTAAAGCCTTTGGCTACTACTGCCCTGTAAAGCAGACCACACCACATCACATGAAACCACTGCTGCTGCTGACTTCAAGTTGACACTCAGTGTATTTGACATACTTAAGCGTCAGAAAAAAAAGAAAAAATAAATAAAAAACCCCAACCAAACAAAAGAAAACCCAGAAACAAATAAACAAAACCCACCACTACCACACTGCCTTTCTCAGATGGAGGCACTGCCACTGATTACGATAAGCAATTCCCTTGCCTGCTTATTAAAGAAGCTGTAGGATATTTGCTGCCCAGGCATGTAGGCAAAAACCATCCTACATCAGATGGTCTTAGAGTAGAACAGTTAAATTTCTGTAGTGATGGAAAAGAGAAAGCGGTGGGTTACCTGCCTCACTTGGCCTCACTCACAGAGGAGCTGACAGTGCTGGGCTGGTACCAGCAGAGTCTCCATTTAGGGAGGTCCATCATCAGCTCTGGCTCCTGCTGACTGCTGTAGCAATGCTTTAGTGCACCTCCATCAACACTTCCATAGGAGCCAGATTATTATGACACTTTTCATTTCTGGATGGGAGATCTCGGGATGGATGGATGCTTTATCATGGTCAGGAGACAGAAAAGGGCTGCCCAGACACCAGCCCCATGCAGCAGGACCCCTCTGCTGTGGAAACAGAACAGTGTTGCTCCAAAGGGCAAAGAAAGAGGATGTAACAACACTAAAGGACTCCCACTTCAATGTCTTCACTGTGGTAGGCTTGAGGCTGCTTTATGCAAAATGATTAAGGCTTTTAGCAGAAGCACAAACTGAAGCTGCCAAGGGAAATATCACAGAAGCTTTAGAAGCAATACTTTGTTCAGATGGGATAGTCAAAACTCGTTGTAGAGAACAAGTCCAGGTGAGTCATATCTAGCCTGATGACAAACCATACAGCTCCTTTTGTATAAATGTGGGTTTATACAGTGACCAGATTAGGAAGGATGTAGCCATGACCAGTGAGCAGGCACTGTTGATGTGGAGCCATTGGTGCCAGGGTCTTTCCCACCAGCACTTTGAGTGGAGGCTTGTCCCATACTGCGCCTCTTTCCCAATGCCCACCTGTTAACATTCCCTAAAGACTTCTAACTTACTTTCAGCTATGGAAGGGCCTTCCTTTCATAATATTTATAATTGTTGCACCAGCTGGAGCTCTCTTTTATGGAATCCTTCCTTTACATTCGCCTTCTTTGTTTGCTACAACCCACTTATAACATTTACAATAATTGATATGTCTCCAAACTCATCCTTTCTTAAGAGCTCTCTGCTACAGTGCAGGGGTCTCAGCTCGGGTGTTAGAGCAGCAAGAGCTCCCCAGTGGCACTTGGTGATAATTTAGGTGATCACTGCCCTGCCCTTTATATTCAAAGAAGAAAGACAAGATCAAGTAGCCACAAAGATGAAATCGATCCCTGTCAGGGTGGGTCAGGCATTAGGAGGTTTTAAATACTGTTAAAAGCTTGCATTTAATCATAAAGTCACCAGCCAAGTGTTTTCATAACCACTGCAGCTATCCAGTTTCTGATGCTCAGGGTGGAGAAACTTTTATTAACAAATGCTGCTATGAACTTACCAAAAATGAAGTTCAGCTTTATTTTCCCTGAAATTCAACCACACTCATATAGACACATGTAGAAGAAAGATCTGCTGTCCCAACATGAGCAAAACTTCTTTAACATCAAACACAGGTAACCCAAACAATTTCAAGCAGTGTGATCTGTGCTGCTCTTGTGGTTGGACTGATTCACTGGAGGCACTGGGGTTTTACCACCACTCAGAAAATGATTAAATAAGTCACACACAGACATTGCAGGAAGTATGACCTAGCCTATGCAAAAGCACAAAATGCCTAATTTCTGGAGTAGGAGCATTAAGCAGAGACTTAATGTGCTATCACATTTTTCTTAGAGCCAACAGCAATAGTGGGAAGGACGTTGGAAGGAATAGCACTGCACAGCCCACTTTATAAAAACAGAATTGGTTTTCTCCAAAATACTGGTACAAATTTGCATTCCACCACTGAGGCAAATCTACCAAATTTGAGCTGAAGAGCCCTTTTAAATACCCCCTCTCCAACAGCAGGTAGAGTTGTTAGTGCAGCCATGTGGCCTGTCCCTCCTCTCCACCCTGAGCACCCAAAGGTAGCCAGAAACAGAAGGAACTGATATCTCTGCATCAAAGACTTCAAATCCCCAACCAGAATATCTGGGCTTTAAGATGAAAGATTTGACCCTTGCAGACACCTCCCCTGGACACAAAATCTCTTCCCCACACGAGCTCAGCCTGTCCAGCACAGTGGTGTTTGTCCCCCTGCCACCTTCCTCCTCCATCACAGCAGTGGGGTCACCCCACCTGGAGCCCATCCTGTAAGTGTCAATACTGCTTATGGCAAGGGGTCTTTCCCTTTCAACATTTACAATTAATTTTCATAAATATTCTCAAGTGCCACACAGTAACGTGACACTAAAAAAGCGTTAGTTCCTTCCCGTGCCATCCTCTACTTAGCTTTTTCTCATCGTCAGGAGATTTATGAATTTAATCTCCGTTTTATAGAACTTATCACTTTTAACAACTAGAGGAAAATGCTAAATTGTTTTTATTGCTGCTAGATGTTCAAAGACATGATGCTGTATATTGCCATTTACATTTCACATTAAAAGTGAAATATGTTGGGAATGTGCAAGTATTTGTTTTAATTTGACCCATCTGTTAAATAAAAAACAAAGAGGACTTCTAAATCACAATATTTAAATTCAGCGATTTGTAAACAATTTATATGTTCATTTCTTCTGGGTTAAAACTGCCCTAAAGCATCACTATTATGAAATCTCCAAATTAAATTGCTTTTTCAGAAAGGCAGGCCAGAGTTTCTTCCTCCTCAGTTTATTAATTTATTCCCCAAGCCAAGTAAATTAGCGAGACTCATATTAAGGTCTTGGTACTGAAATAATTTTGGGGAATTCATGGAAGTATCTACTGCCTCCAAAAAGCTGAGAGTACAGAGGAAGTGTCAGATACTGGTGGCAAATTCCCTCATGATGAAGGAAAAACTGGTTGCTTTCATTTTGCTCCTGCAAGCAGCACATCTGCCTATTCCATGCTAGATCATCACCGAGGAAGAACAACAATCAAGAAGGGGAAAAAAAGTCATGGCAATTTACCTTCCCCCCCTCAGCCTAGTCAGGATTTGGATCTTAGACTGGACTTTAATGTAGCTGTGATAATGGTAATTTGCAAGGGGTTGCAGAGCCACAGACATGTAAGGAACCCCCAAGTAGCACTTCAAGAGCAGAACTGTTTTTCTGCTTTGTGCAACATGTATGTTTAGCTGCACTGCTGTGCCTTTAACCCAGAAATCAGTACTGTCAGTGGAATGAGGATACTCTGAGCCCTTTGAATCACCCACTACAAGGCCTCTTGCCCTAGACTAACAGACAGCTTGTGAAAGGAGATTGTTTTCTTCATTAGATGTACACTCTGAGCATGAGGAAGGGCTCTGTACAGTCTGGAATGTCACACCTCCCATCTGAAGCCCTTGTCATGCTCTCTGCTGATAGAGCGTGCAGCTCCACCCTGCCCCAAACCCAAGTCATATGCCTTGTCTGAATGACAGGACTAGAGGAGGAATCAGAGAACCCTCAGAAAACAAAAATAGTTTAAAAAGAGGAAAAAAATAATAAAAGAGCTAATCTACCTAAAGTTGCAGAAGTGGACAGACCCATAAGTTTCAGTTCCCTCTCTTCAATATCAATCAGAGCACCAAAAAGCAACACGCAAATACTGGGTCTACTGCGCATTCTTACTCTAGATGGTTCATTTATTATATCCAGTATCACATTAAGCAACCCAACAAAACAGGAACTAGTAGTAATGCAGCCAGGGCATGATTAAGGGCGCCTCTAAGAACATCAACAAACGTGGAGACTACATGGATCACATCCCGGAAAGATTCCAAGTTGGCGAAATGACAGCTTGATTAGTTTCTCTCTGACAAATGTGGCGACAGAGATCAGAATCAAACATAATTTCAAGGTTACAGGCCTTCAAATAAAACCAGAGGAAAAAAATTCAGAGGGCAAGCAAATATCAAATCAACACTCCAGTCCACTTTCCTTAATGCTCAGATGCAACGGAGCCACAGCTACTGAGGTTAAATAAGAACTCTCCAAGGAGCATCCTGAATTAACAGGGAAATGCCTTCAGAGAGGGACAAGCTTCAGATTTTGCAAGACAGTCTTCCCTCACATCAGGAGCCTTACTAAATATGCTCATATTTGTAATTTATTGGAAAACATGCAAGTAGAGCTACTTTATATCCAGGCAACCGTTGCCTATTGCTACCCTAAAGGTCAAGCTGAAACAGCCTAGCACCCATATTGCTGCATGTAGGCATGCAGAATAATCAGACAACAGGAACAGCAGACAGTAAATGGATTTTTCCTTCTTATTCCCTCCCACCTGTTCTAATGACAAAAAGAATGTGTCAAAAACATACAGAGACATCAGGGTTTTTTAAATGTATCCTCGCAACTAAAAGTATTGCCAATCCCTCGTTCTGTACTAATCTCCAACCATACATTCCCCATTTGGGGGAATTTGGCGAGAGAAAATGGAGGCTTCTGGTCTTCCTTCCCATGTGGAAAGGGGGCAGAGGACAGAGGGGAGGCAGAGTAGGACAGGGTTCTTACCCAGGAAAAAAATGATCTGTCTCCTGGAGCTCTTGCCCTCTGAGCTCTCACTTTTCCTCAGGTACTTCCGCTGCTTTTGTCCTCCCTTCACTGCCACGGTTCCCTCCTTGTGGATCATCAGGGCTTTCATCATGCTGTGGCACATGAAGGTGACAGATCCCAGCACTACGATGTACACAGCAAAGGCACTGAAGATGCTGGCTTGAAAGAGAGTCCACTTGGAGGAGAGGTTGGTACAGATGGTCATGTTGTCCTTCAGCTCGGGAATGTGGTGCCTGGGAGAATGTCTCACACAGGCCGTGGTACTTCGGTAGCCCTCGATGATTTCCAGGGGATATTCTGTGCCCATGGCAAAGGGCAGGGGCAGAGCCACCATGACAGATGTCCCCCAGACAAAGGCGATGAGCAGCTTCACCGTGCGGGGTCCAGAGAGAGACTTGAACCTGAAGGGGTGGCAGATAGCGATGTACCTCTCAAAGCTGAGGGTGGCAACGTGCAGCACAGTGGCGTAACTGCAGGCTTCAAAGAGGAAGTAGTAGAGCTTGCAGGCAATGTTGCCATTGGGGGTAGAAAAGGGGCTCCATATGGCACTGAAGAACTCCATGGGCATGCCCAGCAGGATGACCAGCAGGTCAGAGCAGGCCAGGCTCACCATGTGGTCGGTGACCTCCTTCTGCAGGTAGCCTTTCTTCTGCAGGATCCTGGTGGCCTGGATGGTGATGCTGTTGCCCAAGATGCCCGCAACAAAGATGCAGATGTAGATTAAGGCCAAAGTGATCTTGATCCACAGAGCCACCTCAAACTCCTGGACGTGGCTGTGGTCAATGAGATGAGAACAGTTTGAAGTGGATATCGGTCCTGCCATGAGCAGCACCGCGTGGAGAGGAGGGAGGAAGTGTCCTCCTGCCTTCTCTGATGTTCGAATTCACAGCAGATAGATTCTTTCTCACTCTGCCCCTCTCATGGAGACGCACATGTCCGAGCAGTCAGGTATAATGTGTGTCGCCTGGCCACACCTATGGGGTTTCTTAACAACCCTCTGAGTCAGTAAGTCGAACAGGAAAGTGTTTCAGCTCTTACCTATCTTTATGGCAAACACCTCTTTCTCCTTTTGGATTTTCCTTCTCCTTTCTCTGTGGACTGAAGCTGCTGTTTTCCAGCCCTTCGCGGTATGAACTACTCTGCTTTCAGCGCTTGCCTCTTCCTCTGCAAGCAAAGCAGCTTTTAGTCCCAGCCCCAAGAGGAAGTCAGAGTTTCTGTGTGGTTATAGCTACTGTGTTAACCATTAACTTAAATCTTGGCTATCCCTAGTTCCCTGGTCACTGGCAGAACAGCAGGTTTAGAGGAGAGAAAAAAAAAAAGAAAAGGGTGAGCCACCCATGTCTGAAATTCATTTCCTGTAGCAGGAGGTGCTTCGCACAGACAAAAATAGGTGTTTCTCCTAAAGCTGTTGGTCTGGTGGGTTCAGGCTGAGTATGTGACTGGACACGTGCTAAAGAGAAAGTATCTCCTCATGAGTTTAACATTAACTGGGCTTCAGACTTCATTACTACGTGTGCTAATGCCACAAGCTTCACTACTTTACATTTCCTTTTATGAAGACCTTGGCATCTGCAGCAGCAGTGTTGGTTACGTGCAGCCATGGACTGATTTACATCAACAGGACATTCTGGTTTTCAGTTGCTGCTGCTGAACTGGTAGCTTCTTAAAATAGCTGGTTAGACTCTAAAGAGCCCTCTCAGAAGTTATGAACTCTAAGCTGAACTCTAGATTTAGACACATCAATTGTTTCCCTTCAAATTTCCCTCTTCTCATGTTAGATAAGTGAAATAATGAAGTCAGTAACCCAGTCATGCTTGTGCTTTCAAATAATCTGGAGTAGCAGCGGATGAAAATGTACTTCCCCCTCCTGTGTCTCACCCCAGGGGGAATGAATTTAATGCGCTCTTTAGTTTTAGTTTCAAACCATAGCACTGAAGGCTCCCAAGGTAATCCCTGGAAACATTTAATTAGAGGGTGTGTATATGGATTAGGAAACCTTTAAATTACAATGCAAAATGGCCGTACAGCTTTTGCAGCTATAATAGAGAAAGGCCCAGTACCATGATCTGCTCCAATACCAAATCTAAGAACAGTGGGTTCACAAAGTGATTTTTATTAACTAGACAAGCTCATGTGACACTTGCAGCTCATGATAAAAGAGAAACATTAAGAAGTTTCTGTTAAGCAGTCTCCTCACATTCAGTGGTTATCACTGTACCTCAGCAGCCCAAGTATATAATGAACAAAAGATGCCCAAACCAGGATAATCAGCACCTGTTTCTATGCATTATTTATGCATTTCTGTTTCAGAAAAATCACCTCAAACATTGCACAACTTCAAGCTGTGTAGTCCCAGTCATCTTTCCTTATGTTTGATAATTCACATTTGTTCTGCTCAGACAAGCTTTCTATTATTACCCCATTTCTTTCACTTAATTTTACTTTATAAAAGTGTGAACAAAGATTACATATGCATGACTGAATTGTGGAAATGAAGCTAATTAAAATTTGCTGCTTACCATCAAAAGGGAAAAGTGAGAGAGAGAGAGCAAAAGAGAGAAGGCCCAATAGGATTAGATCTCCCCCTTTTTTCCACACCAATTATAAAATGCAGAACACAATTTTGCATTTTCAATATTATCTTTAGAACATACACAAAGTTTATTAAGTTTCGAATAAAGAGCTGGTGCCACAAAGGGGATAGGAAGGAAAGAGCCAATTGTGGATTCTCATAGACTGAGACCATTAAATATAAAAAAATATTACATAGGTTACTGGACTAGATAAACCAGGAGTGAATATTCCAGAGATAGGTATAAAATCCCTATCATGGACGATTATAAAAAAAAAAATATATCTTCTCGGAGGAAGAAATTTCTGACAATTAAATGTGATCTTTGTGGCATGGAGGTTGAGAGGTCATAGTCTATACCAGTTTATAAACTTATGATTTGTGTGATGGTTTCATTTTAGGGATTCCCTTAAGTTTTCCTTGATATCTCATAACAGTGAATACCGTGAGTCAATTTTTTTCTTGTTGCCTTTCCCTTAGCAGTTTCAAAAGTAAACTGTGGCCTGTGTTGTTGCACCTGGGAGAGCACTCCAGGGAATTCCTCCTGACCCAACTTGTTGCAACTGCACAGCACGACTTCAGCTGCCAGCACTGAAGAGGAGGCAAGAGCTTTAAGGGTAGAAATCACCGTATTTCTTTCTAAAATCAGTACACATGGATGCTGCACACTGCCAATCACTTGTCAGCATCCTTGGTAAGCAAACAGAGCCTCCTGAAGATGCAGATCAGGCACAGGGTGCAGCTGGCTCTGTGCTGGCCAGTCATGTCCACCCGAATGCCTGCTGTGATGCAGTTGTTGGGAAGAGATGACAAGTGGTGGGAGCCAGAGGAACAGTGAGATGGAGCACAGATTGTTGTCACTGTGGTATATAAGGCGATTTTTCACCTTCAGAGATAATAAAGCTGCTGTGATCACCCGTCCCAGTTTGTTATCCAACAGAGTGTACAAGGTTTCCTGAAGGGCTGTTTGCTTTCTTGCCTGGTCCTTGGATAGCACCCTGGTGAAAGGCCTTTTGGGGGCAGAAGAAAGCAGAGCTTTATCATCCATCCTTTAGGCCACTGCAGGAAGATCACCTTCTGCACCCTGTGCAGCACACCATCTAGCAACTCGCAGTGCCGGGGGACCAGCTGGGTTGAGGCTCTCAGTCCTTGGCCAGCTGCTGTCTCATTAAAAGCCAGGTCCCCCAAACTCCTGATGAGGCTGGTCCCCCAAAACTGGCAGTTAGCACAAGTTGTAGCTGGAATGAATCTTGGAAAAGCAAACTCATTTGACAGATGCTGTCGCATTTCGGTAAATGGATTGCAGATTAACCTTTTCCGGCATGCGGGGGGGATCGTTCCGCTCCCGCCTTACAAATGCCCTTCCTTCCCCAGCTGTGCAGCGCCAGCACGTGGGTTGGCTCGGGGTGCCAAATCTGCAGGATCACTCTGTGGTTATTTCTCAATTACCATACAGCATGGATGCCAGGGTGCTCTGATAGGCAGACAGGCACTGCCACACTTGCGTTATCACTGCAGAATAATTTCTCGATAGCTGTGTTGTGAATATGCAAATCCACCTTAATTGGCTGCGCTAATCACACTGCTCTGACTGGTTTCTGTTCTCAAACTGTTCAAGCTACTTGACAGGAACAAAGAAAATATCTCGGTTCCTTGCTTCCCTTAGCTTAAAAACTCTAAAACCTAAATGAAAAAGGAGAGCTATCTCAAAAGGGAAGAAAACGAGGCTGTGAAAAGGATTAACTTTATTTTTTCAGATAAAAACACATTGACTTTTTTTTTTCCTTGCCAGTCTTTACCATTCTCCGTCTCAACAAACCTCTTGTCCCTAGAATAGCTGTGATACCTTTGTCTTGCCAGTATTTGTTTAGACAAAGAGAATCCTGGGCTTGTTCAATTCTCTTTGAAACACAAGGTAAACAAAATGAGATTGCTGTTCTGCAGAGGCAGCTACCCTGATCTCCACAGGCAGAGGGGAAAGTGCAGTGGGAATAAAAGGAAGAAGCAACACAGACAAAAGTGAAGTGTCCAAATGATTTTAAATGTTTTAAGAAATCGAATTTGCCTGAGACAGCTCATGTTGCCTTTTAAAATTATTTTTCATTAAAAATTTAAATAATTAAAGACTGCGGTCAAATAACTTCAGGTTTCTTTCTGTTTTCTGGAATCTAACAAGCCTCTTTCCTGTTAAGATCCCTTTCCCTGTTAAGATCATTCTTTCGGTGAGTTATTTTTGAACTATATTTTTCTTCTATGGAAGATTATGATGATAGTTAATACACAAATAAGTACAAGTCATTTGTGAAGTTTATATCTTCTTAATTTCCCTAAGAGTTTGGTTTTAGGCAAAACAGTCTAAGAACCATCGTGCTGTTAACTGCTTGGCTCACTTTCTTCTGGCAACACAAGAGACTGGGTAATGCAATCTGGGCAGTGGGTCTGCTGTGTAACCTGAGCATCCATAATGAATTCTAATGGAATTAGATTACCTCTTCAAAGGTGGCATATGGAAAGCTGCCATCTTTTATACAGCAATGTGCAGTGCTACCTGCTGTAATGCATCCTCTTGGAATATCATGTTGTGCATGCTTGCTTATTTGGAGAATAGAGAAGGGATTTCAAATGTGCTTCGAGGACACACAGTGAAAAAGATCTCTGCTCCAAATCATTCTGTCTAAATAAATAGATCAAAGCACTTCACTACTTCCAGTGTATTTTACAAATTGGCAAGCAACATGAGAAGAAACTGGGGACAGTGAGACTAAATGGTTTATCCAAGATACAAAAAAATCTGTGCAACACCTGATCCTCCTCATCAATACACACGGTTCCTGCTAACTTCCTCACACAACCTGCAGCACACAGACTGCCGAGTAATAAATTCATTTACACAGCTCTTCACTGGTTGCTCTGGTGCTTTTAACTGATGTTAATTCATAAAAATTAAAACTCATTTACAGAACCAAAACACATAATTATTGTACCTAGTCATATCTGGAGTTGTTGAACAATACACCACCTGCTGTCTGATCACCTTGGTAAATTAGAGGCATTAAAGCTGCTCAAAGCTTTCACTCAATTGCAGCTCTGTCTGAAGGAAACCAGGAGGTGTGTGGCTTGCTGTGATTAGATGGGAGTGCATTTTGACTGGCACGGAAGTGAAAGGGTTAATTTTCCACTCTTGGAGTAAGGAAAGAGGTGCATTGACCTGTCCCCTGACACTGCAGTAGGTGCCAGGAGGCCAAGAAGAGCCCACTAAGTATGGCCACAAATGGAGAGAAGCTGACTAGACAGGCTGGGAAATGCAAGTAAAGCAAGTCTTATCCTGAAATGAGATGGTCCTTTTTTCATCCTTTAGGAATGAGGCACCAAAGGAAATGAGTTTATTTTTATCGAATGCCTGACAAAGGAGCTGTAACCAAAATGAACACATGCACTAAGCCCAGGTCTCAACAGTCACAAATTGACTGTACTGAACACATATCCTGAAATACCCACCAGACTCCCCTTTGTCCAAAGCACAGCGGCAACAAAGCACAACATCTGGTTCAAGAAATCACCACTGTGAGCCCTGGGACACAATCCTCAGCACACTGAATCAAATATCATTTTTCTCTGTGTCACTTCTGGAGTGCCACCTTATCCAAATAGATGTCAATGGCTGCAAAATTCAAAACTCCTGTTTAAGAGAATACTCAGTTCCTTACGCCATATTTTAAAGCTGTCTTGTAAAACTCTTCTATGCAATGTACTCTTTAACAAAGGCTCACAGTTTTGGACCTGTTGTGCTACTGCCCCAGAAAAAAACTTGAGATTTCTTTCTCTGAATGCAGCTAATTTCTTAAACCGACAAGATAGAAAAAACTTCTGTAAAAATGCATCTCAAAACCTTATTTCTCCATTATTTTTGTTAAAAATCTGCAAGGTCAAAAATCTGTGGAAATGGCTGTCATAGGCAGGTACCAAAACACTGCAGTTTAGAGCTCGTGTTCTTTTTTCTCTCTTGCTAATGAACAAACTGTGAATCTTCTAAAAACACCTTGATGGTTCAATCCTGATCGCCTGAAAAAAAAAATTGTATAGAAATATTAAGCTTTACTATTGGAAGGAAAAGCAAAAATTATCTCCTTGCTTCCTTCTTGTGCTTGCCATCTCATCACCATCAGGACTTGCACTCGTGCCCAGCTGAGCTATTACAAAACCATTTTGCCTCTCTTCAAAACTCAGCTGATGGGGTTTAGCCTGAAGCAAGCTAATGACAGCTTTTTGACCTGCTTCTAAGGAGTCCTAGCAGCACATCACCACAGCAAGGGTACTTCTGTCACCATGTTCTTTCTCATTTACAATACACACATGATGCCAAGATTCAAAATATCTGACTTCTCACTTTAAGGAACTTCTATTTTACAATTATATAGTTCACTGCCTTGCAGAAACTTCAACAAATTCAATTTTAAATAGCATGCAATAAAGAAGGTGGAGTGCTTTACCCATTGCTGCAATCTGGGCTACAACAGGTAGCAACACCTACCTCTGGGTAGAGCAGGACTATTAACATTACACAGTTATTAATTGTATAGAAGATGCCACATCTGGGTTTCTAACTAAAACATGTACTTGCAGGGATGAAATCTGGCCAGAATGCAGGGCTCCCGTTCTTATTCTCAGGGAAAACACTAGATAACTTTCAGAAGTTTTGGCTCCAGGATATGCCATCACCACAGGCTCTGTGAAGCACTGAACCTTCAGTCTCTGTGCAGCTGAACCATCAGGCTCCAACCGCTGACCCAAATTTGCTCTCATTCCTGCTGTCCTCGTATCACCAGGGCAGGTGTTCTGTGCTGCTCCGTGCTGTGCTGTTCCTCCATGGCCGGCACACGGCACCCAGAGAGCTGGGCTGGAATGATTTAGGTTGCAGCCTTGCTCCAGGTGTGCTGCCAACCATCTTGAGCGACCAGCAGCACACAGGGTCTGAGGCAAAGTCCCGTGCACACCGGTCACAGAAAGAGCAATGCCATGTGGGCAACGAGGGAAGCGAGCATGGAGAGCCTTGAATCAGAGCCTGAGGACAGGGGAGATGGCAGGAATGAAACCCTGGCTGGGACATGACAAGCAGTAAAGCCTCTCACAAGGCTCAGTGCCTCAAGTCAGGGCCTTGTGGGCACAGTGTGGGCTCAGCTCTGTGTGCCTCCTGCCCTCCTGTTACCATGGGCAGTGCATTCCCTCTGTGCCAGTGGCTGGGATTGACTCATGGGAGGATTGCATTTTTCTTCACTGTGTTTTAGCTGTCATTGAAATGCAGAGGCAAATATTAACAGTGTAATGGGACTATTTGGCAATTTAGTACTATATTGATAAATGCAAGTCAAGCAAGGAAAATATAAAACAAACAAACGTGAAAGTGAGCTGATTTAAATTTAGAGCACACACTTTACCTCTAACGTTTGCATTGCTTGTGATGCTTATTTCTGATGGCCCTGCACAGTGTGTGAGGGGAGGAGGGTTTCCTCATTTATTTTGGGCATGCACTTATGCTTACTTTATCTGTGTGACTTCCTTTATTTCTGAAATTCTTCTACTAAACAATGACATAAGAAGTGGCTGGTCACTGCCCTACAGATACAAATCTTGAAACTGAACAGGGAAATAAATAGGAAATGGATCCCAAAGTGTTGTGGGTTTGTTTTGGTTTTTTCCCACTGGTGCTTTCACCTGTGTTTATGTGGTACCATATTCTGCCCAAGTGGATGTTTAAGTACAACAGGACTAGCTATCAGTACATATATTGACCAATAAATTGTTACAACTTCACATACCAAGTAAGTAGAGGTCTTCTGTTTTGGAAAAATACAGCAACTCCTTTGTCTGTAGAGAACCAACTGCTTTTATATAATTTTTGAAGCATGAATTATATAAAGTGCATGTGAAAATATTTTAGTTATCCCTTTTTTATCTTTTCTCTCTGAATCTCTAATCCTCTCCTCCTCATTCCCACCCCTCTTGACAATAGTTTCTATCTTTGTTCCACGGCATAGTATGCCTGCTAAGAAAACACATGCTTTAAACAGCTGGAAGTGCCAACCTGCTGCCACAAGGCCTGCTCTGACATCTAACACTGTCACCCCAGGATTGCCTGCTGGCAGGGAAGATACTCCTCAATGGAACCAAGTCCTGATTGATGACATCCTAAAGAAGACATGTAAAATATCCCTGGTGCCCCAGGAATACCACTTTCTGTTGACAAAAGCAGCTCCTAGCACAAATACAGTGTGGAGACAGCACATAAAGGGATGTGAGACAAATCCAATCTTTGTCTATAGATTACCTGATATATCCCACATGTTTTGTGAATGTTACTTTGATTGCCCAACTGTTGGGCGCCTTTTCTTTGTTATTGTAGCTTCCAGTCTTAACTTTTCTTTGACTCAAGAGCTATCAGGAAGAACCACTGCATGCAGAAACCAGCTAGCAGTACAGACTGCTCAAGAGTCATTAGTTTTACAGGACATCCCTTCAGATGAATAAAAGACTTGGGTCTAGGCCAAAGGAAATAACTCTTTGAGGATGGAGTTTGCCTGGATTGCTCCTAAACAAACATTTGATAAGGAGTAGAAATTATCTGGAGTAACTATCCTAGAAAGATAGTCTTTCCAGATACTACCCAGAAAGGAGCTGGCATTTATAAAAATACAAAGTCTTAACTCAGACTTGTGTACTACCTACAGGAAGAAAAGGCTCTCTGGGAAAAAAAAAAAGAACACTGGAACAGCAAAACATCAATCAAAATCCTAAAAGGATAAATTGAGAAGGTGTCCTAGAAAATGGTTTGTGTGTGTTTGAAAGTTTAGAGTTGGTCTTGGGTTTTGTCTACATGTGAGCTAAGTTTAAAAATGCGTTTGCAAACTCTGTGTGAGATTTGTGCAGGTCACTGCAGGTGGATGACTGACTCAGGGACTCTGTTGCTGCTCTGCAGCTCTGGAGGCTGTGAAGGACTTAGAACAGACCCCCCCACCCTGCAATTTTCAGCACCCATCTCCAAAATAAATTCTTGGTAGAGGATCTGTACCCACGAATATGCTTAGAGATACAGAGCACTTTTTCACACAGTAGACCTGAAGTGGGTAGGACAGTGCAGTTTCGTGAGCATCCTCCTCTCCTAGGTGGCGTTTATGTACACACAGTTTGGTAAAGGCAAGGAAATAAGAAGTGAGCAAATCAAGAGGCAGCCTTGAGGCTTGGTGGGTGCCAAAGGATAAGAGTTTCCTTCCATTTAGACCAGGCTCAATAGACTTGCAGTGAGAGACTCCTGCATGCTGAGGTTTCTCTCTCTCCTCTTTTGGTCCTTAACTAGCAAAGTCTCATACTACCAACACTGAGGTCAGAGGCTGAGAAAAACCCAGACTGGAGACTGCTCCTCTGGAAGTTATGTAGTGCTGCCATAACAATAAATGTCAGTATTAAATGTAAGTACTTTGCATCTTTAACACCACTGTGTGGTGAATCCAGAGAGAAGGAGGTGAGGCAGCACTAAACATGGTCAAAACTACCACTTCCTTTTGTTAACTGAAAATACAAGCTATTTTATTTGCTCACTTTGCTCTTATTGACAGAGATGATTTGCCTCCCACGCTGAAACATTTTGGAATACAGCATTGTGCCTATACCCTTGCTGTGACTGTGCTGTGCAAAGCACCATTGTTTCATTCCCACTTTGATTGCAGCATCGCTCATGGAGACTGCTGTTTCCAGGCGTAGCATCTCTTACTTCTAAGCTGTGAGAAATTACAGATCCAGCTTCTCAAACCGAGGGGAGGCACATCCTCCCCAGGGAACTCGGGATGTGCCCCTGAGAAATGCTCCTCTCTGCAATCCCTACCAGAAATGTAGGAAGCAAATCCCATGTTCAGAGAGATTTCTCTCTCTCACTGAGCAGGGGGCCAGAGAGCCCTTCACTTTCTCCTGCACAAGGTGGCAGGAGAAAACCTCTCATTAGAGAGGTTGTCGAAAGTCCATATGGATAATTTCTGAATATTCTAACCTTCCAAAATATTTTCAAGTATTCTACCTCTGGGAAACAAGGTAGCACGGATTTCTACAAATATTCAAGCTCTGGCAAGTTACTGCTCTTTTTTCCAGTCATAGGCTTTTTGAGACCATTTACATCTCTACTATGTTACAAATTGCTTAATAATTGTTTTTGACAGGTTAAACTGCTAGTGAGTATAAAAGAAAATAATCCCAAGATAGTGAGCTGAACAGTTCAGTGATTCCCTAACACATTATCCTACTGGAAAACCTTAAGTAACTCAAGAGACAGGAATCCCACAGACCAAGGCTAGATATAACATAGGTTAAAAACCAAAATTACTCCCTAAACTTATAGCAGCCATAGGAAACCAAAACTCTTCTGTAGAATTTTAAATTTGCAACACTAATAAAATAACTGCATTAGAATGCCATGATTTGTGTTACTACTCCATGGAAACACTTTAATTCCTTTTTATCTCCTATGAGATCCTTCCCATAAGGATTTCTCTAAATTATACCTCCTGTCCTTCAGTGTTGTGGATTAATAATGCTTCACTAATGAGGATTAAATGGCTCAAGAATTCTGTGATGTGTGCAAACAGCAACACTGTAAGGCAGGATTTGTATTCAGAACCAAGAACTTTGTCCAATTTTCAAAAACCTGGAATTATGCTGCAGAACTTCTCCAGGCAAAATTTAACTGCCTTCAGTGAAAGGTCTGCTTTTTCATTCATAGGCTCATTACATTGAAGATCAGAAGTGAACAGGCTACTCAGATCCCACGAGACTCACCCTGTCCCCCTGCAGTGTGTACATTAGCTTCTGTTTGGCTAAGATATCTGTGCCCTTCTTAACCTGGAGAGCTCAACAGATGAAGGCATCATCATTTATTTTCGTAGTTCCTTAAAAACGTGACTACAGTTTCTTATTTCTGCTTGCTTGATTTCTGCCTCCAGATGCTAATCCTTGTTGTGACTCTAATTTAGGTTAAACAGCCCTTGAAAAAGGAGTTACAGTCTATCCCAGTCACGTATGTATTGTCACCTATGTGTGATCTTCCTGCTAATTTCTTCCTTTTGAAGATAGGCTGACTCTGGCCCTCTAGTAATATTTGGTTTTCTACCTGGAACCCAGGTTTTCATACCTTTCAAGTCACATCAAAAAGCACTATTGCATTTTGTCTCACTAGGGTGGTACACCTGGGAGGTGCCTTCTCAGTCCTATCAGCTGTTTCTCAGCTGGTTCTCCTTTCGAACTCATCCTCCTGCTTTCTGCTACAGTATCACATTGGCAGGTTGTATCAAATTAATCTCCTAAAACATCTTTAAAGTTGCTGTTTTCCAGGAAATTCTCCCATCTGCAAAAGTATTCTTTTTAGCTTGTCTATTTGCTGCATTTTTTGCGTGGGCTCAGATGATCAGACAGTCTATGGAGCAAACAGGGATACCCTGCCCTCGTGCTTCACCACTGCCCCAGGCTTTAATCCATGTATTTGCAGCTGGATCATTGACGAAAATGTCCAGTAGTTTCAGATGTTGTTTGAAATACATGCAAGCTTTTCTGATTCCCAAAAGGGATGCCTGGCTCCAGCCCTTGATTAGCCCTAGCTGATCAGTCTATCTGCCACATTTTGTTTAATGTTCCCTCAACCAACCTCCCTAGAGCACTTTAAGAGTTCTGTAATAATTGCCAGTGATATCTCATTTTTGAGATCTGTTAGCTCATTTTTAATGCATGTTTCACTGAAGCCGTAGAAGGCAAAATTTTTTATCTGAATGTAAGGAAAATATTATCAAAATCCACACAACTGCCATTATCAACACATTCATAGTCTCATTCAAAATCAGGTTTGCTGCATCAGCTATATTTTTCAGAAAAACTGTGCTGATTAGCATTTATTACATTTCTGCCCCTTGAATCTCAATCATTTAAGTTCCTTATTAAATTTTCCATTATTTTGCCCAGGATTGGTGTAAGAATATAGTTTCTCACCCACATCAAGTTTTTTTAAGTCTTTGGAAAATGTTATTAGGTTAGCTATTTTATGCCACATTTCATTATTTTGAAAAAGAATCAAAAGGGCCAGAGGTGCCCTTTTAAATATCCTCTTTTTAGATTTGTAGATCTGCTATTAAAACTTAAGTCTTCATTCCATGATATCAACCGAGAAACTTCATTGAGCACTTCTGAATCACAACAGATGATTTTTCTTCACCTGGAAACAGCCTAATATTTGAGCAGGGTCTGAAGGATTGGGCTATAATTTGACTGAAATATTCCATTGCAGCACGTGGCTCTATTTAATTTCTGAGCTCCTCTTTTCTCTGTCTATGTAGTAAAGGGCTGGATACTACAATCCTACTGCAATCAACTGCAATAGTTCTTCCACAGGTTTGGGTCCAACCACAACTGAATTATGAATGAAAAAAGCTGTTGAAATGAGCTTTCCAGCTCCCCCACATCTCCTTACTATTCCTGAAGTAACAGTAGGAAGCCAGTATCTGGAAAAGATGAATCACTTCCATTTACAATTTTAGCAAACTGATATATTAGCCGTGATGGAGGAATTCTGTTACGTTGGGAGGTGTGAATCTGTGAGGTTTTTTACTGAGTCCAAACAGAGGAATGCAGGCTGCAGATGCCAAATTTCTACTTTATGTTACCAAACTACTCCCAGTTTGACAAGTATAAATAAACATATACAGGTGCAAGTGTACCTGTTACCCAAGAACTGCAGTAACTCTGTGAGGAAGGACTCTGTGCTCTGCTGTCCTGTTTTAGGCTGCTAATAAGGACAGTTGTTTGTTTTTGCAGCAATAAAGGATTAAGACTTTTAAGTACTGCTGAAATAAGCCTGCAGCCTTTATGCTGCAGTTTCAGAGCACTTCATCAGAAGGACAGACTTAGCAAAACAATAAATGTGCTATCAGTTTTACCTTATCAGAATAGCTAACACAAGCATGCTGTTAGGGAAAGTCTGGCTGGTTTTAGTGGTACACAGGCTGTGTTTTCAACAGTTTTGATCCTGAAGTACTCTGGAATGCCCCAAAGGGTGGCATGTAAGTATCTCTCATTTATGATAAAGAAGTGTCAGCATAAATTCTGAAGCAAAAATCGCAAAGCTGGATTTCATGTCCAACAGTAGATTTCCAAACAATATACTTTGTACTATGGTCATGTTTCAGTGCTGAGCTGTGTAATTTATCCTACAGATGTCATTGCACACTCTCAGATTACCATGAACTTCAGACATTGATATAAGCATTTTATTAAGTTGTTCTAATGCATTGCTGCCATGATGGAGCTTTGGAAATACAATTGATTTGGCTTGAATGTTTGAGTAAGATATTTCACAATGACTTCAGAAGTACCTTCAAGTAAAAATACTGTGAAAAAAACCAACCAAACAAACAACTTTCAAAACCCAGCCTTTAAAGGGGAATGAAGGAGGTGGTTGGGTGGAGAGTTTAAACTCAAAGCTAGGCAAGTAAGAACTGAAATTCATTGCCACACTGGGACAAACAGCCAGTGTGTCACACGGTACTGGCCTCAAGGCAGCTCCCCAGCTGCACTGGAACTCCTGCCCTGTTGCTGAACATCAGAGAGAGGTGAGAACTAGAAGCAATAACCTGACACAGCCAAATTGCCCCTTGGACTCCCTGCAGCAAGATACAGACCAGAAGCTGCTCTTGTGCAAGATTCCCCACAAAGCCAGCTGGGGCAGGAGGAGTGTTGAAACAATCCCACTGCATGAGCTGCTTGCTGTTAAGGCTGGCTCCACACTGGTACAGCTGCCTTTAACTGCTGTGAAAGTCAATTCCACCTTTGGCAGCACCAACAACTTTTGAGATCCACTCCATTCCCCAGGCTCCAATCTGGGGTCTTCTGCCCCACAGGCAGGACTGGGGTGCTTCATTACAATTAAAATCACTGCATCCTCTCACTGATGCCAATTAGCACAGGACAGTAACAAGCCCACGTTTAACTGTGATTTATATTGGATTAGATCCTTAGAATAAGGTGGCTACTACCTAAATAGTAACTGAGCCATAGCCTTGTAGGTGGCTGAAAAACTGGCAGACCCGTATCTAAGCTCTTTCTTCCAGCTCCATGAGTGATCCTGGGTATTCCACAGCACTCAGCTTCTTCTTCTGAAATTAAGATAGAAGGAAGAAGGAAGAGCTGGCACTGTCCTCTAGGGACGTTTGGTTTGTTATGTTAATGCTGACAATTTTAATTACCCTTATCTTTTTTATCCCTCTCTCCCATACTGCAGAAACTGTAGCCAGCTCGGTGGAGAAGCAGAAGCAGACTGGGAGCAGTTTTTCTGCTTTTCCTGGAGAAGATGAAGAATATTATTTACCTATTGAACAGCAATATGACCTTAAGTAAGAATATGCAGATTCAATTTAATAACCAGCAAGAAAAATACACACTGTCTGTCCTTGAAATTGGACCCACCCAGCCACTGAAGTTTAACAATTGTCTTCTTTCACATTTGCGTGGGTGCATATCAGTGGTCAGCTCTGCAGGCATTTGCTAAGACTAGTGCTCATTTCAGATAGTTCTTGCCATTTCAGCTCTGAGAAAAGCTCACTTTTTGTACCTCTGTGAAGTATTATTTAAAAGTCAAAGACTCCTGGTTACCTGGCAACCTATAAATGAAGTCTTTGGAAAAGGAACCTGAAAGGAGGGACCTATTGAATATCAGTCTACATTGTAAATGGAACTATCTCACAAAAGATGTCAAATACAAATGGGTATTTCCACTCTGGGACTAGTTTCTAGTTAGAAGTATTAGCAAAATACAAAAATATAGATATATGAATAAATAAAGATGGTAAACCTTTTCCCTATCCTGACCTTTTTACTATCCTGCCCTGGCAGGTATAACTTGACCTGAGCTGCAGAGAAGCTTCAGCTCTCTTAGAAAGGCTTCAAGTGTTTAACATAATTAATTTAACCATAGGAACAGTCAGAGGAGTATGCCTGGGCGACTGGTGCAGCCAGGGCATTGCAATTTCTCCATTTCAGGCTCCAGTCCTGAATGGAAAGACTTCCCTCACCCATCCGATCAGGACGTCAGTGCTGGCATCCGTCCAGTTAACAATACATCTTAATTCCTCCTGTAATTCTGAAGCATAACCTGACTCTAATGTGAGCTGGAGAACACTATGAGTGTTAGAGAAAGCAGGATGAAAACTGAAGTGTGAAATGCTGACCCGAGCTTTCTGAACTGGGTGGTGCGCCCGGGCACAAAGGCTGTTCCTCCCCGTGTCATTCCTTGCTAAGCACAGGAGGCAGCTCAGGCTGTTCTCTGCAGATGCAGCGGGACACTCCAAGCAGCTGAACACAACTAACACACAGATGTCTGATTTGGTATTAATATCATTTCAGATGTACATTAGAGGGGCAGATGTATAATCTGGGACTACATCCAAATTGTCTTCTAAGGCTGCAAGATAATCAGCAAGAATTTCTTCCTTTTTATTTGTTGCTCATTCTTGCGCTTAAAAACTAAAGAAAGGAAAAAGAAGAAAAGAAAATAATAACAACCTGGAAAAAAAAAAATAGCCAAACAAAAACCAGAACAAACCTGAACAAAAAAAACACCCAGACTGAAGCATCACAGTTGATGCAGTTCTGTGTCACATTATCAAAGACTTGATTATGTCTGGAAGTGCAATGGCTTTTGAAGTAAACAAACATTTAAACCTGCCACGTTGTAAAACGACCTTATTTAACTGAGGATCAGACCCCACTCAACCGCTAGTGCCTATAAAGAAGAGAAGGGTCCTAAAAAGTGTTTAAATGTTTCCTTTCACAGTTCCGATCAACAGTTACCCCTCACCCTCACGCAGAGGCGTCTGTTCTCTGCACTCTGGGCTGAGAGCACCATAGGAAGGCAGGTGTCAGACAGGACACAGAGTTTGTACAGTTACTCACCATTGATACAAGTAGTGAAATAGAAATGATAAAAGTTCACCTCCCTGCAAAAATTCAGAGTAAGGTGGGATGCCAACGATCCTGCACTCTTCCCAGTTGCACACACTCTTACTAAAAGAGCTGTAAAGCTGTTAGAGAAGTTTTCACATGTTCCTTTTGAATTTATGGATCACCAGGTATAAGTGTAGGTAAATAGCTGGAAGAGGGAAAAAATCCCTGCCTGCTTAACCCCACCTGTAACAATTTTCTTCAGACTGTCTTGAAATAATACAGAATAGCTATTAAAAAAAAAATTTTTAAAAAATGAAGCTTCTTCCTGCTACTTCATTTTTACTATTCAAACAAGAACAATAAAAGGCTTTGCAGAGGTGCAATCAAAATTCATTCGTCCTGATGCCTTTTCTTTGAGGCCAGCTACAGAAGTCTCTGTGCTGGAAGATGCTAACAAGAAAGAGGACTATTGTGAGGTTTGTTATCTACATTACAACAATGGCAAGTTCATAATACAGATAGGAGAAAGATCTGCCAGAGCTACTGTTTGTTATACACTACTTTCATCCCTGACAGGGCACGAGAACTGTGGAGTCTTGTGGTAGAGTAATGACAATAATATCAGACTCTATTTTTCATCTTCCCCCAAAACCCAAGCCCCAAACCCAAAGCTGTTTTTCCCAAAAACATCATAAAGCCCTTTTGATGACTGAGAGCTGTGATACTGAACTCACGGGAGCAACAGAGTGATGGCCTGGGTTCCATTACTGGTGAAAAGATGGGAAACAATCAGATCACTGCTGACAGCTTGAAAGCTTAGCAGGAGAAATAAGAAAGTACAACAGGATTCCACAAATCACTAGGTCCATAGTGATAAAAATGTTTTACTTACTTATAGAGGAGGAAATAAAATTTTTCTAATCCTGAATCAGAAGCTGTGTTCTAGCTGGATGCAGTAGTCGGATCCAACCCACATAAAATACCCAGGGAAGAAAAATAATCAAATTGGAAACAGCTAGAGATTACTGAAGTAACAAGATGAAAGTCTACTGAGTATCATTCAGCCTTTAGAATGTACGGATGGATGCAGAAAAACCTGAACCCTGTCTTATTCTGTGCTATTTAAAGTTATGCTCCTAAACCCAAAGACCTTTTGTAAGATTCTTGCAGCTGAAACCAGATTTAAGACTCCAGTTAAATTTAGCAGATGCCCACAGGTATCCCATACACTATAATTAGTCATCTGGAAACTGGGGTGAAGGAGGTGGGGGGGAGGGGGGAAGGAAAAAATATTCTATTATAATTATTTTCATTTTCCTAAGACAAAAAAAGCATGAGCAGATTAAACGACCATATATCAAATACCATCAGGTAAACTTCTTCACAGGGTTCAATAAAAACTTAACAGAATGCAGCTGAATGCCTACAGTATAGTACTCTGCACCATGCAGTGCAATAATTATGGACAATTAAAGCCTACTGTGCAATTTTGTTTCCATAAAAGCTCACTGACTCACACCAATTGAAAGATCTAAAACGACCTACTACAGAATCACTTCCCACAATTAAATGCCAATTCACAATTTCATCTCTGTGGCCAAAATACATTTCTCAGTTCGGTCTGATCTTTTCACAGATGTGGTGTTTAAAGCTCAGACGTGGAAGAACTGAACAAGAATTTGCATTAAAATAGCTCAGAGAACACTTCCATGTTTCATTTCCAGGAAACAGGCTTCTAGTTCCAGTCTTGGAGGCTCATAGCAGGTACTGAATAATTAAGACCATCATGAAATTTTGCAAAAATATCTTGGAAATACAGGAAAGCAGTGCTCACACCATCTGAGAATGAATAGTGTATGGTCATTTATTTGTATGAAATCCACAGTGTTTAAGTGCAGGTTTATGTTTGTTATTTGATGCTGAACAATGCATTTCACCCACACATTCACTTGGAGTACAACACAGGGCAGTTAAATATGGTTCTTTTGCGGAATATATTGCAAAAAGTAAGACATTTAAGACTTCTAAATCTTAAATTAAAAGTAGAAGCACTCCTAGGAATCAGAACTTTACACAAATTCCAAAAAGGCACTATGATGAGAGCTGGAGAGGGAGAAATCCCATAAGAACATAGCATGTATTTTAGCCTCTTCTAGTAGAGAGCATTTTAGATCTAATGGTGATGTAGGAAAGGGACATAATATATGCACTTATATTTATGGATGTCCAGCATTTCTTCCGAAACTGTTCTTTTATCCCCACTGTTGAAAAAGGTGTTTTCCCACTGGCTTCAGTAAGGTTATAATTTCCTTCTTCGTACAGTTTCACAACTAGGGCTGAAGGGATCCTGAAAAACACTGCTCTTGCACAGATAAAAGCTCATAAAGGGTCAGTTTCCAGTGATGATAAATTTTGTCAAATTTTTACTAAAAAGGTATTATTAGGTCTAAGTTTATCCAAATAAATATAGCTAATATTACCAAGAAATATGTGTGATGCTAAATGTGAGATATGTGTGCTGATCATTAGTAGAAAACAAAAGGAGAACGAACCAGAAAAATCAGAGAAACAAAGATGATATGCCAAGATCAAAAATAGATCCTTAACAAAAATACAGAGGTGGTACTTAGTTATTTCCCAATTCCTTTGGCTTAGCTATGTAAGATTTTTGTTAGGCACCCATATAAAAAAGAACTCAAAACAATTTGCTGCTTCTCCTAACTTGTCCTTCTCAAGAGTTCCCAAGATAGTGGGACATTACCCAGATCTCATCAACCTGATGCTTGAAGAAATCATGACCAGACACAGAAATAAAGATGAAATAATCTGAAATACTATTTCCATCAGCCTGAACAACGTACATACCACCAGGTAAGCAGATTTTTAATTCCCGATAGTGTCCTCTCCCTGATAGGTATCCTTTTCCTTCTGTAAACTACTCTTCTTACTGTTATCCCTTTTCTCCAAAGAGAATCTGGCTTAGCTGCTAAGCCAGTGGCTTTTTCAGCTGAGGGGCAGGAGAGAAGCTCTAAAAGCAGCAATTTAAATCAGCCTGGCTCTCATGCAAACTTGCGGTCCCTGAGTGGCTCAGACAATCTGCTGTCACTGTAATTCTTCAGCCATCAGGCTGCAAGCAAGAATTACCTCTAGACAAGGAATTTTTATCTTGCTGTTCTGTATGTTTGCTTTATTTAGTTTTCAAGAAAGATAATTTTTGGAGAAACAGCAACTCCGTCTGTTTGAATTCACTTCCTTTTTTATGCAGAAGAGCAGTTTACACTACTGCCAGTACTGTCTGAAAGACTGTGGTATGTGATGGACATGTTCTTCTTTGGTGAAAAAAAGACTACACAAATATGTATGTTACTGCTACGTTATTTTGTATTTAATACTTTATATTTCAGGTTCTTTAGCTCTGCCCCCCTTTATATCTTCAAAAATTTTTACTCTAGTAAAAAGTTGCTATGTTTGGACAAAGAAGCCGAAGTTTCTTCCTCAGAAAATAGTAATGCAGGGATCATGGACTCCTTCCACTGGAGCCATCAGGTTTGTTTTACTTTCAGAGTGTACTTACTCAATCAAAAATTACCAAATGCTATCACGTTCAGTCACCTCAGGCCTGGCTGGCAAGACAACACAATGTCCTGCAAGAAAGTGTGATGAAGGTTTTGAATTTTAAAATTCAACCCACATTTGTATGTTACATTTCAAATCAGAGAACACAGGAGACTAAAAGACCTTGTTGCTGTTACCAAAAGGAATGCTCTGGGACACGGAGCTGTACCCAGGCAGCCAGAGAGCAGAAGCAGGAGCAGCTGTACAGGACAGAGAGAGATCTGTCATCCATTCGCCTCTGTTCTTTGAGCCTCAGGCTGGATTGCTAGGAGGGAGTGGACAGGGCATACCTTTTCCAGGGAATGCTTCTCCTCTTAGATCCATGCACAGCTTAACCCAGTGAGGTGTTGTTGACCAAACCCAGATTTAGGCTTGCACGTTTAGAGACAGAGACATTATCTGTACCTGCAACTTTCAGCCTGAGCCCTGAAACCTTTCCAGCGCAGGGCCAAGCTCAAGTCAGCCCACAAAACACCGTACCAAGCCAAACAAAGCCATGCTGCTGTTGCCAGCACAGCAATAGGTGCTGGGTGAATTCTCAGGCTTCACAAAGAACACACATACCTGGCCAACTCCAGGTGCAACAAACCCTGTCCCAGCCCAAGGCACCAGAGGGGTATGGGAGCAGAACAGCTCCCAGTCTGTGAAAGCACATGTGTGCCAGTAACCAAACCAAACATGGCTTACTAAACCCCTGTAGTGTTTTTCTGACCTTCTTTACGTGATCACATTGATGAGCACCAAGTGTCAGCTGTGTGGGGTGGCATCCTGCTAAAGGCAGGGGTACAATAAATTTTGTAGGGATCTGTGGAGGTCACACTGTAATGTCCAGATGAACCCAAGTCAATGTTAAAGTCAGTCTGTAGAGACCACATAAGCAGATCAGCATGAAACAGCACCAATATAAGCTTATGTTAGTAAGATTATGATTTCAAGGCCATATTTTGGCAGGTCCCTGAGAGACACCTTATGTAATTTAGACAATAGCAAAGCACCGTATCCACAAGGCCACTGAAGGACAAGGTTATGGAAAGACACAGGATAAGACATTCCTTCATGGGGAAAGAATAAACTAACACAGCCAGGTACCGATCCAATGGCTTTGCCAGCCTCTTCTCTCCACACCGCACTAGGAACCCCTCGCACCCACTCACACCTGTAGGTCTGTGACAAGATTCCTGATTCTTACCTGATCCTCTGGTCCTCAGGAAGCTGCAGCACAGCCAGTGGGGCTCCCTCTCCACAGCTGGTGACTCCAGAAATGGACCAGACTCCAGACCACAACCCGGGAATCCTGCTGCCTGGGTGTTAAGTTTGGGTGCAGGCTGAGGGGGCTCCTCTGTGCCAGACACAGACAGTTCCAGCCAGCACAGCTGAGCCCATCAGTGACACCTGTGCCACTTGAAAATGGGCCAAAGGGCACTGAGGTGCTGAGGCGACATGTGTGGGAGATAACCTGGAGAGTGTCCAGGGCTGGGGAGTGGGGTGAAGGGGCGGTCATGGTGCCCAAGCAATAAATCAAATAATTTTCCTTAAGCTGAGTCAATTTTGTCCATGAGATTGAGTGGTGAGCAATCTTCTTGTCTTTATCCTGACCCACAAGCTTTTCCCTCATGTTTTGAACCCCAGGTCTGCTGGTCTGGGGGAAGCAAGAGGGCGGCTGGGTGGGCACCCAGCCCAGCCTACACCTTCCCGTGCTGCACCGAGCCACCTCTGGCTTTAGCTTTACACGCAGACAACAAACTGTTCCTTCAGTTAGGCAGGACTCAAAACAACAGCCATGCACCCTCCAGAAGCCTCTCCACCCGCACATGTGGCTGGCAATGACCTGCAGCTGCTCGTCCCCCTCTGATGTTTAAACCCGGGAGGCCGAGCACAGCCATTGAGATCCTGCCTTCCCAACTCTCGGGAATTCAGCTGCCTTGTTGCTGTGTGCATGCTGCCTTGCCATCTCCAAGGACACAACGAGAAATCAGCCAGGATATGAACACAGGACTAGGATTATGTGAATGTAGCAAGACACTCCCTGAACTAAGTGCCCTAAGTGATTAGAAAGGATGACAGGGTTCAACAGATGAAGGCTGTATGGAACAACTATACAAATACACCCAACTGGGTCTGCCTTTGTTGTAGTATTTTTGCTTAATTTCCGTTTTGCCACATAGAGTTGCAAATTCTATGCATTTAAGTCTTTCAATGTCAGTAAATATTACATGTGATTGTTTCACATTGCATCTTACATACCTGGATCTGTTTCCTAAAGGGAATTTGGACACACCTCAGTGTGATGATCTATTAATGCAACACATGGATCTTCTCTCTTTCTCACTGGCCCACTCTAGCTGTCTGTAAAGCCAAGGAGGAATGTTTGGTATTGTGTCAGCTATCAGGCTTGGCTTCCTGACTTTATCTTGTAATTTTCTGGATATTTTAATAATTGTGCATATTACTACTTAGATAAACCAACTCATACAGTGTATTTTGATAATTGGTGGATAACTAAACACCTGAAGAGTGAATCACTTTCCTAATTCTTGACTCATACTTCACTAGAAGGTGTCTTCACCCTTCTAGCTCTAAATAAATGATAATTGTACCGGGTGAATGAAGCTTGACTCTGCACACCACAGCAGCTATTAGCCTGGAAAATTCTATGTGCTGCTGTTTGAGAAGGATGGACATTTACAGGCCATCAACTAGAGCCAAGCAGTTCAATTAGTTGTGTAACCTTCCTCTCAAGCAACTGCAGGCAAAGAAATTTTGCCAGACCCGGGTTTGAAATCAAAGAATAGATGACCAGTAAAGGAAGCTGTGAATAAAATTATCATGCTAATTAAGGGTAAATAATTTTTGCAGTGTACATAACCAATTCTTAAAAGGATGTTCTGCAGACAGAAAATAGTAGCAAGCACCTACTTACTTTGCAAATGGATCAAGACTATTGATATAAAAACTTTCTTCAGGAAAAACAACATTAATAAGTGTCAAGGACAGTCTGTCCTTCTATTCTCTTGGCATGTTTTGTTGAACCCTATCCAGAAATTTATAACCAGCACGTAGCTATGAAATTACTAAACCCAAGAAGCTATGTAATTTAGTTACTATTAGTAATAACATTGTTAATGTGAATATCATTCTAAAACAAAACTATTTTGGGAAGTAATATTAAAAAGCACCATTCCAAGTACAGTGCTGGGAAGAACTGAAGTAGAAATGAGAAGAGAAATGGAAAGATAAAGTTTAAAACTCTGCATTACTTTTGGGGCGGTGGGCAACAAAGAAGTCATGTTAAATGCAAAGAATTCATTCACATGGTCCACATTGGGTCATGCAGTAGTAAAACAAATCTCTGTTGCTCCTACTCTCTCACTTTTACTGTAACAAGCCTCAGGTATATCCCTTCCCTCTATTCATACAAATTTTAATTTGCTACAAAAAAATCTGCAGAAAAGTTACAAAATCAAATTAACTGCAAATAAGCACCCTAAAGGTTGCATTTAGAGACAGTTATTTACCCATTGTAGAGATTAACTGCAGATTACCCAATAAAGTCAGATTTTCTTAATTGATGCAAATTAGCACAGCTCCACTCAAATAAATGGGGCCATGCCTTTGACTCCCAGTTGATCCAGCCTGTAACGTTCTTAGAAGAAGTGGGATTTTGTTCACCTGAACAGAGACTCAGCAGGATGCCTCTGAGCAAAAAGTTGTAAGTCAATGTTCACAGCAAGCCCAGTTTCACACCACACCTGCTGAGATGTTTCAGCTATCCTGAATTCTCCAAAAGTCCGCTTTGTCTGCAAAGGAAGGTAAAAACCCCTCCCAGTACAGCAGCAAATTAAGAAGGGGGAAAGGGACACCCTATATTTAAAGCCCATAAAGTACAGAGAAATCTCAGCTCAGCAGGACGGTGAGTGTGTGGGCGAGGGGTAATTTTTTAGATATACCTTCAGAGAGCCACAATTTACATGTAAGTAATTATCCCTTCTGTAAAAGACACACATTTCAGACTCCCAACTTTTGGAAGCCAGACTGTCTCCAAGGAGTAACTTGGTGCATACAAAGATGGGAAAAACAAAAACCCAGTAGGTTTGTGGGACTACCAGATGATTAAAAACCAGACAAAAAACACACCAGGGTACCACTAACCAGCAGAGTCCATTCACCAGTAGAGGAATTTCTCCTACCTAACCTGAGCTTGGTGATTTGCAGAAGGCAGGAAAAGCATTTTTAGAGGTCCATTTTAGAGGTTTAGAGGCAACAAGGTGGCTCAGAGGAAGCAAACATTCAGTCTCAATAGATTGTGGGTGGAGAGTGATGAAATATTATTGCTAGCAGGATGTTTTCCAAATGTTTTTTTGCTATATGGAGATTTTCCTAAGACAGAAAAATAAATATGCAGACGTCTCTTGGGTGTTTTGAAGCTGCAAGGTGTGTCTGGGCTAAGGGGACACAGAACACAGTAATTATTTCCTTGCTTTAAAAAGGAATAGCTTATAGAGCAGATAAACATGGAAAACGTTTCATCTTCCAGCTTTGGGATTTACTGGTAACTACCTTAAGGGGCAGAACTAGAGATGGCCAGAGGGAGAGGACTCATTTTGCATGTGTGCCATCCTATTTACATCTGTGCTTCCTGGCTCATTGCTTTTCCTGGTCTCCTACAGATGTGGGTCTGGGGGATCCTAGGCCAGTTCCTCAAGCACTGTGTATCTCAGCCAGTTTCTAACACTTCCACATCTCCATTATTGTGGCTCTGTACCCTTTGGTACAGGCACAGCTTCTGTAGTAGCAGCAGTTGAGGCAAACTGGTATTTGTTACACTGAAGAAATAAGTCTTTTAGCTGCTTGGAGAAATCCCTACTCTCTTTTTAAAACAGCTAAAAGACTTCCTTTAAAAATCTAGCAAATAGCAGTTAATCTTCATTGGTGTCTCTCTTGTGACATTTGTATTAAAGGTCCTGGCCCAGCACTGGCAATAGCACTGATCTCTTAGTGCTGGCGTCTGTAGTGAAGACTGATTAAGGACTTTGGGAAGAGAACTGACTGCCCAAGTAGCACAGGTCAGACAGGACAGAAGGAATTAGGGAGATTTAAGGGAATATGAGAGACAAGATTGCAATATTGCTGCAGGGCCTGGGCTGAAAGCTGTAGTTATTGCTTCCTTAAGAACTCAGTGTTCTTAAGGACACATGAACTAGTTTTCTGCCCAAGCCCTGCATCAACTGTGCCAACAATTTATCTTGTTTTCACCTCATAAAAAAATAAAATTGCAATCACTGCCATAATTTTAGGAAGGGGAAAACCCAAACCACTGAAAGGTGAAGGAACTTCCCCAAGTATAATCAGTAATGATAAGGAAGGGGAAGAGGTAGTGCTGTGTCTACTTGTGACATTCAAAGCACCACATGAAAGACTGGGTCCTTGGAACAGGTCAGATTCAGGAGGACACTATGGAATTGCCTGTAACACTGTAGAGTTTCTCTAAGAGTCCATTTTGTGTTGAGTTTACATTCTGGCAACCTTTACCTTGAAACTATTATCCTCTCCTGAAAACCAAACTAAGCAGGAAGTATAGTGTTCTCTAAACATATAACAAAATATTGTTATGTGGAACAAGAAGCTTTGTTAATAGTTCTCTTCAAGACACACTTAAAGGCCAATATAAACTTCAGATTTAAATAGTCTGGTACGTGAGGAGAAATATGCAAAGCCAGTATTCACAACTCCTCTGTACTTGTGCCTCTTTGCTATACTGCTAAGGTGACTGTTGCCAATTTTTCAAACAATTTAGAATTGAAGAGTCTTTTTTTAAACCTGTGAGAGAGGGAAAAAGAAAAAAAAGGGAAAAATGAAGAACTTATAAAGGGACACATAAATGTGTCAGTTTTGGAAATCATCTGCAAAGGAAGGAGGTAGATTGGCAGGTATAATGGCAGACCAGAGCCAGAAAGCAGAGATACATCATTAAAAGCATTAACTAGGTGTTTTGAGGAATTACTCTGGCAGAGTGCCAAGGCAACAGTAGGATTATCTCATGACAGACTCTATGTGTCATCAAACTTTTATATCAGTTAGACCCTGACAGCGAATTAGTGTTTTTAAAATAATGAAACACTTCTACCATTTAAGTTTTTTGTGTGTTTTGAAACTTTTAAACCGTGAGAATCTGACCTCACAAAATTGTTCTGTCTCAAAGCTTTATTGAGAACTCAACCTCTTACCCTACCCTCAAGTACAAAAGGAACAGACAAGGACAGGAATAATTTCAGCTCAGGCTGAGTCCCTTTGCAGGAGCTCAGGTGTACCTCATTTACTGGAAATCCATTACACATCTAGTTCCAAAGGGCTGTTCATTCCCTAACCACGGCTCTCCATCAGCTCCTGCCAGATCATCACTTTGTTCTTTTTCTTGTCTACGTTAGGCTGGTCCTGATTGCCCCTTTATATCTGAGAGAAGATGCTGCCTTAGCCCATAACCATTTCCTTGAGAAAAATATTTCAGTAAGACTCTTTTTTACCCTATTCTAGGAACACATTTTTCAGGAGCTTCTCTTCCTACACTTGAAATTCAGTATGGCCAACACATTCCTGCATGGATGGTAATGAATCCAACTTCATTTTTAAGCACTGGGGAAAACATCACATGCAAAAGAGTGACAGATGGAGATGTATCAGCTTTTACCTAACAGTGAAGAGGGGAGGTAGAAGTCAGTGTTGGCACTTCTGTCAAAATCTGTTTTTAATAAAAGACATTTGTTAAATTATTGACACATTTCCATAATATTTTAAAATATTTATACTATAAAATAATGATGTCCTCTCAATTAGTGAAAAGAGTCAGGAAATACATAAAAAGGCAAAAGTATGCATGAGACCAAACTCCACTCATTGTGGTCCTTGTGTGAGATTTCCTCCTCATCTCCCATTTCTCTGAGATTACCACATACCCCATGGTCAGAAACCTCTCACTTGCCTGTTTGCCTGTTACTTGATTTTTTAAAAAAAAAATTATATATTTTTTCCTTCCAATGGGATTAAATAAAAAAAAAATCACATATACTGGCAAATAAGCTTCTTTCTAAATGGGAACACTGTTACAGACAGAATGTTCTTTTATGTTTATGAATCTTCCTTTGCACTGTGTAAATGCACACTCACAGTGTAATCGTGAGTTTTCCATCATCATTAGCAGCAGGATCCTAGATGTTAAATGAAAGCAGCCTAGGAAATGGTCCAACGCTGGAAAACAGTCCTGAAAGCTTGCAAAGCCACAAACTAGAACAACTGGCTTTTCTTTTATGTAAGCTGGAAGTAGGGGCTGGGAGCAGAGGGGGGAAAATGAGGGGAAGAAAGGAAGAAGAGTTCACACTGAGGTAATAAGCCATTGTTTCTTTGGCAACCTTAAGCTCTGTCCAAGTTTTTAAAAATCAATATAAATGGAGTATACTTGGGTTGCAGATATAAATAAAACCCAAGAATGTCTCCCACATACATACTGTTGATAGAAAGAGAAGTTTGAAAATAGGGTTTAAATCATCCTTTTCAGAAGCTTTAAACCTCACCTTCTAGCAAGTGACACTGAGCTTCTGGCAAGTGGCAGTTTCATGTATGAAATGTGTCTCCTAAAACTGAAGAGTATACAGGATAGAATAGGATAATGTGTCAACAAATTACATCCTAAAGATTGAAAGCAATCTAGCGAGCCTGCACTGACTTATCCCTTTGTATACAGAAAAGTACTAGGTGTCAAGATTTCAAAGAAAAGAGTTTAGATCTTACTAGCCCAACAGAATAACAATACATCGATCCACATTTTGGATAAGGAGAAACAAACAAACAAATCCCCACAAACCCAAAGAACAAAAAGCACAAAACAGCTTCTTACCTCAGTCATTCACCGCAGTAGCTCCCCCGCCCTCGGGGCCCGTGAGCGATGGCACAGCATTGCCAACTCCCCATCTCCCCATGGGCCTCCACACATCTTCACAAACTTCCACTGCAAAACCTGCTCCTGTGATTCTGTGACCACCTGCCCTGGCCATTCGTGCGCAGCACAACTCACCAGGTACTCACACAGCCTAAGGAAGTGATAGATTTAAAGTTTTTATGTTCCAAGGGCAGAACCTGCCAAAAATTACTCCACACTTTACATTATGACTTAAAAGGGAGGAATCACACAGTGCCTGGCATTCCAGCCATGAGTTAGGACACTAGAAAAAGAACAGGCTTGTTATTGCCAACGTGCCTTTGCAAGCATATAGAAAGTTTTAAAGCCAAGTTGCTTCAAATTCTTAAAATTTGAGCCCCAGAATTCCTGTTGCTTGTCAGGGCACACGATGAGATCCATGTTAGTTAGTTAAAACATCCCCTCAAACCTGTAAGTACTGAAGGGCACCAGAGCCTTGACTAAGGAATTTTACTGCACTTTAAAAAAAAAAAAAAAAGAGCACATGATACTCGTCCATTTGGTGTCAGGAATAAATTGATGCTTAAGTGACCTTAAAAACCCTTTTTTAAGGAGAAATGTTTTTCAAATCAGTTAAGCAAGCAGGTTTCATACTACAATTTAATCACAGGCATATTATTCTTTTATTTTAATAGTTGTTCTGGTCCTGGAACACTCAAAAGACAGGGCAGACACTGTATGAGCTGCTTCTATGAAATAACTTTTGATTACACCACTCTTTCTCATTACAAGTTTTCATTTCAGACAGGACACAGCAGGGGCAAGTAAAGCCATGGCTCTTCCCAGTGGATTTGTGCAGGTGAAGTTGGCTCAGACAGGAATCCTTCCTGCATTACACCATCCCAATTTCTTAGCTGAACTCCCTTTGTTTCATGCACACTCTCGCTTCTCCATATTGTTATTTATATTTGGCATGATGTCTTTAGGCATATGTCTAATTTTTTTTTTTTTTTGAGAAACTCTATCTAAAACTTAAGATTTATCCATTTGGTAACATCCTATTGTATTTTTGCTTATTTTAGGTATGGTCAAGCAAGTATCCCCTCGTTTTAGTGTAAAAAGCTGCTTTTCCCTCTAGATGTGTAGTAATATTGATGGTCTCAGTACAAAGAATTCAGCAGTAGGTAGTCAAGAAAACTCAGAAAAGCCTGCGGTAGATTTTTTTTCTATTAAGTATTTAAATAAATGCCTATGATCCCCAAGATTTTAATTATTAACGACACTGAAAGTTCAGCTGCATGAAGAAAGGTCAATAACTAGCCCTGGTTAACTCCAGGAATCAAGGATGATAAACCGGTAAATTAATTGTCTTTTTAGCGCTTATATAATAACTCCTCACATGGGAGGTGAGGGACGGGATAGCGGGATGGGCACTGCAGCAGCTCCTCCTGCTGGTCACACTTTAGAGCTCCGGTATTCGAAAATAAAATTTCACCTGTATGCACTAAAATGGATTAAAAATTGCTGGTTTACTACTTAAATTAGCACAATGCCGTGGTTTAACCCCAGTCAGCAACCGAACCCCACAAAGCCACTCACTCACTCCCCCACCAGCAGGGTCGGGGAGAAAACTGGAAGGATAAAAGCAAGAAAACTCATGGGTTGAGATAAAGACTAGTTTAATAGGGCAAGCAAAGGCTGTGCATATAAGTAGAGCAAAACAAGGAATGAATTCACTGCCTCCCATGGGCAGGTTCAGCCATCTCCAGGAGAGCAGGGCCCCATCACACACGACGATTACTTGGGAAGACAAATGTCATCCCTCCAAACCTCCCCTCTTCCTCCTCCTTCCCCCCACCTTACACACTGAGCACGATGTCATGTGGTCTGGAACACGCCCGTGGTCAGCTGGGGTCACCTGTCCCGGCTGCATCTCCCTCCAGATTTTCCCCTGGCCCCTCGCCACTGAGGCGGCACGAGCAGCAGGGAAGGACTCAGCTCTGTGCAAGGCCTGCTCAGCGACAAGAACATCCCTGCTGTCATCGCCGTGTTCAGCACAGGTACCAAACACAGCCCCACAGCAGCCACAGGGAGGAAAAACAACCTTACCCCAGTCAAAACCGGCACACAGAACAGTACGAGACCAGCCTTTAACCTTGGGCATCCTGGCTGACTTCAGGTAAAACGAGACATCCCAAAACCCACTCCTAAGCCCACCCTTAAGGGACCATTCATTTTTTCTTAACTGATCATAAAAAAACCACATTCAGCATTAATGGCCAGACTTCGCGAACGAAGAACCGGGGAAGGTCTTTACACCTTCCAGCCTGCGCATTGGATTTTTTAGGTG
>JAYRBT010000181.1:7343704-7374384 GCA_036023395.1 Myiotriccus ornatus
GCCCTGACCAGGAATCGAACCCGGGTCTCGGCGGTGACAGCGCCGCGCCTTAACCACTAGACCACCAGGGGCTCCACACATTCAGCATTAACCCCAACCAAATACCAATTCCTGTTAAGAAAATAAGATTTATGATCTTTATTGTTTACTTACATATAATAAATATAATACAGAACAAAAACATCACACACATTGATTGTATTACACAGGCTGTTAATCAGAATACATTACATTTTCTTTTCATTAGCCCTTTTATAGGGTTTTGGTACTGGGTATTAAGAATTTCAATTTATAAACCTATAAACACAAGAACAATCTTCCAATTTTTACCTTCACACGTTTTAAATACTCATATATATATTGGTTTTGTTAAAAATATATAAGCAATGTTCAGCATTTGCAATATAGGACTTCAATTTCCATTCACTAGATCTCTGTTAATATAGAGGATTTCAAAATAATGAATAGCTTAAATCTGATTTTAATTAAAAATACTTATTCTATATTTCTCGTTTAACTGACCTCCCCTCAGAAAATGAAGTGACAGGACAAAGACACTCCAGGCAAAAGCCAGTGTTCACTTTTAAAGAACAAAGGGTGAAGTTCTGGTCCTTGCTTCACCTGGATTACCCTGGAATAATAGAGACAACAATTTGGTATAAAGAGGGCAGGAGGAAACCAGACTTTCTGAGCAGACATGCATCTTCATTTCAGATTTACCACTGCCATCCTGCTGTTCTCTTGGCTTAAAAATCACTGCATCAAACCTCCATTATATATTTTTCTCTGCATGAATATCCTTACCATTAAATGGAAATTAGATTAAAATGCTACATCTCTTTTTTTATCAAAAATAGATCAAGGTTTTTAACACACTCTGAAATCAGGTTTTTAAGTGCAAATGCAATCCATCAGTAATTCACGTTCTGGTCTCACTAAGGAAAATGGTTAAGATGATGCATAAAGATGTTTCATAGAGGATATATACTGGAACTCACTGTGCTCTCCGAACATCTGAATTATCCAGAAACTGCACAGAGTTCAGGCAAACAAAAGTTTTCTTCAGGTGAAAGTTCTTCAGTTAAAGCAGCTTCTGCTTTGAAAGTCTTATGGAGAATTCCCTGAAACTTGGTACAAAATGTAATGCCAAAACAAACATTAAAGCTGCTACTGGTTTTGTGCATCTTTTAATGAGCCCAAGTTTCAGGAGTTTCATAAATCAAGGTTCATAAACAATTTTGCTTTACTAATATCTACTCCAAAGAGGCCTTACACAGATTTTAAATCATTACAAGAACCCCTTCAGCTGTGCCACGCTGAGGTTGTATCTCATTACATTTCTCTAATCCCATTCAGAAAATGTCAACTCCAACAACTGGCTACGCTTTCCACACAGCTTTGTGTAAAGAGCCTCATGACTTTCAATTAACAGACCGTTCCTTTGTAACTGCTTGGAGGTACTTCAAGAAAAAGAAAAATAAAAGAAACTCCTAAGTCTCCAAATATAATTTTTCTTTTTTTGGTTGTAATTTAAGCATTTAGCTTCAATATGAAATGATTATCCAAAATACCTACTTTTTATACGAGATCAAGATCAACCAGAGATCAATCCAATAAACCATTGCCTAAGCACTTCCTATATGGAATTGGGCTATGCAGGAAATGATTTTAGAGCTTATCCTTCCTACTAAGATTCTTTATTTTCAATTAAGATTTTTGTTTTAATTTTAGTAGTGGTTTTTTTTTCCTTACCCAATAGGAAAGTGATACTGTTTGGCTGGAAAGCCCCTGCTGTTTCCCTACCCAGAAGAAAAAGAAGCTTCTAAAATATTTTAGAAATTACTCATTCTCGTAGAAGAACTAACTTAATTGGTATCCAAAAGGTCAGATTTAGGGAGAAGAAAAGCATCACCTCCTATTACACAGACAAGGAAGACTCATGGGCGGTAATATATTGAAGGATATCACCAGAGAAAAGACAGTCATTTGCATATTATAAAATTAGTTTTATGCTAAATGGCTAAGTCCCTCACCTTCATAAGTGTGGGGTTTTGTTCTGGTTTGTTGTTTTTTTTTAAATGTGGGGAAAAAAAATCAGGAGCATATGTGAAGAACTGTAGAAACAGCCCCAAATTATTAATTCTGAGGCCATTCCAGTAGCCAGCCATAATTTCTTCTGTGGAACATAAAGAAAATCTGTGCACCCTCCCTGAAAAAAGTTAGAAGTTCATTAATAATAGGAACATTGGATGCAACTTTAGAAACTGAGATGAAGTTAAAGGATTCTGCACTTGTAGAAATAGCTGCTTTCTAGAAAAATCCTCAGAGAAAAGCCTTTTTATGCTTTTCAGAAGCAGGAAGTGAAAGCCAGATGAAATTCTGGATGTGTTCCACATCATGGCAGGCATATCCAGAAAAGGTCTGGTTACCTCCTAATACAGGATGTAATGATGCAACACTTCACCTCAGAGGAGAGTGAGAACACAGATATCGGAGTACTCACATTTATATGTCAGATTTATGTTTTATGTTAGATTTCTAACACCACAGAGAACTAGGACAGTCAAAATGTAATTACACTGGCTTCACCTAGAGAGGAAATTCACTTTGCAATGAATGCAACAGGGCATGTAAATGGAAATGTCAAAGCAGAAATCATCAAGAGGAAGGTGATGCTCAAGGCTGATGACTATGATCACACATTCTCGCTGTGGACAAAAAAACTCTCCTAGAAGTATACAACAAAGTGTAGAGGTTAACATTTCTCACACTGATGATTTTAAACAAAAGTCATGTAGCAAGACAAATTCACCTTCTAAATAATTAGGCTGCTTGCTGACTATACAGAATATATCTTTTGTGACCAGTTTCAGTAGTGTGTTTACCATTTTTACCAGCACTAAAATCCCTCCATTTATATTACGGAGGTCTTAAAGCAAACCACTCCAAACATACGCTGCAGACAGAAACACTGCAAAGGCATAAAGGTCAACCTGACTGCAGAGATCCTTTTCAATAAAGTTTTACTTTATTAATGCTGTCTATGACTCTCTTGGGCTTTGGATCAAACCCCAGTCTAGACAAAGTATCTTTACTGGAAAAACAAACACAAATATCCCCAAAGTGAACAGACTTTGTAAAAATTTAATGATATAAATGAATATATTTATATTAGAGATTTATACTGGTGATCTACTCCGGAATCAGACTATTATTATAGTATTGCCTAACCCTGAAAGTTAATGTCACTGTCCTGCCAGAAGTGCAGCTTCAAAATCAGTAGAGTAACTATTCATTTTTACGGCGCAGAGGACAACAAAGTAAAAAAAACCACACACGCGTCGCAACATCAGATTAGAACGGATATTTCTCAAAAAAAAATAACAAATGTTGGGCAGAGTGTATTTTATTGACACCTTTAAATGCTCTTAACATTGTCATCGTGATTTACCTGGTAAGTCTAAAGGAAGTTCAACAAGGAAACTACATGATGTGAAATGTTTGAGTGAAACCTGGAAATGTCTGTAGCAATTTTAAAAGCAGGAATTAGTTATTGGCTCTCACAATGTATGGTATCATCCATATTTCCCTGAGAAATCATGCCCTGCAATAATAATGTAAAACAAAACACAGCCTTAATGAAATCATGGATTAGATAGGGGAAATAATGCATAACAACTGCTTTTGAGTGAACACAGAAATGCTACTGGAGTCGTAACTATTAAATTGCAGGCATTACACAACAGCCATAACAGAAATGGTAACTAACTCAAAACTTGTCCCAGATAAAGAAAGCTGATTAGAAGTACCATCCAATAGTTAGCCATATAACTCAACACTATGATATTAACATTAGTTTGTTTCTGGATTTTTGAGCATGCCACTTCTTAACTACATTTACAAACACTCTGCCTTATCGAGGCCTGTTTTCACATGAAATTAGAATGTGTGTCCATAAACCCATTCTGTGAACAAAATTTAACTGGTTTTCTCCCTCCTCTGATAGCTTAGTGTAGCTCAGTAACTTAATTTCCCTAAGATAGGAAGATCTTTCAGAAGGGAATAGGAACGATAACATTCAACACCAAGAGAAATGGAACCAAGAATTACAAAGAAATCGTTTTGCCACCTTTTTTAAAGCCATCATAGCTGTGAATAGCAGTATCTAGGCACAAGGAGCATTGTGAAAGGAATGACAATTACAGCAGCACACACCAAGGAAAGTGATTTGCAGTATCCCCTATTTTTACTAGTTATGTTCCAAGGAGGTTTGACACACACAGACCAGCACACTGGGTTAAGTATCAGCTGCAGCCTCACGGTTCAAACAACACCCCTGATTAATATCTCACTTCCACAAAATACCTCATCATCTGCCACACCTTACTGAGATACCCAGGAGTGCCTCAGCCTCCCTGCTTCTGAGTTTGTGTGCAGTCCACTCCAGCCCAACTCCACGGCAAGCCAGGCCAGTCACACAGTACAGCCCTGCCCTCGTACAGGGATTTCCACAGGCCAAAAGCCAACAAGCAGGATGCAGCGAACACTGAGAAATGGGAACATCAGGCCCTTTGTGCCTCCAGCAGCACTCATGTGTCCCAGACTTTGCAAGTAATTGCTAAGCACCAATGTGGCATCTATCTCAGTCCCCTGCTGAATTAGCACAACATCTACAGCTTGTAGGGAACACGTTTTCAGCATGACTGAAACCTAACACAAAGTGGCCAAACAAACTGGAATCCTCTTTCTCCCTTGTTCTGAGCTGCAGCACACTCTGTATCAAACAGACTCACCACAACCCTAAAAGCAAAGGCATGCTCTGTAGCATTTGGCAAATTATCAGCATTTCCTTCATATATAAAAACCAAACAGTTCCAAAACCTCAACTGCACACACAGAAAAATTGTTGGTTATCTCAAAGGATTACAGGAATTAGTTAAACTGACACCGCAACACATGGTATCCATTTTCCATCCTGTAAATGTGGGAAGTCAATGTTTCTTAAGCATCTAATGACAATCAAAGAAATGCTCGACATAAAAAAACCTGCTTTTTTTTTTGAAGTGTATGTGGTTCCTACAAGAAATATGTCAGGATAAAGACATTCCCAAATTGAAACAGTAAGAGCAATGACAATTTACAACAGCACAGAGAGGTAAAGCATTGATGAGAGAGCTCCTTCACATTCCAGTTGTGTCATGAGGAAGAAAAACCCAGCACGTCTCTGTTTCGTACCTGAGAATCAAAGCTAAATCTCTTGTGCATTTACCAAGCACCCATCAGAGAGTTACGCAATTTACATTTCAGATTAGACAGTATATTTATAAAATATTATTGTACTAAAAATCACAAGATTTTATAGAAAAAACATCATCACATTCTATTAAATGCAGGAACAACGTTATATGTCATAGCTTCTGTAATTAAAACCGTAACACGATCCTTGTAACTACAGGGGCACCACTGTTTAAAAATCCTTTCAGGAAGGACAGTTTGCTTTGTTCTTACTCTTTAAAGAACTGTAATGTAATGCAAAAACACTGCTTAAGCTACTTAGTGCCATGAGATAAAAATATCTCATATCTCTTAAAAAAAATTAGCACATTTTTGTTAAAAACAAGAACAGTGAGAAGGCCCTGACTTTGAGTTTACTGAACGCTCTTCAACATTCCTGGGGTCAGAGACAGAATAATATTCTCTTAGTACTTATTTTTTTAACCTCTCAAACTCATGAATAATGCAAGTTAACAGCAGTCATATACATGGGGGACTATGATGATCTTTTACTTTAAGCCATGAACATAAGGGCAAACATGAACAGCAATTGCCCATTTTAGATTGCAGCTCCAATTCTAGTTGTATGGCCAATTTCAAAGAACAATAATAGAAAATTTTGCTAAAAATACTGTCATTGCCCATCTGAAAGCAAACTCAGGCTTAGTTCACTCATTCCACAAGTCCCAATTGATCCAAATTTAGAGTTAATGCCTGGTATTACAATATTTGTCAGGATCTTATGGAAACATTTCATTAACTGAAAACAGACATTATCTTTTTATTGTGAGTAGGCATTAACATTACTTCTAGGAAAAAAGTTGAAGCTAAAGTCCTGTAATTTGTATAATTTAAAAAAAACCAAAACCAACCAACCAAAAAAAAAAAAAGAAAAAAACTCCACTTATCAGAAAATTCCTGAAAATACCACCAAAGTAAAATTACTTCAACATACTGTACTTTCAACCCCTGTACTTGTGGGGTTTGGAAATTTAAATGTGGAATTTTTCAAAATGTCTATACATAAATTTAATCAGGTTTTTTGTCTGTTTTGGGTTTGTGATTTTGTTTTGGTTGGTTCGGAGGTTTTTTTAATTCCTATTTTAGTACCCAAAGAAAGACTTCCTATCTCATCTGAAAGAGATGCCTCAGATCACCAAAACTTTTAGTGCAATCCAGTATTAAAAATGGGAAGGAAAAATTTGATAAAGGTGAAATATTTGAACAGAACAGCACCCAGGTCCATTTCTATTTCTTTCTCTATGCACAGGTTCTCATATTAAATTCTAGCTGCTGGCTAGAATTCTTCTATAAATGTAGAGCTAACATGTTGCTTTCCTGCATTCCCTCTCATATAGTAGTTTTATCACCAAAAGACCAAAATTTCATTTGGAAGGATCATTACTGAGCGCCAAAGCACGAAAAGGCATTTCTGCTGTATCATCCTTCTGTATTTGTGGGGAAGGACAGTAGAAATACCCTACATTACCCTACCTTGTTATGGGGAAGAGAATACTGCTGGCTAAAAAATCCATCTTACATTCATTACATAAAAATAAAATCCATCAAAAGCCAAAATTAACTTTGATCTGTCTTATAGGCCAGAAGTTGGAAAATGGCATTGATTAATTTCAAATATTCCTGAATATAATTCTAATGGCTTCTCAGAATTAAAGAGGATAGAAACACTGCAGCGGAAGGAAGATACAGGTTATAAGGAAAATTACCAGTTTTAGAATAAATTTATTAATACAACTGGGGGAAAGGAAAAGTCAATGCAAACCTTTCAGATTGCTTAGCAGATTACTGTAGTGCCGACCCACTGACTGAAAACCTTATCTATCAGTTTGACCTCTTTCCCAACATGGCAGCTACACACGTGAAAATTTTCACGTGTCTGTGAGATAACTGGGAGTAAGAACGGGTTACAGAATCAGTCTGCTCAAAAACAAACACTGATTTTGAGAATGGACACCCAAACGTACTGGAAGTAGAAATATTTCCCCATTCACTGACATTTCAAACGTTCCAGATTGCTGGGCAGCAAGATTTTTAACCATCGGCACCCACTGCCATTACAAGGCTTCTCAAAATGGCCTAAGACAACACGTCTGTAGTGTTCCAGGACCGTACAAAGATCCTGCCTCAATAATCATAAGAATGCACTTAATAAGTTATTTTTTCTCTTTTCCTCTATTAATATGCAAATAGTTCATACGACATAAAAAAAATTTAATTTGTACCTACTACAGGTAACGCATCCATTTAGCTTTTCCTCCGAAAGCCTGTAAGATTTGAGGACCTGCAAATTTATTTACATAACTCACTTGAAAGTATCTTTTAAAAACCATATTGTCCAGCATTTAACAAAATCGTGAGTTAAAAAAAGAAAGAAATCACTAAACAGCATTTGCTTTCTTGATTTTGTCAAGTAACGTCACCAGCTCAAGTGTTATAAGGCAGGTTGGTTGCTCAGATGGACTAAGACTCCCTATGGTGATAGGCATAGAGTAACTTTGTTCATTTATAAAATCAGATGAAAGCAATAAAGAGGAAAAGTTTAGAGTTTCAAAAGAACTGAAACTTCTTATTTTTACTACAAATTCAGAATAGGCACTGAAACATGACTCCTTAGGGACTTTTCCAGAAGATTGTCTCTTCGCTGGGCATCATTCCGTTTTTAAACTAAGAAGAAGAAAAAAAAATTATCAGGGGTACATAAGTCAAGATTACAAAAAAAGAATTGCCATGTACATTTGTTTCCATCTTACTAATAAAGGAAAAAAAAAATGTCTTAAGCTTAAGACATCACAGTTACTGTTTTGGCTAGAATGTTTTCAATTTCTTTATTCGATTTAAGCAAAATTAGAAAATAAAAATATACTTCTCAGGTAATTCTGTATGCATTATTTGAAAACTAAAGCCCTGAAGCACAAGGCTAGGAGAATCCTAAACTATGTCTGTTTTAATGCTCCAAGACAGTACTGACCAACCATGCAACATACCTTTTAGATGTTTGTGTAACCCCCTCTTAAAGAGGGATATTTTGCAAACTCTTTAGCTATTCTAGTCCAGTTTCCCTATGGTTATCATGAAAAATATTTACCCTAATATTTAACAGAATTTAACAACTTAATTCTTGTCAACTACAAACACAAGGGCTCCTTTCCATTTTCTGGACCCATAATGATAAAGTCTGGTGATGTTCTTCAAACTTCCTTAAACGTGTTTTTCCTTGGTGTTTCTCGTGAACTGCAGTAACCCAAACTGAGACCCCAAAAGCATTAAGGAGTGAAATAATTACTTCAGCTCTCTTTCATACACATAGTCCATGTCAAGAAGTTGTGTGCCTCTTCTGCTTTGTTGACTCATGTCCAATTTTGTATGAACAAATAAGTAATAGTCTTAGGCAAAAAAACTACTTCACATTTCAAAACCATAAACCAAGAATTGTATCGATGTGAGAATAATGCTTGGCAATGAACAATAATTTTGAAAATACACCTCAAAACTCTGTCCATCAATACAGGTCAAGATTACCCGTATGCTTTTTAAAAATGAGTCCTTGCCTAACACAAATGCCACCATGGAAACCAATCCTCACCTTTCTGTGTATTGTCTGAGGCTTTTTAAGCATACCTTTTGTCTATGAACAGCAACTCTCTCCATCTTGTGAAACACTGTGCATAGGAATGAGGCTTTCACACTGCTCACTTTCTTCTGGCATTCTTAAAAGAAACACATTTATTTATTTAAAGTTATACAGTAATATTAAATTGATTGTTATGAAGCCAAAGTAATTAACTAAGTACACTAGTTGTTTGAACTACAGCCACTAAAAACATGCAGAGACCGCTTAAGTTTATAAAGTATACTCAATTTTGCACAATTTTCACTGCATGTTCTGGGTACAGCAATTAACACAGAGGTATTAAGGGAAAAAACTGTGATAGCCCCTAGCCACTTCTTTTAAAATGTAAAAAGACTTCACATCTTTCCATTTTCTGAACATTGCACAGGTTAATAAACAGATTGGCAACCAGTACTATTAAGAAATCAGTACACCTGAATAATAAATCAGTTGAAAATAAAGAGTATGAGCACTGCAGCTTATAAAAAGTGTAGGATAATGGAAAGGCTGGAGAAGAGATAGCATTATACTTTGTGACTCTCCTACCTCTGAATTCGATGTTTTCTACAAATAAAGGCAAAAATTCTTCTGATTCCCACCATCACTGGATCCCAGTTGTTATAGTGACACAGGAGAGTTGCAATGAAAAAAGAAAAAAACACAGGTACTGCCCCTGCAAAAAACAACCAGGAAAACTGCACCTGGAATTAAAACACAAAACATCATTCACTCAGCAGTTTAAAAAAAGAAAAGGACATGCTGTATATTCAGGGTAATTATTATTCTCAGTCTGAGATGCAGTTTGAGTTATCTTATACTGGGTGAGTTATTTGTACAATTTCTATAGCCACTGCTGCTTCTAATACCTTTTTCCACTGATCCATCCTTTACAATGGACCATATTGTTTGCATTGTGAGGTGAATGAAGACTCCTATTTCCAAAGAGTCTCATGTTTAGGTTTTTAGCTGTCTCTCTGGTACCAAGGACAAAGTCCCCTAGACACTTCAGAAATCTTCAGAAAACGAGAGATCTCACCTAAAAGATTTGTGCACCTGTTTATTCACTATGAATATACTGTCACTGACCAGTAACTGCTGAATTCAGTGCACATAAAAAGACTCGGCTGCTTGAAATTTACTGTAATTTTCTTTTTACTTAAAAAAAAAAAAAAAAAAAAAAAAAGGCAGGGCACATTATTTGCTCAGTTTAAACTAAATTGTACTTGTATCTATACTGCTACTTTTATCTATCTATTAATACACTCAGTAGCAGTCCTCTGACACTGTTTAAAGCTTAAAATTATAGGAGGTTACAGAGTGGTGAGGCACTGGCACAGGTTGCCCAGAGAAGCTGTGGCTGTCCCATCCCTGGTAGTGTCCAAAGCAAGGCTGGAACGGGCTCTGAGCAACCTGGTCTAGTGGAAAGTGTCCCTGCCCATGGCAGGGGTTGGAACGAGATGATCTTTAGGGTCCCTTCCAACCCAAACCATTCCATGGTTCCACAGTTCCACATGAAGAGCACAATCAGCCTGGGACCTGCCTTTCAGGATGACAGAGCCATAAACTGTGCGTACAGCACCCCCGTGTGGAGAAAACATCCAAAACTGAAGAATTTGGAGAAAATTTGGTACCCGACATTGATGGTCACTCTCAAAACTATAATACACTGCAATTGCTAAGCCTTGTGTTTCCTTCTACAAAAAACCTCAAAGTCTACAGAAGTTTGCCTTTAATTATGGCCACGCATTTGTGCTTCTAATATTAGTAATTTCTTTTCTAAAATGTAAGCCACAAAGGATTTACCTCCAACAGCAGGAGAAGAATAAACAGGTGACAGAAGTAAAATACTGCTCGTTGTATACATCATTAAAGATAACACTGCTATTTACTTTGAAGAAATAATGCTCAAAATTATTAGAATGTATTAGATTGTATCAAAATGTATTAGAATTACATTACCTTCTGCATGCACATGTCAGCTATGATGGACAGAGGTATTGTAAGGCTTAGAGCAAGTGTGCCGATCAGTGATGAGGTAAGAAAGCAGCCCCTAAAAGGCAATGAAATAATAACAGTTATAAAATAATAACGACAATAAATAATAATTATAATACAAAGGTCTTATTTAAAAGTTAAAAGACAAAGTAATACATCAAATGAGGAAGACATTTGATCAAGCTTAACAGTCATTGTTTGTTTTAACAATCAAAAATTAAAGCTCGCACTCCCACACTCCATCTGTGAAACTGCTTAGAATTCTTAACTAGACAATTGATGTCTTCTGGGGTGAGGTTTAATTCCCATATAAACTTTTTGAGATGATGGAAAATTCCCTACTTCACATGCTTTAACTCCATCTAGAAAAACCTGTATTTTGTTTCTATATCATGTTCTCTGTAGCACAAGAGAATTCTCCTGTATCTCTGCATTGTCTGCTTCTGAATTAGAACCAGCCTGTCCACCAGAAAACTGTAAATGAATAAATGGCACAGAAACCAATAAAACCTTATCAACAGGTTAAAAAAAACCCCAAAATTAAGAGTCATATCTATTCCGACATTATTTAGCTGGCAGTATGTAGCTGGGTGAAGTTAAACAAGTAGGTTAAATGGCATTATTTACTTCCAAAGAAAGTGAAGAGGACCACGCTAGGGGCACACTGGACAGATAAAAGGAGAATGTCAGCACAGATTCTGAAATTATTCCCAGTCCAAAACTCTAGGAAAAAGGAATTGGAAACAAAGCTAACACTTTGATTGACTGGATTATCATTCTGAGTAATTACACAAATAAAAAAGTCCGTGCACACCCATGTACTTTAACCCTGTCCTAATACTTGATTTTGGGACCAGAGCCAATGTTTGGGGTTTGGGGAAGTTTTGTTTGTTTGTTATTTCACCTGTGTTAAAATATTGCACTTAACCTTTTTACCAGCTGATACTGAAAGGCAGTGTAATCTCACAGGATGGCATTAACATCACAAAAATATTCCATCAATAAACAAGTTCACTTACAAAGGAACATATGCTGCAATGCATTTATAACTAGGACTGGTGTAGGAGTTTGCCAGTAAACAAAAATTATCATGATTAAATTTCCTAAACAACTTTAAATTCAATCTGGAATAAACAAACAAACAAAAAAAACCCAAACAAAAACAGACCCCAAAAAAGATCCCACACCCCCAAACAAAACAAAAAGGTTTTCATGGAACTTCATCTACATCTTTTGTTGCAGTCTTGTCACAGAACTGTTACAACAGAAATTCAAGCTCTCCTATTGCTACAGCAACTCTGTGCCACAAAGTCTTTTTGTCTCAAAATGTCAATTCTAGAATGAGCTATGCACACAGGGTTTTAATAAATACTACAAGACCACATCACCTGCTTTTTAAAGTTAGCTGTGGCTTTTTAACAGGACACTTGACATGATGGATGACATCCTCTAACTTACGCTGCATATATGGACAGAAAAAAATTTAAAACCAAAGCAAAACCACCTACCCAGACAATGTGACATCTCAACATGTGAGAACACAAGGTAAGATGATTTATGTCAAACATATCCAATGTATGTACTACATACCACAGCCAGAGGAACTCTGACAGAACTGTTCCAATAAGGCCATTAATGACAATGCACATCCAGATCAGTTTGTTGGGAAACTCAAATGCTTCAAATCCAGTATAGTGAAGCAGGAAGAACCCTGGCCACAGCAGCAACAGATTGAACAGCCCTACAAAACCTGAGTATAAAAACAGTTTTAAGTAAATCACAAAAAATATCCTTCAAAAAATAACCAAAATCTCACCTAAACTCTGACAACATGCACACAAAAAAGGAGCAATGAAGCAATATTTTAAATCTTTCAAATGAAACGAATATAAGAAACTTTACCTGAAATTCCCAAACAAGAATTGCATCTGGTATTTACAGGTTTTAAATTGAAAATAAAATAAAATTTTAAAATGTCATTAAGTCAAAGGGACTGTCTGTATTCCCACAGGTAATGTTACCTCTCATTGTCAAGGCTGTAAACAAGAAATAACACAACCAGTATCTAAAGTACTCCCAACAGCAGTAACAAGCTTTCTCTACTTCCTTGGTTTTTGTAAGCCCCTTTACCATTGATAGACAGTTCAGTGCCTGAAAGCAAACAATTTAATTACACACTGAATTAAAACTTTGAATAGAGTCATTTTCAGTCTTACCGAAGAACATTGGTATGTCAAGTTTATCTTCTCTATCTACTTTCCTTTTTATCATTACTATGTACACAGCATACAGCATTGCTCCTACAAGAGACCAAAGGGAACCTGGAAAGATGGAAAAAAACACTCCCTTAAAGACATTCCAAGCATGTTATGCACAGTAGGATCAACTCCCCTAAACATACACCTATCATAAAACCATCACTGAGAAACTGGTTATTACAGAATCCCTTAATACATGAAAAGCATGGAAAAATGTAGAGAGCTCAAAAATGTAAATACTTTCCCAATTAAGCTACATACATAGGGTGGAAAATTATCATAAATGACAAGTTTCAGAAGTTCAAACTAAAAAGCCAGATTGTAAAAGGTTACATGAGTAAGAAATATGGAGCTTGCTATATGACTACTAAGTACTGTCAAAAGATGGTACTCATCACTGCATGTTCCAAGACTAAAAACCATAAGTAAATACCTATTGTATCTTTTCCAGCAGATTTTTCAGATCCAGAAAGGTTAACAAGTACCACACCACCAATGCTAGCAAAAGAAAAGAAATGCAAAAGGTTTCTTAAACCCAGGAGCTTTTTGACAAATACAGAAAAAAAAAAGAGAAAGATAAACATAAAAATACAGTTCTATCTTTAGGCATTTTTATTTAATCAAAACCCACAAAAGCCAAAAGGAGTTCTCTATTGCTAAGGCCTGATCCTAAGCTGAAACCAAACAAAGCAACCAACCCCACTTTTAACATCCAGAACAATGCACCAGGCCTTTAATGAAACAGGCTGACAACACTGAATGTCAAACCACTTCCTTTTTCCCCCATCTACACACAAAAAAAATAATTAAACAAGAAGAAAATAAGTTCACTTATTTCCAAGAAAAATCTGGTTAATCTAACTTCCTACAGGAGAATGAGATTTGGTAATTGTTCACGATATGAAGTATTTAAAAAGATTTAATTCAACTTGCTCAAGTTATCTGGGAAACGAGCATTTTTAAGAAAGTGATGTGTATAATTTATTGTCACAGATAGCACAGGTATAGTAAGGTACAGTTGTCCTATCACTGTATCAGAGAATTTTTGACCAAGTGTTCCATCCCATTATCTTACCTTAAAATAACAGCTAATAATTTGGACAGGGTAAACCGATCTCCACTGTTACTGGGAAAGACTGCAGCTAGGATTAACGTAAAAAGCCCTGCAAGAGAAATTAAGAGAAGGTTACAAAATCATGTTTTGCCACCAATTTGTTCAGAAAACTGCACAGACATTTTCTTCTTTATATTTCATGTACTTGTTTTAACTACTTGATCTTAACACCCTTAATTTTAGTCTGAACTATTACGAAAACTAACACCCTGTGATGTGAATCCTCAGATGAGCAAATACATGCTCAGCTTTGAGGAAGGCCAGCCATACCAACAAAATAAACTTCAATAAGCCAGAAAAGTCAGTGAAAGGTTGTATAATTCTCTTTTTTAAAACAGACTTTATAAACCAGAAAAAAGTTAATTCTCCAAGTATGTACTGTCACATAGTTTAAATACTTTAAAGCTTGTATTAGAGCCTTGCATAAAACCTGTAAAGCAAATGATATGCATCATATTTAGGTGGTTTAAGTTCTTTACCTCTAAACCCATTTTTTAAAAACAATCATTAGCAAGGTAACTTTGCTCTGAATCTATCTTGATAAACAGTTATACCACCTTTCCTTTAATGCTATTACATTCCCAATATATCTTTTTATTACACAGACATAACTGCAGAAATACACACACAAGCTCAAAAAGCAGAACATGAAGGTACCCTAAACCTCTGCAAATACATAATAACTTTTTAAAATGCACATTTTCAATGGCTTTAAGCCAAAGCCACAGGTAAAACATTACACAAGTCCATTGTAGCAAAATAGATTTTTCTGTTACAAACAGCCTCAGAAGGCACATCTGGTGGTGTAAATAAATCTTACCAGAGGTTGATGACAAGATATTAACTATGGCAACTTGGGTATCTGACAGAGCTTCTTGGTAAGAAAAATTTGCCAAGAACCACTGGGGAAAAAGAAAAATAATTCTGTTATTATATGAGTAGCAGCAACAGCGCTTAAGTTGCTCAGTGCAATAAAATTCTACTTAAAGCAAAAAAACCCCCAACTGCTTATTCAAAAATAAAATCAGAACATGATTTTTACCTTAAAGAGATTTCTAACTTCTATTAAAGGGGAAATTACATTAAAAGATAGCAGCAAAAGCAGAACTTGCCCAAAGCAACCCCATACAAGTACATGTTTAATAATGAAATAACATACTTCACAACCTAAAAATAATTAAAATGACATTATAATAGCTATTCTGCAGTAACTAAAGGTACTTTTAACTTGTTTTGGAAGTGCTTCCAGATGATAACTGCACAAAGGCTGCAAAGAAATTTCAGGAATGCACGCGACATTAGTCAGCCTAATGAGTTTAAATTTTCAGAGTACTTAAAACCCTGCACACACCTCTGCTGTAAAAAGCAAGCACCACTTACATTCAATACCAAAAAAAATTTGTTAATTCTCCCATAAAGGAATAAAATGGCAAGTGTTTACTCATTTATTGATGGAGATCTCATTAATAAGATCTCAGATATATTCTGAGGGAAGTAACCACTCTCTAGTCTTATCTGGAAATATTCATACAGTCCAACGAGAAATATATATACATGCCAGTAAAAGCATGAACAGCATAGACAGGATTTGTTTTGAACATGAAAACACTACCCTAGAAAAAATTAAATCACCATTTTCCAGCAGTGTTATTATTACTGATGATGACAGCAATAATAATAATGTTTAAAGAGCAGTACTTCCTGAGGAAAAGCTGTGCTGGGTCCACATTACATAGAACCTATTCAGCAGTATCAGTGAAGCTGCTTCTGGAAAAAATGTCACTGGTCTGCTCTCTACATTTTTACTGCCTCAAAAATCATGCCCCTGTTAACTCCCTCTCCCCCCAGAACTGAGGCACGATGGAGAAACACCAGCAACCAACAGATTCAGAAGGAAATCTTGCACCTTCATGTCCAGCACGAGGAAAGTCTTACTTCCCGTACTACATTTATAAAACAAGGCTTAAAGAATACAAGTCACCTCAATACTTTTTTACTAATATTATACAAGTTTTAATTACATCTATGTGTAAGTTTCTGAAAGAATGGAGAACATACCACAAAGCAAAAGAAAAAGCTAATTTTTGCTACTTGAGTTGCAGTGAGTTTTCCTACAGTTTTTAATATTGATTCCTGCTCCTTAACTGTTGGATATGACATGCGAGACAACTTTGCTTCCAGTGCATGGCTTGATGGGAGCTGTCTGATCTCCATGATATTACTGAACCTTACACGAGGCTTTTTGGGAGCTGGAGAAGGAGAAAAAAAAAAAAAAAATCTTCATATTGCCGTTAAACTTCTTGAGCCGACACAACATGCACGTAAAACCATCATGTTCTAACACAGCATTGATTACAACACTACACAAATAACAGGGTTTTATCCAAATAGAAGACATGCCATTATTTCTTATTAAACACTAGTATTTTGCTATTCAAGAGGCTGCTAATAAGACAAAGCACAATTACTGTTTTCAATCAGTACAGTTGTCCACTTAAGAAAACCTCACTGAAAAGCACCATCCCTGCTCCCTGTCAAAAAAAAACCGCTACAACAAATTTTTAGACAGGAGTTATTCCATATTGATAAAATATTACACATAAGATTTTCTGTAATTGTTTAGTAGCCAAACAGCCAAAACCTGCACACAACTACACCTAACTGTAAGGATAATATTTCATTCAGAAGATGAGAGTCCAACAGATCTTAAAGCTTAGAAGAGATCATAAAGTCAATTGCTGTTTTGAAACCCACTGTCTAACTAATCTTGCTAACCAGGATCAGCTTTTATTCATAAGTGTATATGAATCAATGGTTTTCTGTGTAAAGAAAACATTACACTCATACTACATGTAAATATTATCCTAACTCAATATGAAAAAGTATCTTATTTCCTAAAAAATGTGAAGGGAAAAGCTATGGCTTAAACAACTCTGAAGTGATGGGAGCTCGTTGTCACAGGACAGCAGGGCCTACCACAGTGGTTCTGAACACCTAGAAATTAAAGAAGAGACTTTGCCTTTTATAAGCAAGGACTCTTTTGCTGAGGATCAGATAACTGGCTTCTTTGATAGCCAACTTTTCTACAACTGTCTGGGACAAATAGGCCTGTTTCAGATACTATCACAAGATAGTGAGGCTTAAATAAAATCAGAATGCACATAGACTGTTAAAATTCTTACTTTGACTGCTTTGCTCCTGCTCTAAAAAGGACAATAGCTTGTTTTTCCAGAGGCTGACTCACTGCTGCTGGTCATACAAGCCCAGAAGGAAAGAATCACAAGTACTGAACCCAGTTGGTCCCTTGAGATAAACATAGGCTGGATCTGCAGTGACCAAGAAAGGTAAACTGAACGACAGGCCTATGTTTTCTCTACCTGAAAGTAAATATATGAGACTGCAATTCATGCAATAAGAGATTTAAGGAAAAGGAAACAAAAAAGGAAATAAAAAAAAGGGGGAGAAAGGGGAGGTGAGACCTGCAACATGACAGCAGTTATACTAAAGAGGAAAGCACTTCCTTCACCAAAGAGCTAGCATTTCAGCATTCCAAAAGTCTTTACTCACTTTTCTCTGCATCACTATTATTACTGCCATTTTTTTCAGTTGGTAAGTCATGAAACTTTACAGGAACATATAAAGGTTCACTCTGCAATGAATCAGTATAAGTAAAAATACAGTTAATCGGGATATTTAAATTATAACCAATAGAACTAATTTAGCAAATTTGAAAACTAAATAAAGAAAAGCCTGGTGAATACTAACAGAATCAAACTGAAAAGTGGGTTTGAATGCAGTGGATAGACTTGTCAAAAATGTGCATGCATAATATATTTAAAGTATTTGCACATGTTGGTAAAGTGCAGTATTCAGAAAGAACAGTGCACTTCTGTGTATATAGTCATGAACACAAAAATTATGACCAGAAAATTCAAACCTACTAATTTAAAACTACAAAATAACTGATCAATATCACAGATGTTTATTAAAACTATAGCTTCTGTCCAAATTATAAATTAGAAATATAAACTAGAAAATACAGAATATACATACGAAAATTACTATGTACTCATTTTCTCACAAACTAGAACTAAGCATGACAAAACTTGGGGAAAGGAACTCCAACATATAAGACATTTAGAAGTATCTTAAGCAATTAAAACTTCTGCTAACAAGACAGGTTTTAAGCTGCTTGTTTAGATAAATTAATAAACTGTAAGACTGAAGTAATGAAAAAGATCTGGTAGTTGCATTTTCATTAGGCTCCTTGTTTAGGACCAGCTTTTTTGTGGATGCTTAAATTGATGCAAAACTGTCCAAGATTCTAGAGTGAGCTGATCTGAACAAATTGGGCAGACTAAGATTTTATTCTTAGATGTAGATAGATAAAGTTGGAAAAAAAATTCAAAAAATTAAATGAAGAATATGTCTGAAAATTATCTCTCTTCAACTCAATTGCATACCCCTACTCTGTTACAGAGATGGTGCCAACTTTAAAAGTTTTGGGGTTTGGATACATTTCTGCATATGGCTCTCTGATTCAGGTACACTGATTAGGCAGTAATCTGTGATCAACAGGGGCATAACAAACTGTCATCTGCGGATGATGAAAATCACCACAAAAATGCTGCCTGGCAGTGCAGCTTATCAGCACATGACCAGGACTCACACTGGAACTGAGGCTGTTTCTCTCTCAAAATGCAATGCAGGATCACAGTGTACAAAATACTCCACTGACTGAACGATTTGGTTGTATTTTAGACTTGAAAACTGTTTGGCTTTACCACCAGCTCTCCACATGTGGCTTTGGCAGGTACTGAGCTGAATATTTAAAGCCTTCCTTTCTATGACATAGTATTTCTTTGACAAACTGTTACAGAAACATTCAAACGTGTTTTATTAAGCTGAGAAACCTGTATTTCTTATAATAAGCCATGTAACCATTTGCAGCACTTATTAGTAACATATAAGTTAACAATCCCCTTTGCCAAAAACTGTAACATTTAAGACTACTGTATTTTATAATCAGTAATTCAGGTTAGTGGTGCCACGTTATTGTAAAGCATTGACCTTCACAAACTCAGGCACTTACCAGAGAACTGTTAACAGTGTTATCTGTTGTACAAGCAGCAAAATAACCTTCAGCATCTGCAAACTAATTACAGAACTTTAAATGTAATAAACTATCGAGGTAGAGTTATTAACAACTGAATTTCTTTAAGAATAAGTTTTTCAATTACTTCTTCCATAATTCTGTCCCAAGCCCCTCTCTCCCCTGAGCCCTCCTCCCCAGTACCAAGAGGGCCTACAACTTCAGTAAATAATTTTGGTATTTCCTTGTAACTCCTGGAGAACCCCTCTGAATTCAACTACCCAGGTATGAATACAGGATGAGGCTGTTAGGAAAGCCAAAACCTGTTTAGTCTTAGCAAGACATGCTTCACTAAATTATTGTGCATGAATTAACAAGCTGCTTCTTTCTTCGTTTTACTGAGGCAGAGTTCCTTTGCATAAAAATGTGGGACTCTGCCTCAGTTTTAACAACACTTAAATTAGGATGAGGTCAAGTACCACCTTCCCTCTTCCTTTCTGCACCTTACCAACCCCTGTTCCCTGACCCGCAGGTGGCTGTTCTACCATTATCTATTAAACAAAGGTAGCAATCTATTAAACAAAGCCTCTAATGTGGAAGAGGACTTAAATGTAAGGTGTGAGTGTTTACCCAAGCAATCACTATTGAAATAAAACCCTATAAATGTATATTTGTTCCAGATTAATAAACACAAGGCATTTTAAAGGCACTTATAATGATTATACGGTTGAATATTTAACTACACTCCTTGCGGGGGGAGGGAATCCTCTAACTGCACACTGCAGTCCTGTCTGCACAGTTCTGTTGAAATAGGCTAACATCAAAGTAATGGCCATTTCCTACAAATTACTTTAATATCTTTTTTTTAATAGGATTACAATAGAAAAACAATGAGAGTCCAGTAGCAGTGTCATGAGTGGCACACACGTGACAGACTGAGCACTCTTCCCCATTGCTGTCCAGTTCCTGAGGTCATACTGCCTCTTTCTTGGAGAGAGCAGTGCACAAGATTCAGCTGGTCAATGTAACCACTACAACTCACATTAGGCAGCAGCTTATTCTTATTTTTCTACTTATCCGCTCAGATTAATAAATTTGGTCATTATAACTGCTCTGCACATCACCCTAATTTGACATTACTGCCAATAAAGAAACTGTAAGCTCTGTTTATGTCCTGATTATCTTATGAAGATCCTGAACATTATCAAGTCTAACAAGTGGCATACTATGCACAGACACTTGGCATTGATCTAGCAAAGATTATGTCAAGATATCAGCCATCTCTAAATGCTCTTTATGTTTAACTCAAAATTTGAAACAAAAAACCCAACATGTTTATTCTTCTGGGGTTATTTCTGTTCTTTATGGTCTGGGGTTTCATAAATAAAAATAATTTGGCTAAAAGTCACGTAACACTTTAATTTAATTATGATAGTGTCATTATCAGTGAAGTTTAATATATCCAGAAGATCTGAAGTCCGTTCCCTTCACACAAGCTCATTTCTATAGCAACATGTTGATTAACAGCATGTTCTTGGATCACATTTTCTGTTCTTTTAATGCGAGATTAATATCAGACCAAATGCCTCACTGCTTCCTGAGTCCTGCTGTTCAGCATTCTGAAACACTGGCACAGAACAAGTGCCCTTCCCAGCATCTCTTAATTTCCTTGCAAAAAAAAAAAAAAAAAAGTATTTCTGTCATATAATAATAATTTTAGACTCCAGCACAAACTATGCCTAGCTCTAGAACAGGCAAAGGAAGGTCACTCATGCATAAAGGCTATAAAAAAAACGGTATTAACAACAATAAAAGCATAGTTCTATCATCCTTACTAAATATAACTTCAAAACCCTCAAAACCTCTTAGCAAACAGTTCATAGTTGTGTCAGAGACAAAAAGAGTCAGTACTAAAAATCAACTACAGAGTCCAAATTCTGATTCCATTGGTTACAGTTGTAAGGGAAGTAAAAGGGAACCAGCAGCCAACAGTGGTGAGGCTCATTAGCTCTTCTTAAAAGGAATTATATTCTGCAACTGTCCACAATTAAATACCAGGTTAGATGGGTCAATGGTCTGGCCCAGTAAAGCATTTCTTATGACTCCTGGCACATCTCATATTGCTTTTTCCTTTCCCTTCATCCTTTCACAATACAACTATGACTGCCGTGTCCTCCTGTCCCAGGACTCAGTTTATAATTACTTCTCTGAAAGTACTATTTCATAAATATGTAAATTCTGCTCCTCTCTAATTCCTATTTTAAGCTTTTTTTCTGTACAAACTTAAAAAAATACCACAACATTTACAGAGTTATGATACTTACAAAGGCTGCATGCCTTCCACGAAACCCACGAGTACACTGTTGCCTCCATGGTTTCCAAACAATAAATCCCAAGAGGTATAGAACAAACATGGATGTTTTTGCAAACGTACTGAAAAAAGGTTTGTTGTACTTTGTAAAAACATACTGTGGAAAGAAAATAATTGCAGTATCCAAAATTACCAAATAGGTGAGAATTCACAAAAATGAATGAACAGGTGTGAGAATATACTCCAGAACAGTCTGGTTCCCAAAAATACAGCACTGTAAAGATTGGCAGGGATGACCAAAATAACCACGTGCCCTACTTGTTCTGGAGGTACCCCCTCCCAAGCTATTTCTAATGCCAACAAGAAGGCACTGAGCCATTTTGTAAGACACAATGCCACCAGAAAAAAATTATTTATGACTCGTATCTAACCGAGCAATATATTTATATGCCACTGAACTCAAATAGGTCTGAAAATACCTTTATATACAAATATTTTCTAAATTAAAGACCCCTTTTGTGAGCAATAGCACAGTAATCAAAAATTAAAGAAGATTACTTTAATTAACATTTCAATATCAATATGATTCCACCGGCTCATTGGAAAAAAATGTTTTATTAATGATACATGTTAAGAACAAAATTTGTATATGCTTAATTTCAAGACTGATATAAAACATTACAGAAACCTGAATTTGACCAGAATTTGTTAAATTTCTTAAAACCTCAATTTCCACTGCTAAAGCTCTGTTTTAACTCCTCAGACTTAACACGGAGTAAATACCACGACAGTTTCAATACGGTGAACATATGAACTAGATGCAATTATAAGGCTTAAACTTCATGACCTGAGCCCTTTCACCCTGGACTTCTGTACGCCCTGATCTATAATCCACCACCAGCCTGCCACGTTACACCTTGTTTGCTGCTTTTTGGGAAACATGTGGGCATTATTTTAATCATTATGGCAATAAACAAAACAAACTCCCTATTTACAGTACGCAGTTATGAGCTCATGCTGTTCAATTTTAAAGTCATCAGTAACACTTTCTGTCTCAAAAGCAGCAGTCACTGAGTTGAGCTTATTTGTAACTTGCAGTGGATATAGGCTGGTTCACTCAAAGGTGAACCCAAAGGGTATCACCTTCCCCGTACTGAAAAGGTTGTTAAACATTACACAACAACACCCACTGAGTGTTTGAGTGACCACGTTTCTGCTGCATCTTTCTCTTCAATAGGCTTCTATTTCTCCTTTAAGATGTGTGCAGCAGTACTTACAGAAGTGAGTTCCGAAGAGGCAACCCATATCACATCCACGAGGAGGAGGATGACGATTCCCAGAGCCAATCGCCGACGCTGAGCGGATGAGCTGCTCTGGGAGCTCATTCGGTTCATGATAAAAACCCACACCATTTGTAACCTGTTTAAGGTCAATAAAGGAATGAAGCCCGAAAGATTACAACGGTGACACAAAAAAAACCCCAATAAACAGCAGGACAAGTGTTTCATATACATGAACTGGGCCCATATGTAAGGACACATATGCTTGTGCTTGTTAAAAAGCAGATCTGGGACAGATAAGGCATGAAATTTTCATTGGGACCATTAGAAAGTAAATCTTGACATTTAGAGAATTTACTCTAAAATTTACTTCAGTGCTCTAGCACTGAAGTAAGCAAAAGTAGGTAGAACATACAATGCCATTTGGGAATTTCTATGCTACAAGTTCTGCTAAATCTGAAACTACTATATTTTGGTAAATTCAGATACCTGACAGTAGAAATTAGTTTGATGTCTTGGGTCAAATACAATTCTGCTAAAGGTAGTCAGAAACATGTTTAAACTTAAGCATTCAACAAATATTTCCAAAGCCATAGCAGGCCATTTGGGTAAATTATGATCCCTCAAAGCATGAAGAGTTAAAAAAAAAAATAACAAAAAAGAAAAATTTATCGTAAACTTTAAAAAGTCACCTTTACAGAGCAGTTCCTGATTTTCCCAGCAAATGGAGGTGATCTACTTTGCTAACACAGTTTGATGAATTTAAATTAAACTTTGTTTTTTCAACATGTGTCAACTTACAAATACTTACTATCTTTTCACTATTTAAAAAATATTTATGAAAAAGACAGTGTCATAAAGTCTTCATTAAAGAAGCTCCATTTCTTTTTTCCAGAGTAGCCTGTTCCTCAGATTAATGATGCAAATGCCCAGATATGCACAAGTGTATCGGAGATAATGGCTTTGTTTCCTGGTTTGACTCATGCCTCTCCTTTACAATACAATTTCTACCATGTTCAAATCTTGACACTTTCTCCTCCATTTCTCAAAGGGCTTCTTTCCAAAGAAAAATGAACAGGCAGAGTTCCTGAAGTGTAATTGTACCATTAGATCTATGCTGATATATTCCATGTGTGGGCATCAGTTCTGGATAATTACTCTGCTTTTCTGATAGAATGGTGGGATTGACAAAAGAAAGCAGAAGTCTGTAAGTAGGGAGGGGCCAAGTTATGAAAGGCTCAGCAAGGAATTGCAGTTTTTACTTGATAAGGGATAAAGGAGAAACATTTGTTCTCAAAGAGAGAACAAACTGGTGTATTATCATAGACTGTAGCAAACTAACAGAAAGGTTTTCATGCTTGAAAGCTTATAAAGGTTTTTTCAGGTTTTATGAATTGGTCTAATAGATGCTACACATTATACTCTACAAACTTTGCCTTCATTTTATTATGACTAATAGCCTATGAACCATTATATTAAGTTATATTACATACAGCCTAAAAATTGCTCTTGTGGTTGCATAATATGAAGCAAAAATGGAAGGTGGGCATGAAAGAGTTCAAACGAGCTGGAAGGAAGAAATCTCATTCCATGTCAGGCTCCAGCACAATTCATGAACAGTGTTAAGGTGCACTAGAAACGGAACCCACTCCTGCCTCCCACCAGTTACGTGCTGCAGGAAGGAGGGGGAGATGCAGCTGGAGACAGGAAGGAGCAGCAGCAGCCTGATAAACTGGAGGTCTCTACGTCAGATGCTCTCATCTACAGCTCTTCTGTTCCCACCACAAACTGCTTCAAAGGGTGCAGCAAATACACATGGTGAAGAGAGATCATGCAAAGATACTGTGCACAGTCTTTAGTTGCTCAGTATTCTACTCAGCTTGTCTACATCAGGCTTGTACAAATCCCTTGCTCCAAGATCCCTCAGCGGGAAGAAAGTAAAGGATGACAGAATATCCACAACTTCTAAGAGAAGAACTTACATATGAAGTTATTCACAGTCTAACTACACATTGGACCATTTCTTTCGTACTCACAATAAGTAGATTCTAAAATTCTAAATAAAGACCCCATAATTATGTCTTGAAGGTGAAATTTTTTGTATGTTACAGTAAGAGCAGCTATTACCTTCTCATCTGACTACAAAGTGCCTGTTTAACACTTCTGTGTGCCTAATATAGCCCTTTGCTTGATTCTTCCACAACAAGGCAAAAAGCTTATCAAGAAAGGGTGAGTACAAAGTCCTCCCTATGCAACACAATGGACCTTCAAGCTATAGTCAAAACTTGAAGTGCCTATAACGTTCAACAGAAAAACAGAACCCTAAGGAAACGGATACACTAAGCCTTAGGACAGGATTAAAACCCTGTAAAACATCACACAAAATGCAAAGACAGATAGAAACTACTATTTTGAGAAGTTTTAGACAGATACTTTGGCCTACAAAGTATCAGTACTGATGAACTTGTAATGAAATGCATCTCCACACATTTGGCTGCTGTACGTTGAGGGCAATATGGTCTGACAGAAATGAACACAAAGGAACAAGATTTACTTTTCTCATACATACCTTTCACAAGAACAGTAAAAAAGAAAGAAAAAATGCTGACTAACAAGCTTCACACATCATGTCAAAGTGAAGACAGTCTCCTAAAATGGGAAAAAAAAAAGAAACAAAGTTTAAAACATTGTGTACATGTGTATATTGCACTTATCTTTGCAAAACATTTTCTAAAAGGTTGAGTTCCGTAAGTTCTGCTGCAGCTCAAGTCCTAAGTGTTGAGGACAGACAGGTCGACAACCTTAGGAATCAACCTTCATCAAAAATGCTAGAGCAGTACTGAATTGCAAGAAAACAGCTTTTTTAACTTTACTGCTTTTGATACTTCAAAGAACATGATTCATTCCTTATTAATTAAAGAGGTTCACATGAGAAACAAGAACCTGATGACGTTAAATTCTGATTTTTTTAAGCTATGCAGAGAAAGGCCTTATTGTTAAGCCCACATTCCTAAGCAAAGAATCTAAACACTACAGTTAGGAAGGTAGTGAAAGAGTATATAGGCTTTTTGCCCTTAAAATACTCTAGAAAGATAAGGCACCTCCATATTATGTCTTGTGGAAACCCAGTATCTTTTCTTAATAGGATACAGTATTTTTATTGTATTAAAACAAAACAATACACCACCCTACCTAAAACTTTTCTTCTTAAGATTTTAAACTGGATCCTACAAACACATTCAATAAAAAGCCTTACATAGGGAAAGAAACATGACACATAAGGGACTTTAGAAAAATGTTATACTAGACTAACTGGAAGCCCATCTGATATGCAACTATTTGGAAATCCAGATGTTGCCAAATATACTCCAAGGTGGTGCATAACCAAACTGCAACTGACAACCAAGAATAATAAAGCCGTAAGTTTTATTGCCCAGAAGTGCTGGATTTTTATTTTATTATTAATATTATTCATGTGGAATCTTGGTAAACTTTGTTCTAGGGATAATCTGAATTGACAGGAGTCAGACACTACACTAATGAGTGACAAATTAGTGCCCTGGACACAAGTAGCAGCAAGGGCAAAACTAAATGCTTAACTTAAATCTTGCCTTTGATTACCTGCCAAGGTTGGCTCAAAGTTTATAAACTGTTCACAGGGGGCAAAAGCTAAATTCATGCTTCTCAGCTACTGCATATTAGATTAAGAGGTAATCTGTGAGGGTGGACCACACAAGCCTACGATTCATCCCCCACTGAACTCATCATTTACACACTGCTCAACATCCACCAAGTTCAAACCTTTTCCACACAGTTTACCAAATCCCTATAGCTGATTAAAAAAAAAAAAGCCAACAAAAAACAATAAACTAACAAACTGGAAGATGCATTTTGCATTTTTAAGACACAAGCATGTGATTATCCATCTCCTATTCCACAAAGCCTAAGCTCACTGTAGATCCTGAACACCTGTTTAGTTCAGTGCCCTCACATACAAAGACTAGCTGCGAGTCATGTTTTTCTTTTTACACTACCAACCCAATTAGAGATTAAGATCAGTATGTCAGATAACCAAGACTTAAAGCAGAAGGCTTTTATTGATACAACGCTCAAACAATTCGAACATCCCCAATTTAGGCACCCAAAAGAACCACACACAAAAATAACAAAAAGAAAGGAAAAAAGATGCTTGAAAATTCTTCCCTCCATGCACACTAGCACAGTGATCACTAAGAGAAAGATACTATTCAGTTGCTCACTTCTGGCCTCTACTTAATCCATATTTTTGTTATATTCAAGTGAAAATGTGCAGAGCTTGCACCCAAATTCAGTTATTATGCCAGACATGTACGATCCACCGTGGGCTGTTCTCACCGGAGCTGATCACACAGAACCTTGTTCAATGCTTATCACCAATAATTAGACCATTTCAGGATAAGGGTAGAAGTTTAGCATATTGACATAACATCTGACACCTAAACCAAGAACTGCTTAAGGCATTTCTCCCTAAGAACATGGCTTTACCCTTACAAAAGTGCAAAGGTTACGGTAAATTTAAGCAACCAGAAGACATACTGAAACATAAGTCTTTATATGTCTTTAAAGGAATATTCATTTTAAAGGCATTTCTTAATATCATTATCATTTTCAGCAAATAGCGTGGAGGTCTTCTAAAGCCTTTTTTTTAATCCATTTATTTACCATTTCCACAGTCTTAGACTTGGTCCTGTCATCTTGTGGAACCATTTTTAAGCCAGTTACATGAAGATCTTCTAAAAAAAAAAAAAAAAAAAAAATTAAAAATATACTTAACATTTCTTGTCATGACACTGTATTTTGGCTTTAAAATGTTGCAGTATCTTAGATCACGCAAGCACAGTCACTGCTTTAATTTGTGATATACAAAAAAATATTAAAAAACGGTCTCACTGCATAGTCTACAATGAATGTCCGCATAGGTGATTGCACTGAAGCCACCAGGCTCAGCAGCCTGTCCAACTCTGCTGTTCCAAACATTCAACAAGCAACCTCTGAGGGCAGAATGTATAACTGCACCACTGACACTTCATGTGCAATCTTATTTTAATAGCATTAAATGTTTCTTCGTGCAGATTATCGCTTTTCCACATTAAAAGTTCCACTCACAAAAAGAAAAATCACATGAAACTCACAAACTATGAAATCACTTCTATTGCATTGACAGTTAAGAAAGAGAACATCATAAGCCAGAGAACTGCCAAGTAATTGCAAAACAGAAATATTGCATCTGGCTGTTCTATGAGGAAAACACAGCCCCTCCTGCCCCAAAAGGAAAAAAAAAATAAATCAAAGAGTACATAACAAGAATGACAAGAAACCCAGAACAGCAGCTCAGTCACAAACCATGGTGCAAGCAAGTCAACTTGAAATTCTTCCTTGTATTTACTCAAGATTATTTCATAAACAATTTGAAAGACAACATACCCAGATAAGGCTTGCACACAGAAGAAATGGGTTTAGTTTTTCCAGTTATACCGGCTGCTCCAATAACACAAGTTCTGGGATACAACCTCCTCCCCCTTTTGACATGTGCTGTCATCAGGTGATTCTTGTTTCACACTTGATTACTTTTGAGATAAGATAAACAGAGACACTGCTTTCACTCTAACCAGAAAAAACCTGAAAGTAAACTCATTTTATACCTATAGGAAATGTAATTAAAATCAATGTTAACCTAACACAGCCCTGACCTCCACCACAAAGGGTGTCACAAGATGAAAGCAAAGGCAAGAATCTCCAGCAGAGGTGGAAAGATGAGCCTTATATTACATTCACTACAGCCCTGTCATTTTTACTCAAAGAAAGCAGGATCCTTAAAATACCGTGAAGCAAGAGATCCAAAAAACAAGAAGAAGCCACGTTTTCCATGCCAGTACTGAGTACTGCAAACAGAGATCACTCTTCCTAGCTAAATAAAAAGTTATACAACACTGAACAGAAAGCACATTAATTTTATTACCAAAACAAGAGAATTTAGCTTAACATAAAAAGATTTAGGAATCTGGCAGTGCACAATGTAACAGTCATACTGTTAAACTGTCATGGCACAGCTGGATCCTGGTATCAAAGGAATAAAAAGAACACTTGAAATTCAAGCTTCCTATCCAGCACTCACCCAAAATTCACGAAACAAAGTTTCTTAGAACTAGTAACACATAATATTAACCTATGGAATACTTCAGAGTCTTTACCAGCTACCAGAGTATCCAAGCACACAGTTCTCAGTTCGTTCTCATGTCACCCCAGCAAGGCTGTGACCCTGTTGGACATGAACAACTCTGACCGCACTGAGTCAGAAATGCCCAAGTTTCGGGTCTGCAGAGTGAAAGCGGACAAGTGGAACAGACACTGACCTCCTTCTCATGCTTGTCCAGGAACGTTAGAAGAAAAAAAACAACCATGTCAAGTTGCCAAAGCGTTACCACGTACGGGGCAATCACCCAGTCACCGGTAGCTATATATTTAACATCAGCTAAGGATTACAAATGACATACATTTCACATGCTGCAGATCTAATCTTGTCTGGTGCAAGGACTAAACATATCGTGCTTTGTCACAGGATACACAGCCACGTATCCCTGATAAGGACCAGCACGGCAGCTTTCAACAGGACAGTCTGGCAGCTCAAAGCTGAGCCTTCCAGGCATAGGAGAAATCGGCAGAATCACCACACTCAGAGTTAAGGGGGGTGTCTCCTCCTTCCTTCCTGTCGACTGGTATCTCTGGGGGGAAAGCAGCAGGAAGAGAGGGAAGGAAATGAGTAAGTCTCCTTAACGCGCTTAGAAAAAAGTGGATGCCTGGGGAGAAAGAAATGTGGATCAAGCCCTTGGGATCTTGGAAGAGGAAGGATGAGTATTGCAGCTAAAATACTAGAGACCACGGGAGCAAAGGGAGCTGCAGCCCAAGCAGGGCTGCACAGATCCCCCACCACACACCCCAGGAGAGGCAGGACAGCGGTGCCAGCTCAGAATCACTGAATCCATCAGGGTGCAAAACACCTCTGAGATCATCAAGTCCAACCTATGACCAAACACCACCGTGTCAACCAGAACAGGGCACTGAGCGCCACGTCCAGTCTTTCCTCAAACACCTCCAGGGACGGTCACTCCACCACCTCCCTGGGCAGCCCATTCCAGTGTTTAATCATCCTTTCTGTGAAGAATTTCTTCCAAATGTCCAACTTAAACCTCCCATGGTGCAACTTAAGACTCTGTCCTCTCGTCCTGTCACTGGCTGCCTGTGAGAAGAGCCCGACCCCCCCAGCCGGCTAAAACCTCTGTCAGGGAATTGTAGGGAGCGATAAGGTCGCCTCTGAGCCTCCTCTTGTCCCGGCTGATCCTGCGCTCAGCTCCCTCAGCTGCTCCTCACAGGACTGGTGCTCCAGACCCTCCACCAGCTCCTTGCCCGTCTCTGGACTCTCTCCAGCCCCTCAGTGCCTTTCCTGCAGCGAGAGGTGACAGGGCTGGGCACGGCACTCGAGCTGCGGCCTCTCCAGTGCCGAACTCAGGGCGGAATCACTTCCCTGTCCCTACCGCACCATTCCTGCCACACGCCGGCTCCGGGCAGAGCGGGACCCCTCCGTACGCGCCCGCTCCATCCCGGGCCGGGGCTGCCCGGGGCGGGGAGGGCAGAGCGCCTTCCCCGCGCCGCTGTCACGGGCGGACGGGGCCGAGGGACGGCGGCACC
>JAYRBT010000181.1:7374412-7423301 GCA_036023395.1 Myiotriccus ornatus
GGCCGAGGGACGGCGGCACCGAGTCACTCACACACAAACACACGCTCCCGGCCCGGGCGGGGGGCAGAGCTCCCCGCCGGTCTCCCCGTCCCCCCGGCCGGCCCGGCCGTACCTGAGGCCGCGCCGGGCCCGGCGCCCCCCGCGCTCCGTCCGGCGGCGGCACCGCCCGCGCCGGACACCCGCAATCCATCGCCGAGACCGCGAGCGACCGCCCCGCCCCGCCCGCGGCACGGCCCCATCGAGCCGCTCGGCCGGCAGCTGGCCGCCCCTGCCCCGGCTGCGGGAGGAGCCGGCGGGAGGGATGCGCGGGGGCAGCGCTCCCGTTCCCATTCCCGGCCGCCGTCCCCTTCCCATTCCCGGCCGCCGTCCCCTTCCCGGACGCGTTCTCAGCCCCGTCTCCATCCCCATCCCCGTTCCTTACCCCCTTCGTCGTCCGCATCCCCCTCCCATCCCCATTCCATCGCCGTCCTCATCCCCGTTCCCATCCCCTTTGTCGTCCGCATCCCCGTCCCATCCCTATCCCCGCCCCGCTCCATGTCCCGCTTGGAAACCCCGCTCTGCGGCCGGGAATGCCACGCTGGGCTCCGGCTGCTCTCCCGGAGTCCTCTCCGGCCCGGCGGGAGCTCGGGGACAGCGGGGAGAGCCACAGCGGGTGGTAAACCCGGATTTATGCCGGTTTTCCCAGCCGTGGGACATCCCCCGCGGCTCCTGGGGGGCAGAGCTGGCTGTTCCATCGGGACGGACCCATGGGAGCGGGTAGAACAGCTCTGATGGAGGAGAACTCCCTCGGGATAGACGGGCAGTTATTTAGGATTTATACGGGCTTTTCCAAAGCACTGAGATAAGCAGGTCAAGAAAAAAGAGGAAAAGAAACTAAAATATGAAGGAATAGAGAAAGCAGAGGAAGAGAACAAGTACTGAAGAGCTAGAGATGGAGAAGTGGGATGGAGCTTGAAACTAGTCTGTCAAAAAAAAAAAGGGAAGAAAGAAAAACCAACGTGTGCAAGACCCTTGAGAAATGTCCTAAAATGCAATGATGGTGGAACCTTTATTTCACAGTTACCTTAATCTTTACACTCTGTGATACAAAATCTCACGGGACTGGGAAGTAGTGTCAACTAATTAAATTCTCAAAATGTCTGCTTCACTAACGTGCTTTTAATAGTAAAAAGAAGTGAAATTGTGTAGATGTATAAGCTATATTAAAGCAGACTTCCCTTAAATTTGGTATTTGTAAATTATTGACTAACAAGCTGTAAAAGGAAATACTGGACAAAATGCACCAAAAACAGTGAATAAAAAGAACTGCCATAGGCTTAGAGGAAATTGCAACATCAGGTTCTGGTCTTGTTTGTATTGGTTTTGTAATCCACGTTACCTCCTTGTAGTCAGCGTCGATTTGTATTTAGGAACTGAGCTCATAATACCAACCTAAAGATAACCAATAGTGTATGTCATGTGTTTCAGATTATTCAGTGTTCACCTGCTAATAGAAATAAAGCTTTTTTTAAAATGTAACCACTACATATTTGGGGAATTTTATGGTAAAAACTGCTAGGAAATAATAGTAAGCATTGTATACACGAGTAGAAGGTAAATGATGTTAAATTGTGATTAGGTGATACAATTTTAAGTGCTTAAGTTATTAAGTGCTACTCACACTTATAAAGTGTTGAAATCAAACATGGTATTTCACCCTTCCTACAAGTTAGTGATTGAAAAAATCCATTATCTCTCATATAAAAATGTTATGTCTTATCATCCATCTGGGTAAGTGTTACTCTTGGGCTTGAATTATGTCCTATATATAAACAAAAGTTACTTCTTAAGAAGAAAAGAAAAAAACATTTAAGCACTTTTCGTCTCAAACTGGTTTGGGCTTTTCACTTGAGACTTAATTTCTTAATATAGCTGTATTTTAATTTACGTATAGTAGCCCTAAGAGACATCTAACAAGCTTGATGCCTCATAAAACTGGTTGTTAAAAGTAGTAAGATACAATTCTTACTCTGAAGAAGCATTTATAGCATAAACGACACGAGGAAATGTAGTGAATTACACTTTTGGCTCAAACGGTCCTTTTTTGATGTACTCTTGAGTGTATACATTAAAAATGATAGTGCATTGATTTGTTGTGCTTCTGTCCTCACTGTCTTCTAACTTTAGGCCAATATTGCCAAAATGAGCGGTATGGTGCTTTTGTATGAAATTTTGACTTGACAGCTTCGGAAGGAGATTTTAGGTAAAATGAATTTCTTGGACGAAGCTGCAGGAAAATAGCACTGCTCTTGAGATGGTGCATTCTGTGGGATTTGGAGGAGCTGAAAATTACACAAAATGTAATTGCAAAAATGTATGTGTATCTCACAGCATCTAATTTTCCTGGGTCTTGAAGATCTTTGCTTCAAGTATTTGTAGTGAGACTCAGTAAACTTACATGGGTTATCCAAGGTCCGGCAGTTATTAAGCAGCGAAACCTGAGAAGACAACCAAAGAGTTATGACTATAGTACTCTGACAGAAAAACTACACATAAGACTTCTCTATAGCTTATAGTGCCTTTACTAAATAATATATTGAAGAATATTATGCATAATTTATAATAAAATGGGATGAACATTTTGTATTAGAAAAAAAAGCAAAACGCTGTGTTTGTTCTTGTCAACAGGGAGATAAATAAGGCAACAGGGACAGTTCTGATTCTCAGGCTCTTCTGTCTTACTTATGTGTTGCTAGAAAAGCTCTGGAAAAGGGGAATTCATCTTTGAGAACAAGCACAATAAAGCTCAGCTTGGTTTGCTGGCCCTGGAAAGTGTTCTCCCACAGTGAGTGGCAGTATCTGGTGCTAGGGATAGCAAAATAACTGATATGCAGATTTTGTGTCTTTTCTTCCTTTAGTCTCCTTTGAACAATGGAAAGCACATGAAATCCCAGCTGAATTAAAACCAGCTTTCTGGGTGTATCTCCACGTGTCCTCTCCTGTATGTGAGTTTTCTTCTTTAGGAGGCTGCACAGTTTGCATCTCAACGTGGCAACACAATTAAATCCACCTTGTCAATGTTTTGATTTTAAACATTTTGGCTGGGGCAGGCAAGCAGGAGAGAACTGCAGTCCTTAAGGTGGAGTGCCAAGATTCTCTTCATCACAGGATGAGGCACTTATGCTGTGGTTCCTGAGGCATTTGAAGAAAAACAGGACATTGTCAGAAGCCCAGAAATTTGTACTTGTTGCACTTAGAAATATTACAGGACTTCTGTATTTTTAGCTCTTGATTAAGTAATTTGCTTCCTATTGTAAAAGTTCACATGATGATCATGTGTCTTCTCTGAAAGAACTATTATAAGAATGATTTCCTTTTTTTTTTCTTTTACTGTTCCTTTTTTAGGAATTAGATTTCAGTAAACATATGTAATAAAACTATATGTATCTTGCAAATATACACATACTGCATATTTATTTTTCTTGCTGTGAATATTTTAGTTGAATAAATAACACTTCTTAGAGGCAAAGCAAAATTATATCTACTTCCCAGGAGCACTGTAATATTTTCATGAGATAAAACATCTGCTATTCTTTACAGACCTGCTAAATTGCACTTACCAAGAGGATTTGAATTTAGTTTCTGCTCGTATATGTGCTACTTAGAAGAACATAACAGCTGATTTGGATGGAATAGATCAGATCCCCAGAAGGAAATTTAATGCTCTGTAGGTCTCGTAATAGGTCTTTACAAATGAATTGCATCTACTTATTTTAGAGAAATGCTTCCTTCAAAAGGATTTGGAACAGATCTTTGATGAACAAGATATTCATGTTGATGAACAAGGCGAAGCAGCAGAAGAAACTGTATTAAAATTTAAGCTGACAAAGTCAGTTTTGATCAACTTCTGTCCTCCTTAGGGGAAGGATATAGTCTGAATGTTGAGGACTAGACTTGGTGTAGGATGTATGACAGCAGAGTTTTCCCCTGTTCTGTTGGTTTAGATCAAAAGTCCATTTAGCTCAGAATCATCGTGTCTCCACATGACTCATAATGGATGCCTGGGAAAAATGGTGTTGGAAACAGTGGAGTAGCTATTTCCATGGCACGCCCTTGTAGCTTTTAGAAATAAATGGTTAACAGCATCCTTATCTGAAAGTCTGTAATTCAGCCACTGTATTTAATAGGTCTTGATGGACCTAGGGATTTGGCTAATCCCTTCTGTGAACCCAGTTATACCATAAAATGTGAGCTCTTAAAGATTTATTTAGGTAGAGTCTTGTGGTGTAAAAGAAAGTGCTTTGTTTTGTTGGGTTTAGGCCGGTCGTTAATAATCTTGTCACATAACTCGTAATCCATGTTCCATTTCACCTTCTTTGCATTATGTCAATTTTAACATGTCTTATATTTGTCCTCAACTGCCCTTGAGGTGTCCTCACATTCTGAGTCCTGCTCTGCATGAAGCCACTTGTGACCAAGGGAACGATTCTATTGCTGCCTTCCCCTCCTCCCAATCCAAGTCTTGAGATGCTGAAATGAAAATATTCGTATGAATATATGAAATATAGACTATTGTAGTTACAATTTTCATTTTGTTTTTAGTCCTTTTTTTGTGTATTTACAAACACTTTGTATTTTTGACCCTTACATGGCTGTTTTCTCAACTCTTTTTCCTGATGACAAGGCTCTAAGAAACCTCAGTACTTAAAAATGTTTTATTTGGATTAAATTTATGGTGATTACTATGAAAACTACCAGTACTTACAGGAAAAATGTTACACTGCAGATGTAATAGAAGTAAAACCCACAAATATTTTTGTAATGTACTTTTTATCAACTGTTACTTTTAATAGCTGTAGAAAATTAATAGGAACTGAGAGCTTTTTCCACTTCCTATTGAACATTACTTGCAAATATTAGCTAGTAATAAAATTACATACTAGTAAAACAACTCGTTTGGGGAACTTGTCATCACTTATTTCAGTCTCTTTACTCTGCTGATTTATAATAAGAAAGAAAACAGGAAGCTTAATTGGCAATGGGATTTCCCAGACTGAAAATTACTAAATTGCTATCACTCAATTATTTTCAGTAGATGAGTTGCGATCATAATTTGTTAAAAAAAAAAAAAAAAAAGACAATTTCAAAAACCATTTGGAAGCCTATTCAAGCAAGCCAAAAAGTAAATGGAAAGTAAACCTTTCGTAAGTGTTCTGAATTACAGAATTACCATGCCATTGAGAAAAATCATACACAGGAGGGGACTGCACGTGTAACCTTCATGTGGGTTGACAATTAGGGAGTCATTTGAAGACCAGAGCTGTCAGAAATGCGTGTGTGAGCATGAATACCTGTGCTGCCTGCAGATGTGATCCAAAAAACCAAACAGGCCTTAACAGAGTCAAAGGTGATTTTTTTCTCACATTGAATATCCCCAGTAAGGCAACTGTTCTGAAGGTCGAGTCGGGCAGTTTTCCCATCACAAGGTTAATCTGATGGAATTGCGTGTAATTTGAACCTGCACGTTCAGAACACAGAACACAGTTTTTTGTATTTGTGCTTTTGCACATTCCTGTGTGAATAATCACAATGATTCACTGGGGCTCATTGCAACATAAGGTGCTATTCAAAGGGAATTGAAGTGTTGCCCAATATGGTAATTGTAAACTGATCCCTTGCTGGGCATGCATAATGTTGCAGATAAGGCAGGTATTCTCCTAAGGAGGGCCCACAGCAAAGGAATGAATGTCCCATATTGATTCTTACAGCATTAGCAAGGGAGACTAACTGTGTGTATACAGGTTCTGAATAGAGAGCACTCAAATGGATTAAACTGGAAACCATTCTGCAGGGAAATACAGTTGGGAAAGTTTCGTTTTTCACATCTTATAATTTTAATATGTCCCTCTGGCCGTTTCAATGCAGGTGCTCTTAAAATGCACCAAAAATTAAATTTTATCAGATGAGAAATTGCATGGACAGAGCTACTGGTTTGGGACTTTGACAGTGCATTGTTTCTAGATAGAAGGCTTTCAAAATATATTGTCCTAAAAGGTCAAGTTGATTGGCTTGTTAGGATGGCACAACAACTTGAAAAGGTGTTTAGTGCTCCAAATAGGTATTTTAATGACCCTATTCTTACACTAACATAATGCAGGTAATCTGCCAACTTGCCCAATTCACATATTCATTAGCATAATTTACCACCGGCTTTGCTTTTAGTACTGGCTTTCAAAGCAGTAGACTGAGCTAAACACTTGAATACAATGTTTATATTAGTTTTGATATATTTTTGATACTGCAAACGTGAAGACCACATCATTAAATGTGGTCTTCTTCAGAGACATCCATGTAATCTTTAAAGTGACTGACATAGCACTGTAGAGCTGCAAATCAGCTGTTACACTTTTTTGTGATCCATTAGAAATATTGCTTCAGGAAAATTTCCTACAGTCTTTCAGCATGACAGCAAGAAATCCCAGCTTTACAGAAATGAATTAATGGTTTCTTTCTCTATATATCACCAAATAGGTTGAATAAGCCCAGTATGAAGCTACCCAGCACTCAGAAATAGTGCTTTGAAATTGTTTCCATTTTTTATGCATGCAGCATTGTCACCAGAAATAGATAGAGTTATTTATTTACCAAAGAACAGAGCATTTTAAAGAGTTCCACTGTTGACTAACTTGACTGGTATTGTTCATTGTTTCTAAATAAATCATGCATCTTAGTAAGAAACTTGGACTCCAGATAGCTGTGATAATTGAAAAAGATACTGCACGAGCTGTTCATTGCCTTCCCACGGCTCTGCTGGAGAGAACATTCCTTATTCTGTGAGAGAGAACATTCCCCATCCTGATAGAAAGAAGGTGGCCAAATTATTTATCCCATCAGAGGGGATATTTTTAATTATCTCATTTTGTCTAGAGACAATTAGAGAGTGCTTATTCATGCTTCTGCAATGGAATTGTTGATGCTGTAATATCCAGCTGACTGGAAATGCTGGTACCATTTTCAAGCAGCATCCTGCTGCATCCAGAGAAGGGGAGCTGTCTATGTGAGTTCCGATTCTCCTCCTAGTTATTCTCTCCTCCCTGCATTATCTTGAGTATGTACAGTAAGAGTAACATGGCACAGTGACCACGGTTGTGATATAATAACTTCATAACATCTACTGTCTTCCAAAAGCTAATCCGAGTAGTCAAAGTTTGCATCAACTGAAGAGAATATATTTTTTTCAAAAGTCACAACCAAGGAAAACCCAAACACGCATAATACGAGTGTTTCTAAACAATCGTCTCATGAAAAGCCATTTAGCATGAGAGGTCCAATATTAACAGCCAAACCCTCTCAAAAGTTGGTAAAGATCTGTTGAAGCTTGAACAAGTGTCTCAGAACAGAAACTCCTTTGTTTACCTGTCACACATTCAACTGCTTGCAGTTTCAAATGGTTGGACAGCTGAAATAAACCACGATGCCATTGCACACGGTGAACAGGCACGTTGATGTCTAAAGTACGACCACTAAGGCAGGTCAGGTACTTACAGTTGTCACTGATTTATGTTCTCAGTTCTGCTGAAGTGTGTAAGTCATATGAAAATGGCAGCAACAGACATTTGTTACAGCCACAGAAAGTAAATAGGTACAACTGAGAACATATAATGTTTCTATTACATGCAAAAGCATTTTCCAGCCATGGCCAAGCTGTGTACTACTATTACTTGGATCCCAGGTGTGACTCTCCGGAGCCTGTGCAATGTAGATACAACTCCAGGGCAGATGTTTGTATCCTGCTTTGCTGTGGTAAGAATCCTGCTGCCATCGTTCTGCTAATTCCCTTACAGAAGCTTTTTAAAGGAAGAAGATGTATTTGTTATGAGAAAGCACAGAACAGCAGGATAAAGATAACCAATTTTGAATGGAAAAGCAAGCTGTAAATAGGAATCCAGTGTTTCCCTCGACTTCAGGACATTTGCAATTTTTGTCACAGCCCAGAATATCAAATTACTATATAACTCATCATATTTTCAGTCAAGTTCTTTTTCTAGGTTTCTCCTTAACACACGTTTTGCTGTTATTCCCATCAATTATAACATGTAATAGTGGTATTTTCATATAATAATCAAAGGATATAAACAAACCCCAGTTTATAAGTTTCTCTCTCTCCTTACACACCTTGTTTCAGTGTACAAAGAATTGTAGTTGGTTTTATTTCCCATCCGTTATGTAGAAAAAAAAATTATGGTTGGACTAATTATATTTTGAAAGTTAATGGTTTTAGGTGATCTAAGTCAGAACTCTTGGAGAGCAGCCACATCAAATGAGTTCCTGGTAATTTGCCATGACTTCACCATGTGCAGCTCCATGAAATTACATGCCTCCCATATGGCTGTTGCTATAGCTGTGCCAAAATCAACCACTAACACTGTAATTTTGCTTGTGGCCCTTCCTGGAAGAAATCTATACACATCTTATATACGGGTAGATAAAACGTGGTTTTTTGTTTAGTCCTCTGTAGTATCCCACCAACAACTGGAAAACTTCTTTATATTAAAATACTCAGAACACGACGGATAAGTTATTAAGCAATGCACTTTATAATAAATACTTACAATAAAGGAATATTGTCTAATGGATAAACTAGACCTGATTTTCCTTGGCTGTTTCTCTGGCTTTTATTGTCAGCTTTACCTGGGCTCAAGGGCTGTTTAGTGTGATGTACTGGATATTAACGTGCCTTCCAAATTCAGTTTATACCAAAATAAATGGCAATATGCTGTCCTGGGCAAGATCAGATTCTAAGCCCTCCTGAGCATTTCCAAAATCCTTTCACCCCGGCAACTTTTACTTCCTTTTCTTTTTTTTTTTTTTCTTTTTTTTTTTTTTTTTTTTTTTTTTCTTTCTCTTGTTCCTTGTACTTCACTGTGCTTCTCAGGCCTGGATCTATATATGGATTCTCAGCGTTGTTCTCTCTGCATGCTCAAGGGCAGGCCATTAACCACATGAAAATGATCCAGAATGAGCAGGGTGCTGAAAAGCTTCCCACATAGCTTAGCAAGGGATTTGAAATGCTTTTGTCTAGGTAGTCACTTCATCAGGCTGAAGGACTTGTTAAATTTTAATACTTAGTATTGCCAGAGCTAGTAAATCATACCTGCATGTTGGGAAACTTTGGAGCTCCAAGATTTTGTGTAAAAATTGAGGAAAATTGTCTGCAAATTCCCTCCATCTGAATCAAATTGTTAGACTTGCCTCTGTGTTTACCTGTTGACTAATAGAAATACTTTCCTTCTGACTTTTATCCTCTCATTCTTTATTCATTTGTATTCATCTGCACTCCCTTGTTTTGTGTTTAAGTTGTAAACTGCCTGGAGGCAGACGGCAACAGAAGGAGGATGCTCTGCAATGGTAATTACTTCTGTTATCATGGATATGTAGGAAAAGGTCACCTGCAACCCAACCGGGTTTATAAAATCTGGACCTGATGCATCACAGAATGATGCTATTGCTGGATTATGTGTGCTGTGTGGGATTTCACAGAATCATTAAGGTCGGAAAAGACCTCTAAGATCACCAAGTCCAACTGTTAGTCCAGCACCACCGTGCTACCACTAAACCACGTCCACCAAGTGCCACACCCGCCTGCCTTTTGAACACTTCCAGGAACGGTTCCAGATAAAGGTAATTCAGGGGTTTATTTACTCCCATTCCATTGGTAAGATTGAGAACACACTCAGACATTGACTCTACACACTAAAAATTTGATTTCTGTTGCACCCTGAAATGGTGAAAAGCTTTGCATAAGTTTGGAACTGACTTTTGGCCAAATAAGGACAAAAAGATTCAGATAATTATGCCATGAAAACAGACTGTAGGCTACTACTGCTCCTGTAGTGAAGAAATAAGAAAGGGTTGGAAAACATTTCCATGCATGAAAGTTTTGAAATATACCAGTCAGCACTGCAATCCTGCTGGATCTAGCTGAACTTTAGCTTTATAAGCTCAATTTTGTAATTTAAGCACAAGACTTCTATGCTAAAAATATCCACCAAGACAATCTAGATGCAAATGTACAAAACTACATAGGGTCCATACAGGAAGCAGTATTGAAATTTAGATTATCTATTTGAATTTTGATGAGTAATATGTCAAACTTGTGTTTATGGTTCAACAGTGTGAGATAATATTGCTTAAAGAGAAATTTTGCCCCTTTATTTTATTGGACTGGTGCCTGAGTCCACACCCACCTGAAGAACTGCATCTGGCAAGGCTAATAAAATGAAACATGAGCTCTCATGGCCAGGAGTTCAGCCTTTCAACTCCTTCCCTTGCAAAACTGTGATTGACTTGGCACCTTGATATTGAGAGAAATCCTATGCTTTCTGGTCCTCAGATGTAAATTCCACTGAAAATCAGTAAAACAGCACTGCTGTTTTTCTTCGTGCAGACTAAGGAAGAAGAGAAACCGATAGCAAAAGATGGAGTTGCTTAACAGAATTGTTTCACTTTCCATAGGAACTGCAGTATTTTTTTTTTTCTGTTCAGTGTCCTACTGTTTCACAGAAAAAACCTGTACTCACAAGGAGGAAAAAAATATATAAAGCCATGGGATATTTTCTGCAGAGTGCATTACAGTAAGTGCTTTTGGTTGGTGATTTAATGCTTTATAGTGAAATGATGCTTCTGTTAGCAAAAAATCATCAGCATATTGATCATAGTGAATAGTTCTACTATCTGTCTTTTGGCTTTGCTGTTAAGGCTTACCTAATCAGGAGCATTATATGGAAATATTAGGTAATAAAGACCAGTCATCTATGGGACACTAACGACTGCTCTGTTTAAATCTCACTGCAGCTGGGCAAACTATCTCGGTGGTGCTGATCCCCTCTGTGCCAGCCATACATGAGCTGTATAGCCAGGACAGGACCTGCCAGCTCCATCCTTTCTGCCTGCCTCAGGTTTTTGGCCCTTGCCTCGTGCTCCTCCAGGGGGATACTTGAACTCTTGCAGCTGGAGCCCTAAGCTGCTCTCTCATTCCACAACACCATCTGCCAGACACAGCAGTTGAACCTGCTGCATGTATAACCCTGACTACCAGGTAATAAAACCAAGAGGGAAGTGAAAAGTCCACATTCTACTTTATATACTAACGGTATTTATTTTAGATAAATATTCACCTATACACAGAGACGTGTACATAAAAAAAGGGCTATTTGCACTTTCTCTGAAAAGCTTTTAGAGATATTCATCTTTAATATTCCAGCACAGCATAGCTCACAAGCTACACAATATCCGGCAAAAGTCCCTTTCATTATCTGTAAAATGCCTCACAATGTTCTATTCATAATTCGCTCTGACATTAAAATAAAAATGTTAATATTCTCAATGTCTCCTTTCCTTGCTTATGTTCCTCAGGAAGATCTGGCAGCCCACAGAAGCCAGATGGTGACTTGAACTTCCCAACCAAACTGCCTGGCTGCTCCGACAATAAGGGATGGTTTTGCTCCCTCCTATCTCATCCTGAAGGGCATGTATCGAGTCCTTCCTTTGCACTGGCACTGACTTATCTATCCCTCGACTCAGGAGAAGAACCTATTTATTAGAGATAGCTTAAACTAAGTGAGGAGAATCAATGATTGAAGACAGGAACGAGACCACTGTGAGGATACTTGGAGGGCTAGTGGCTCCCTAAGGGACACGGGCCCACTGCCAGCTACACAGGTCTGAGGAGAAGCCAAGATGTCAGTCTGCAGATCAGGACTGGGGCCAGTGGTGTTAACCAGGGAGGCTCACAGGGACAAGCCAGCAAGCAAGTCTAGAACAGCATACACCAACAGCATAACTCAGACAAAAACTGAGGGCCCAGGGCTGAGCTTAAATGGGTTTACTCTTCTCTAAGACAGGAACTGTGTGGTGGAGGATCCTGGTGAGGCTGATTAGAGCCATTAAGGTCCATTAGTGCCCACTGAACCCTGTCAATGGCAATTACTCCTTTTGATGGACTATCAAATTTGTCCCCAGCATGACATCAGATTATGCCATGAAGCTCACATCCTGCCAAGGCAGGAACAGCAAGCAAAGGATTGAAAATACCCCCAAACCCCAATATCAGAACCATTGAAACATTAAAATACTTTGAAAACAAACAAAAAATAGCATATGGCTACAGTACATCATGGGGCAAGGACTGCTTCAGATGTGGTAGGCAGAGCACTCTGTCCTTCAAAGCCTAAAGGACTGTGGAAGGTAGGAAGAGAGAGAAAGCGAAGAGTACAGACTGTATTTTGTCCACCTGAACACCAGACCTCAACAGTGGATTGTCACTTCCCTACTTTGGGACTGAAAATCCTTCAAAAGGTGGTTGGGGGCCTGTGGGTAAGCCCAAGAAGTGATGGACAGCACTGATCCCATCAGTGCAAGTGGTGGGATGGCTGATGGTTGCAGGGCCACGCTGGTTTGCTCCAGTTACGCGGGAGCATGGCACAGAGACAGTGGCACTAACGCGTATTGGTGGACAGCAGAGCAGGCTGGTGGGAATCTGGGGAAAACTGCTTGCTTGGTGGAACTGGCAGTGCTCCAGACCACCCTGCCTCAGGCTGCAGGATTTGAAAGGATGGGGAGTGGGTGTTTGGCACTTCTGTGGAGGCTTATGGATGAAAGGGCTCAAGGGTTTCCTTTGGATACAGCTGAGGGGAATCAGGTTCCCAGGGAGGCTGGGCTGGGTATTTGGTCCCTTCCCCAGCAGGTGTTTCATTCCCCAGCCCAGCTGCTGTCCAGTCAGTCTCCATGAGGAGCCCAGCCTCCTGCACCGGCTGCTCTGCAGAGGGCTTTCAGTCCTGCAGCAGCAGGACCTGCAGGAATCCATTACCTTGTCATATTCAGCCCCCTCCTCACAACACACAGCCCCTCACCCTGTATCCCCCCAGGTTTTCAGAGAAGGGCAATGAAGCTGTTGAAGAGTTTAGAGCACAAGTCCTGTGAGGAGCGGATGTGGGAGCTGGGGTTGTTTAGTCTGGAGAAGAGGCTCAGGGGTGACCTTATCACTCTGCAGCTACCTGAAAGGAGCGTGTGGCCAGATGGGGGTTGTGCTCTTCTCCCAAGCAGCTAGTGATAGGACAAGAAGACACAGTGTGCCAGAGGAGGTTTAGGTTGGACATTTTGTAGAAATTCTTCAAAGAAATGGAGATTTAACATTGGAACACTGTGACCAGTTCTGGGCTCCTCAGTCAGAGAAAGACAAGGAGATACTGGAGATGGTCAGGTGGAGGGCCACAAAGACGATGATGGGTCTGGAGCATCTCTCTTATGAGAGACTGCGGGAGCTGGGCCTGTCTAGAGAAGAGAAGACTGAGAGGGGATCTCATAAATGTGTGTAAGTATCTTAAAGGTGGGTGCCAAGAGAATGGTTCCAGACTCTTTTCAGTGGCGCCCGGAAACAGGACAAGGAGCAATGGCCATAAACTAAACCACAAGAAGTTTCACCTCAACATGAGGAAGAACTCCTTTACTTTGAGGGTGGCAGAGCCCCGGAACAGCTGCCTGGGGGGTTGTGGAGCATCCCTCTCTGGAGGCATTCCAAACCCACCTGGATGTGTCCCCGTGCCACCAGCCCCAGGTGACCCTTCCTTGGCGGGGGGGGTTGGACTGGGTGATCTGCAGAGCTCCCTTCCAACCCTGACAATTCTGTGGTCGGAATGGGCTGCCCAGGGACGCGGTGCAGCAACAGCAAAGACTGTGCGCGGCACTCAGCGCCGCGGCGGTGCTCGGCCACGGGCCGAGCCCAGCGACCCCCGCGCGGTCTCCCCGAACCCCGGAGGCTCCGCGACACTCTGTGATTCAGCACCAAAGCGCCGCTCCCGCCCGGCCCGAGGGCCGCTCCGCCCGGCGGGGCGCGGCCGCGCCACCGCGCGTCACGGCGGGCGGGGCGGGCCGGGTCAGCCATCTTGGGCTGGCCGGGCGAGCAGCGGGCGGGGGCGGAGGCAGCGCCCGCCCTGCGGAAGTCCCTCGGTGCCGCCGAGCGCTGCCCGCCGAGCCCCGCCGGAGCGCCAGGGCCGCCCGCCGTCCCCAGCACCGCCGCTACCGACCAGCATGGCAGGGCGGCTCCCGGCCTGCGTGGTGGACTGCGGCACGGGGTGAGCCGCGGCCGCTGACAGCTCGGGGCCGCCCGGGGCGGGGCCGGGCGGGTTCTGCCGATGCAGATGGCGGCGGGGGTCGCGCTGCCGGGCCGGGGAACCGACCGCGCCCGGGGCCGGTGGCGGGGGGGGGAGCTGAGCCGGGGCGGGTCAGGCTGGGCCGGGCCGGGGGGAGCATCCATCGCCTTCCCTTCCCCGCCCCTCGCTCTCCGCCCGGCGGGAGCGGCGTCCCTTCCCTCGGCTCTGCCGGGCCGCTCGGAGGCTCTCGGAGCTTCCCCCGTCGGTCCTCGGCCGAGGTTTGGGGTCCCTGTGCGGCGGCCGGGGGTGGCCACCGGGGACGAGGCTCCGGCGGTGCCCCGGGATGCGCTGGCTCAGGGGAGCGGCCGCTCTGCCCGGCGCAGTCTTGGGGGAAGCGGGGGAGCTTTTGTGTATTTATTTATTTTTTTTCTTTTAACGTGCGGATAATGTCATTTATTCTGTGATACTTCTCTCTCTGTGGAAGGGGAAAAAATCCCCTCCCCCTCCCATCGAGCAGGCGCAGAGCAACTTCCTTAGTTTTGTCAAAGCCTCTTCCTGCTTTCGGGCTTTTATACCTTATAAGGCAGTTTTGAGTGTCAAACCTGAACCAAATCCGCTTTGGAAACGCTTCTTTTCGTCCAGCAGCTGCCAGGCTGTGCAGAGAACGCGGTGCCGCTGGCGTGCGACGTCAGGAAGGATTCGGGGGAAGGCCCTCGGGATTCGGGCTCCCTTCTGCCGGAGGTTCGGGCCGGAGGTGTCTGCAGGGAGCCGACCTGGGCGGGTTCCGCGGTCCCGCTTCCCGGAGCGCGCTCGGGAAGTGAAAAACCGCGCCGTGACCTCCCGCCCGCGGTGCGATTTTGAGGAGGAAATGTCTCATTTAGGCGTCGTGCGTCGGTTTTTCATTGGAAAGGAAAGCACTGGTATATTTTCAAGGCTGTTTAGCTACCACTGATGGCATGCTGCTTCTTTAACTAATTTTTTTGTTTTGTTTTGTTTCACTTCTCATCCGTCTTGCCAGAAATAAAGAATTTTCTGTGAGTGCGGTGTAGCGTAGGTACAGATATTTATGATACTTGTTTGAAAGGGCGTGTTCTTCTGAAACTTGTTTTTGAAAGCACGTGCTTATCTTCCCCTCAAGGGATTCTGTTTGGTGTAGGACATTAATTTATTAATCTTTAAGAAGAGCAGGTACACACATATGTCTGTCTCTACTGTGTCTGTCTGTCTAATAGTTGTATGAAGTCGTACCTGTACTTAAAACCTTGAATTTTAAGGGATGAAGGAAAGTTTGCAGAGCGGGAATGAGAGTATGTAGCTGAGTGTAGTGGAGGTATATGCAAGTATAACGTGTATATTGCTGTTTATCTTCCAAAACGAAAGCTCTGTGACACACTCCACCACATGCCACCAGAGGCTTTTTCCCATCGCACGTGCTTGTGTATCGCAGGTAGTCCCATTAAAGTCAGTAATCGTGTCTTTATAGATTTGCAAAGTACATGTTGTGACCACTGGAGTAGAAATCCACTGAAAGCTTTCAGTGATGCCCTGCAGGAGCAGCACGCAAGCATAGAGCTGTGTAAGAAATGTCTTTGTGAGAGAGGTATACCGAGGGACACGTGTGTTAAAACAAATGATCCTGGGGAAGATCTGTGTGTGAGTACACCACTAATCGATTTCAGTGCACAGGGCATGCTCTAGTCTTCTTGAGGATGATGTTGACCAAGTCGTGCTCCTGTTTTATTTATTTTCCTCCAAGTCTTCACAAAATGCTGTAAGGTGCTGTTTTATTGTGCACCAGTATTTTGTATTTTTTAACACAGCCGGACTTGTTCTGGTCTTTAGGCCTTTCATTTCAGGTGCATTTCCTAGTCCAAGGTTGTTCATCCTTGAAGTTCTGCTTCAGTACAGTGGGGACAAAGATTTATAGCATTGGAATCGTTACAGAGTGTTGGACTGGTTTGAATTCATTGAGTTCAGTAGACAGAGGTATAAACTGTTGAATTTACAAAGGAAAGACCTAATGGTCAAGATAAAGAGGGACCGGTGTGGAGTGGGATGTGATAGCATAATCATGCTCTTAGCTTTTATTTTGTAATTGTTGCAGTCCCTCTCCATCTCATTTGTGTGTATAAGTGAGAGTGAGAACACGACACATAAATTACGTCAGCCCTGTGCTCAGTGAAGATCAGTTGAGGTCTCACCCAGGGTACTGTCCTGTCTGTCACAATGAAAGAAAGCAGACAAATAAAAGATAGCCCCTGAAAACAGGAAAAGGTGTTTTGAAAATGCAACCAAAGCAGAAAGGGTGAAAGGAACCACCCTGTTTAGAACAAGTAAGGCGTTAAATGTTCACCGGTTTTCCAATAAGTAGGCTTTTTTTAGAGGGGGAGGTTGATAATTAATTTACAGTCCAAGGAGAATTTACCTTACTCAGCAAAAGGGCAGATGTAGAAGAGATATTAAGGGTGTCTTCCTATCTTGTGCTTGTTGATCTTAGTTTTGGGGTTTTTATGTGTAGGTGCATTTTTGCCACCTCAGACAGAGGCATGAGAAAGGTGACAGAGTTGTGCTTTTCAACATCAGCCTGTGCAGATTATACAAGTGCTAAGAACCTCTTTCAAAGTATAAAGAGACCAAAACACATTGGGGAAATCACGTGATCCCTGTCACTTGTTTTAACAGGTTAGTCAAACTTTTTAGGAGTCATATACATGTGTCGTACAGCTGGAGCTGGGAAATGGGTGAAGTCAGTGACATGGCAGTCAGATTCTGGGTGCAGCAAAAATTCTTCCAGTGTTACATTTGTTACCTTGAAATTTGCATTCTATGCTTAAGCAAACTTGATACCTAGAAAATAAGGTAATTGATACCTAGTAAGAGCAGGTAAATACTTAATTGTGGTTTTAAAAAGCTGCTTGTCTCATGCAGTGTCCTCTTAATGATACAGTAAACTTAAGGACGTAAAATGAAAAATCTGAAGAGCCCATTTAGTTTAACATAACTGTTAAAACCAGTATTATTTCTTTCTATAATCAGTAGCCTTCTCTGACTTAGATAAACATATAGTATTGTTGGGTAATCTATAGAACAACATTGTGGACCTTATTGTCAAGAAGTATTTGTCCATGTTAATACTGAATTTGACTTCACTCGGCTGCTGAGAGTGCCTTTCTTTCCCTTTGCACAAAAGATGGGCAACCTGTCCGTGAGCAATGAGCTGTGAAGTAGCGCCTGTGTGCTGTTCTCTTCATATCCTTCAAACAGTGGTAGATTTTTAATGATTTTCTCTAAGTTAGTAGGTGTGCTGTTCATGAGACTTACTTCATATTGTGGTGTATCTAAGGATTACGTGCATTTTAAAATAAAAAATACAAAATAGGAAAATAAAATTGAGTTATTTCCCTAAAGTATATGAGCAACATACCAAAGAAGGAAAAAGACTCTTACTCATTTTTTAATCACAGTAGGCTGCAATCTTTTGCTCTGTGCCTTTTGGGTATTTGAATAGTTCTTGCTGCCTGTTGTACAGGCAAACACAGCACTGCCTGCAAGTCATGATTAAAAGCTCTTCCTACGCCACTTTAGAATTTAGCTTGATTAGGTTGACAAGTAGATTTTAACTGTGTCTTTCTGTGTGAATGCACTTTTTTCCTTTAGTATAACTTGTATAACACTGAATTAGCTCTTTCGGGATAGCAGATAATTGCAAGTGTTCAAATTAATGGCTCTTCAGCTCAGCTGAAGTAAGTGGCTGTGTAACTATTGCAGTTCCAAAATGAGAACTTAATTTTAGCAGTGAAAGGGATATGAAGAAAATTACTCGTATTTTCTATACCTGAACTTCCCATTTTCTCTAGGCTTGTGTGCCATTTTCCTGTGGCTGTCAGGGGGATTCATTCGATATTTGAGTGTCACTGGTGACCAGCTTCTTCAATGTACCCGAGAGTTGGGAGGGTCATTTATGTTGGTTATTCTTCTCTTGAGTTAAGTTGGTTATGTGACTGTATGGAAAAAACCCAACCTGTTGTCATGGATCTTGCTTTCTTCTGCCTCCCCTCATATGCCAGCCTAGGGCCCTCTTTTCACTTCCCATACGCAGGTCACAGAAATGGGTGTGGCTTTTTAACTTCTTCTTTCTGGAATACTAGGGAAGAATTAAAGGTTTTGGGGTTGAATGGAGAGAGATTTCCTGTTCTTGACAGGAACACAAGATTCCCTTGACACCTCATGGCAGTCTGGGTTCCCTCTGAGCTGGGAGCCAGGAAAATTGAGGCTTCTCAGGATTTCCAGGATTTCTTGATGTAACATTGCAAGCTGTTCTTTGGCATGAATCACAAATATGTGAGAGTTTCTTGTCTCTATAACTGGTTTTGCTGTGAATGAAGGAAGGATTAACTTGTGGGCACATGGAAACTCAGAGAAGTGGAGGCTGGGTGGTGCTCAGGTGGAGTGCAGTGGAGTGAGCTTTGCTTTGAGGCATTTCCCTACCAACCGTACTGCTCGAGTTAATCTTCATGCAACGCTTCTGTAGGTTCATACTCTTGAGTACAGCAAAGCATCTATGGGTTGAGTGTCTTCTGATGTGAGAGGTTATGACAGGATTATGTCTTCCTGTTGCTTGTCTGGGTTTCTGCCTGATGAGAACATTTTGCAAGTGAGAATAAGACCCATGAAAGGCAATAATCTTCAATAGACAACAAAGATTTATGAGAGGTGCAATCCAGTGCTATAAAAGCAGGGTGGGGGAAGTTACAACCTTTATTTTTTGTGCTTTCCAACTTTTTTAGTATCTTACACTGGACCTTGAAATTACTTTTCTTTCCTAATGTTCCAGACATGGGTTATTTCCACAGGTTTTTTCAAAGCATAACTTCTATTTAGTATAAAAATTTCAGTGCTGTGCTATTTTTTGCAGTTAAACTGGATATCTTGTCATGACCTTCTGGGAGTTCCAGTCTTTATGAAAACGTTCTTTTTTGGGATGAATTTTCTGTGTGTTGTGTCATCCCAGAAGTAATTTTTCAACATGGAAAGCATGGACAAAATATTTCCTTAATGGCATATGGAAAAAATACTCTTCCAGAGTTTTAAGGGTATCTTTTGCTTGCCAGTGGCTGGAGTGGTTAGGGAGGAAGGGGAAAATGCCTCATCCTTAAAGTGGAAAAAGGAGCTGTGCTAGATTAAGATTTGTGGTTTGAAAAAACATTTGCAAAGAGGTTCTAAAGACTGATGATGACTTGTGGTGTTCTCTTAAATGATTCTAATACATCACAGTTCATGTTGCAGCACTCAATGCTCAGAGTATGCAGTATAATTAGGAATGATAGGAATTCAGTTAGGAATATATACATATACGTTCCTATACACACACATATATTTTGGTTTTTGTGATTCTGTCACAGGAATCACTTTATATGTTATTTGAGTGCATTTCAGAAGCCATTCGAGATCCATGACACCCTCCAGTCCTTCTGTTTCTGCTTTGCTTTTCCTGTGTCCCACTTGTACTTGATACAGAGTAAATGGGTGGTGGCATTTCAGGGTAGAGCACAAACCCACTTGCATCCATGGGCAGGATCTGTAAAGTTAATGGTAAATGAACCTCCTCCTGTGTGCTACAGAGCTCCTGGCTGGGGGGAAAGGTTTGAGGGAGGGCAGGATGGTAGGTGTGCCTGAGACAGGGCAGGTTCCATTCTTGTTCCTTTGTGTGTTTGGTACCTGGCTTGGACTTTCTACCCAGAAAATATGTTGATTGCATGAGTCCTGTGGGCTTGTCTAAATTTACTTGTCTAAATTAGTTGAAAACACAGTTTTTAGCAGCTCAGAAATACTGCACAAGTTCCCCAGTAGTAATGCATACTCTGTGTTATTTCATAGGTACAAATAAGAAACTTTGCAGTTGGTCATTTAGTTCATGCAATTGAAAAGTTTCAACATAGTGTTTCAACATTTAGTTCATCATTGCAAACTTTCTTTGGGAAATGCTAAATGGCTTTGACAATTTCAAGCAGACTTCTTTTTAAAAACTTTAATGAATGTTCGTCCAAAATTAAAAGACTTTAAGGAGACATTGTTAAGTTCAAAGGTGAAATAAGTAAAGATATGCTTCAGTTTGTCCCCAAGGAAATTCCACGTTGTTTTGTGTTCTGTGTAGGAAAAAGAATCTCTATTGCTATAATTTCTAATTTTTGTTTTTGGTCACTAAACTAAAATGTATCTAGGTGTGCCAGTCTTAACAAAAATCATCCTTGGGTGGATGCTTAAAAAACGAGTTGGATTGCAAACTTGTTAGTGTCCATAGCAGGATTACTCTAGCCATCAAAATGAAGCATCATTCCTTTCCAAGCACAAGTGATGTATTACTGGGGTTTTGTTTATTCAGTTACGAAGGAGGGTTATATCCAAATTTGAAAAAGTAATCGCTTTATCCACTGACTTAATGTAGAGTATAATATGATTGAATTTTTTTTTCTTTTTGTTCTGCTCATGAGTTTGCATTTTTAAGACTAGATGGAAAAACTCTCGATAAATGTATGTTTCTTATTTTTCCTGGGGTTTCGTTTTTGTTATTTTCTTGTGGTCATTGCAAATGTTTGCAGCTGTGCACAGGATGTGTTTTGGCATGCTCAGCCTGTGGAGAGCAAGATGCAGACAGGAGGTTGTCTGTTGATGCTTTATTTTGATTGTACCCTACTATCAGTGAATGAATCCAAATTTTAATTCTTTACTTGATGCAGTATCTCTTATCCAGTTTTTCAGTATTAGTATTTTGTCGTGACTTGCCTTAGATGTAGCACGCTGTTTATCATCTGCAAGAGCTTTCACAATAGGACTGCTTGCATATTTACAGTCAGACTTCAGAATCTCTGTGATCCTGTTAAACGAGACCTGCTTTTTACATTAAACAAGATCCAGTGGTGTGGTTTTGTCCACAGCTTAGTGGGGCATTTTTTTCTACAAGCCAACTGTTTCTAATCGGAAGCCGCCTTTTATTAGAAGCGTGGTGTAACATGATAAATATGTAATCTGGTGGTTTAGCGCAGGCCTGTTCTTGATAGAAAACATTTGCTCACCTACTGGAATGCTGAAGTGGTAACTGGTGTCCAGAGAAGATTGTCCCAACACACTTCCAGTGTCCTGCAGTGCTTGCTGGGTGCTCCTGCTCTCCAGTCGCTGCTCTCCCAGTGCAGTTGGTTTCATCTTACCCTCTGCTCAGATTGGTGTGATTGGGGTGACAGCAGTGACTGCTGGTTCAAAGCTGGAGCTCTCAAGTGCTGAAACTGTACAAATAACAGGCACAAAAGCTCAACTTTTTTTTTTTTTTTTATGTGGAATAACTTAAAAGGTTTAGCCCCTGTATTGCATTTGCTTGGAAAAACTCCCAAGTCTGGTTTATATCAACTAAGGCTCTTTCTGCATCATGACTTCTAATTACCTTCTAATTTCTAAGTGCAACATTTTTTGTTTACTGGTAAGTTATGTATTTGTCCATTCAATTGATCCCCTCTTGCTTTATCTGTTGAAAAGTTTGTATAATTAATTTATTCTCTTGGGTTTTTTCTTCCTGATAAATGTCTATGCAATCCCAGAATATAGTTGTGAGGGACCCACAAGGATCATCGAGTCCAGCTCCTGATGTTCAGCTTATTTTGGGTAAATAATTAGTCATGTAAGACTTCCAGACTTTTGGGGCATTCTTTCCTCATTATTTGGAAATATTGCATGGAGTAAGCAGGCTGGGCAAAATGCTCAGAAAACTTGCAAAAAATGTTATATAAATTAATTAAAAAGCCTCCCTGTCTAGGTGAGTGTTGTGTGGCTGTGGTGTAACACAGAGGCACTGTTAAGACACGTGTTAAAATGAATTAGTCTAGAAGTCTCAAAGGAAGCAGTAAGTAGAAAGAGAGCATTCTGCTTTTGCCAACATAAACTACTCTACTCTCATTATACAAAGATAATATCCAAAGCAGTTTGCTCTTCTTACTTTGAGGAAAATGTAGTTGAAGGAAAGCTAGCGTTTTCTGTGTTAGTATGTGCCAACTTTAAATACTAGAAAGGGGATTTAGAAATATAAATAAAATTGACAAAGACTACAAACATCAGAATGCCACAACTTGGATTTTGTCTGTTGACAGCACTTAAATATGGGCTGGTTTGAAGGCTCCATCGTAAGCCAGGGTCTTTTGGTAATAAATACATCTTATCTTCCTGTTTACTTTTAGGAGAAGAGAACTTTGCTAGTGCTGTGGGGGTTTTTCTTAGGGGTTTTGTGTTTTTGTTTTTTTGGTGTTTTTTTTTTTTTTTGAGTTGTGATGCAAGTAAACATAGAGCAAATTGGAAAATTTTTTTTCTTATACTCCATCCAAATGTTAGTAAAACCAGAAGCAGCACAATCCAGTAGCATCCTCTGTTCTCCAGACTGGAATAAAAACTGTCACCTGGAGCCTCTTACTTACATTTCATGGGAACTTGTTCTGAATGCTGTGGAGCACAGGCTGCTTTTGCCTCATGTTGCTCTTGGGTTTGCATGTGGAGGGCTCTGGTGTGGCTATGTGTAGCTGTGACTGTGGTTTTCAGTAGCCACTTCAGCTGGATTTTGCTAGCAAGCATTACAGTCGTGTCTGTGCTTTGAGTTGTGATGTAGCTGCTGATAAAAAGCAGCACAGGATAAATTCCTATGTAAAAGTATCAATACTTTTAAAGATAAGTTAACCTTTTATAAAGGCGTGGATTTTTGTATTTAGGAAATAAATGTATGTTAGAAGCACTTCCCTTTCAAGCTGATTTTGAGCTCATTTACTAAATTGCACACACCTTCAGTCTGCTTATGGTTTCTTTTACAGTGACAGTTTAGATGTATAGCAAGAAGTACTTGTCGAGGTGACAGTTCTTGCTCAAGTGGAATGGTATTTTTAGGGGAAATATTGTAAAATAATAGTTTCAGACATGCAGTAATGCAGTTAATTCCAAGGCCAAGGTTGTAGGCTGCTAGATTTGTAACATCTCTGTTGTCCAGGTGGGGTCCTCTACCTTGCTGAAATACTGTACTTGCTTTTACCATCCCTTCATGTGTCTCAGCTACAGTTTAACAAGATTCTTCATCTGAGAGCACTTCTAATCTTGTGTGCTTTTTCCATTTATAGAACTATTTCTCTGGCCTTCACTACTGATTACTTGAAACACTTGTTGATCAAAAATATTTTAAAACTTGACAGAAGCAGTTATTTAAAAATGCAAACGAGTAACGTGTAGTATATAGTAGGTGAAGATATAAAATATGAAAAGCATGACTCATTTCAAAGTCTTTTGCTGTCTTGTGTTTTATCAAGGACATTTGAAAAGAGTAAACTAATTTATTAATACAAGTCCCATTTTCCTAATATAATCCGTTCTTCAGGGACTTCTGATCTGCTGCTGCTTAACCAATTTAGACCTGATAGTAGAGCTGGGACCTTTTTTTTAAGGGGGCAAGGTGGCCTTCCTCTTTCACTGTAACTTTCTCATTATTTCTGTTTGCAGGGATTTAAAAAGCAAATACATTCTAGGCTTTTCACTCTCATCTGGTGTACAAGCAGGGTGATAGAAGAAAGGCAACAAATATAAAAAAAATATATATATATATAAAAAAGGCTTTTCAGTCACATGAGGCTCTGTGTATGAAGATTAGGGATTCTCCATGTTTGAGAAATTTTCCACTTCTTTTTAAAGCAAAATGTATCCAATTAAAACAGGAAGGGATATTAAGCCCTTTTGATGAAGTCTTTGATGGACAGACCATCTGTAAGGAGCTGGTATTGAAAAGCAGAATCCCTTTTTATTCTGTTTAAAACTTCAAGTTTTTGTCATGTGACTTATTTCATACCCTTTTGAATATATTACCACATGTGTGTCCTCCTCAGAATGTCCCCACTCTGAGCTGTCTTGTAGTGCCTTCTGTAACTTGCTTACTTAATTACAGTTTTTCTAGAGTTCAAGTAATTTAGCCAGCAGTGAATGTGTGTTGCACGATGTGTGTTGCTATCATCTTACTGTCTGTCCTTGGCCCTCCTTTCTGGGTGTCTTTTCCACATGGTTTCAGGAAAGAAATGCAAAGCACTCGGGAGAGTTCATAAGGGGATGGCAAGAGACTGTCATGAGAAATGGGAGATTGGCTCTAAACCTTTTGCATGGAAGAGGATGTGGAGTACAGATCTCCTGCTGCCTGAGCAAGGGTGACACCTTGCAAGGCAGTATCAGCTTATGTTTAAGAGTAAATGCATTTAACTCCGTGTAAAGCCTAATCCCATCATTAAATGTTAAACTTACTTGGAGCAAGACCCCTTGGACAGGCTCTGCACAGGACTTGAGGTTTGTTTAGTTAAAGAAACCTTGCTGGGCTTGATGTGCAGGCTGTGGTACACACCAGAGTAGAATTTTAGAACTTACACAGGCAAGCCAATGTGTGCTGTACGGGTTACTGTGCTTGGGAAGCCCATTGCATCATGCACAAGGAGATACAGGCAAAGGATGTGTTGCATTTTGAGTTAGAGCTTGCACAGAAGGGTTGTGGCTCAGATGGTGAACAGTAATTCAGAGCCATCATGAACAGAGCAATTTGATGAACAAAAAAAAGCCCTCTGAAAACGATATCCATATACTTATTTTTGTAACTTTATGCACCTTGAAGGTAAACTAGAAAGAGACCATTTTGATTTTAGCCTAATCCTGACTTTCCTTCCAGAGTGTTTCTGGTTTGTTACTGCCACTTGCATTACTCCTCCATTCCCACAGAGAAGTGTTTTTGTTTTATTTGTTTTTCAAGTTGCATTGCCTCTTTCCAGTGAGACCAGCATTGAAGGTGTGTCTTATTCCTGTTTGTATGTACATTTAAAAAAGTATCCTGTGCATGAAATTGTTTATAGTCCAGGTCTTTAGGAGTAGCTGATGGGAAGTCTGTAACCTGGATATGCTCTACAGGAGTTGGAGGTCAAGTAACATTTGTCCTCAAGTGCTCTCCTCTACTTGTGCTTGGCTAATTGGTGTCTTTGTGTTAAGCTGTCAGTAAATTGACACACAACTCCTGTTGGACCCCCCAGTTCTATTGTACTTGGAGCAGCTGAACAAAGTAATTACCCACAAAGCAGTTGTCCCCCTATTCCTCTCTCCTTTGTTACCATTGCAGTTGTGCTAAAGCCAGGGTGGGTAACTTGGGAGAGTGTGTGACCTCTGTTGTGGGCAGGAGTGGAGCAAAAAGGCACATGATCAGTTTGTGGTTTGCAGAAGGAGGCTCTGTTAATGACATCCTCATTAGAAGTTCTTACCCTCAGTGCTGTTTCCTTTTGGCTTTAAAATTGTCTGCGTGACTAATACGTAAGTAACCTTCAAGTGACATTGCTTTCATGTCGTGGCCTCGGAAACATCTATTCTAGGTGAGAGCACATGTAAGAAATCCCATTAGTGCCTTGAGAACATTGTTGGAAAGCCCTTTGGCTGTCCTTCCAGACAGCTCTCAGGCCCATCAGCACAGAGCTGAGGTGCAGTTTCAGAATGTGAAACATCAGAGAGATGTTTCTGCACTGATAGCTGGAATATGGGTTAGTGGAGTTGACTTGGAACCTTCATTGGTTGCTACCCATGACCTGTCTGTGCTATGAATGTCTCTTACAAAAAATCATGTTTGGTTTGTCACATCATTACATCTGTGTAGGCCAGAGGGTGGTGTGTGAGACCCCATTTCCTTTTGGAGAAGGTGTTGTAGGGAAGTCACTGGGCAATATTAGTGCCATATATATGTATATTGATAGATAGTATGGAAGGGGCGTGTGTATGTATGGTGCTCTATATACTGACACATATGCATGGAGACTTGGTGGAATGTTTTTGGATACTCTGTAGCCAATCTTAAGTAAATCTGAAGATCACAATTATCCGATAAAATTTTTTGCTGATAGGCCACAGAAATGAGCTTCAGATAGTGGAGAAATAAAGGAAAACACCTGAACAATCAAGGTTAAATTCGGGTTTTCACCTTTGGGATTTTGTAAATCAGTTCTGTGTTACAGATTTTAATAGAAATCTGCTTATACCTTTATACTCACGTGTGCAGTGCGTTACACTCTTACTGCTGAGTGCCCTAAATTCAGTGTGGGAAAGCTGAGTTTGAGTCTCCTTAAATGAAATGTGCCTGCCTGTCTCTATGGAAGTCCCTCCTACTGCTCTTCAGTGCTATGTAGCAAGCAAGACAAGCCAGGATTTACTGGAAAAGTGTGATCCAATATTGGCACTGCCTTATGATATCTTAAATATCAGTATTTTTTTCTGTACTGGCAGTGATTGCTGCTCTGAAGAAGACGGGGTGTGCCTTGTTCCCCTGTGAATCATACATTAGTCAGACACTGTATGTCATGTATGAACGGCCTGTGGAAACTGTACTTTGTGGAATCTGCATTGCCTATGGTATTTTTTTTCATGTGATTTAAGTATGTACTTTAAGTGATAGAACTGATCTGATTAGTCTGAATAAAGCCTCATCTTTGCAGGTTAGTTTGTAAAGAACCCCACTGTTACTCGATTATGCATTTGGAGAACTGAAGGTTTTTATCAGCTGTTAATCAGTTTTAATTTACGTTTCTGTCTCACCTGTCACATGTTTAGACTCCATTTTAACTCGAATATCTCTATGTATGTTTAGTTATGAAAATCAAGCTTAGTCTTTATTGTGCCACTGTCCAGAGCCCAAATTGTCAGTCTCCGTGGGAGCACTGCAGCAGACTGGATGTGCCCTCAGGCCTGAGGGACCCGAGGGAGCAGCGGGTCCATCCCTGACCCCTGGGCAAGCAGTGGGGGAGTTCCAGATGCGGAAGGGAGTGTGGCAAGGAAATCTTGGCACACTGGAGATGTGAAACATTGTGTTGGGGACTGCAGTGGAGACTTGCTGATAAAATGTTTTAATATTCAGAGACCAGAAGTCATGCAGATATTCTCCCCTTTTTTTCTTTTTTTTTTTTAAGCCTAAAAAGGCACTACCTTTTTTTTTTTTCCCCTGAGTCAGTAGTACACTTCTTGCTGAGTAGGGCATAGCATTTTTATATATGCTGATTTTATGTCTGAATAGAGTATTTTTATGTAAAATGCATCTTTCATGTGACTATTTTTCTTTCAGTCTGCTGGCTATGTATGTGCTGGGCAGATTCCCACCCACAAGCGACTAAAGCTGCCTGTTACCTGCCACAGTTTAGCTTTTGCTTTCTTTGAAATAGGGAGTTTTTAACTTTTTTTGCTTGTTAAGGCACTTCTGATCTAGTTGTAGGTTTATGTAGCCTTCAGGCTCCAAAGTTCTTGTGTAGATTTAGCTTTAGAATCTACATGCCACGGTTCTGGTTTGCAGGGGAAGGTAGAGGGAGTGAGTCAGTATTTGCTGGTTTTCTTAATTGTGGCACTAAAAACCTCTTAAAACACTCTAGATACAGTGATCAGTTTTACTGTGCATTATAGGTTTGAAGCATCAGTTTGTGGAATTCTTGACATTTCTTTGGGGAACTAGATATTTAAGAAGAAAATAAAAACAAAGTTCTGTGCAAAATCTGAGTTGCATGTCCTGAGTTAAGACACATGCAGTGCCTAATGTTGATGTCTTCATGAGGTTTGAAGTTCTTCCTAGTATTTAGGTATTTTTTTCTTTCTCATTATTTATTTTCTTTTGCCTGTGAAGTTTTTGTTGTTTGGGTTTTTTTCCCCTGTAAATGTTCCTTTTGATAAGAAGTCAGGCTTTTTGCGTGGTTACTTTCAGCTGTTACGGTATGTTGCACACGACATCAGGTTTACAGTTTCAAAAATACATCTCTCACAAAGCATTTTTGTGTCAGATGAGGTCCTGTGTTAATCATTTTGCTATTAGGAAAGAAATACACCTTCCTGCTGAGGATGTGCGTCTCTTGGCCCAGCACTGATGGTGCAATTAGTGTCAGTGATAGAAATTGTGTGGGTGTCATGTGTGGGCACATGCACAAGTTGCTCATGGCTTCGTGAATGGCACCACAGCAGAACCTGCTGCAGCAGCACCCGTCTTCCAGCCTGGGAAACCCAACCTCTTGCTGTATTTGTTGCCAGGCATTTTGCTGTGTTACTGCCAGGAATTTATGGCTTGTTAAAGTTAGTCCTGCCCTATAGCTCCTAACATATTCCAGTTTTATGTCAGAGTGCTGAAAACTGTAGAGGTGCTACTACAGTGCTCTGTGCTTTTGCTGATGGTGCTAATTTAGTTAGTGCAGCTGTCTGATTGTACACAGAAAATGAGAACTTGTCACGTCCGTGTTGGTTAAAAACATGTGGGTAGACTCTAACTCTGAAGTTAGAGCAGTGCATTTTGGTCTGCATGTTTTAGAATGTGCCTGTGCTGTTGGTAATCTGTGGTAAAATTTTAGCAGCTGGATGGTTTAGTACCCTGAATTTTGTAGTTGCTTTTCATGAATATTTTGGTAATTTCTTCAGTTTTCTTATATCATGACAGTGAAGATGATGTATATATCCATAGCATGTTCTGGAAATTGGGTGGGTGAAAGCATGTAGTTATTTGGCTCTTGCTTTCTTTACTCTTATTAGACACATTTTAACACTTTCCCATTTGTTAAATGGAATGTCTTTTGCTACTACTTGTCATTTTCAGCTGTCAGTACTTACCTCCTACAGTAGCACATCTTGGGAAATGTATGTGATGTGTCGATGGCCAGCCCTGCCACATGCCCAGCTGGCAGTCCATGGCCACGGGAGCTTTTTGCCCCCATAGTCAGCAGTTACAAAACACTTCTACCGCTACTATTTACAGTATGAACATATTTCTGTAGAAATGCTAACTGCTGAGCAGCGAGGAACTGCTCTGTCAAAGTTATACTCCTAAGCAGTGATAAATTGAATTACATACTGTGTATTTTAAATAAATTATACTACAGTAGAAGTTGGCAGTGATGCTTGATCTGTGGTAGGGAACATTGGTTTACACTTCAGAAAAGAGTTATTCGTTTGCCTGGTTTTTTTTTGTTTTTTTGTTTTAAAAGGAAAATCAGTGGGTCTTTCTGATACAGGAAGAGGGATCTGTTCATTAAAATGGGAGGCATCCTTGGTGTTTGTGTTATTAAATATTATAACCTAATCTTTTTTTTGCCTCAACAGGTATACAAAGCTCGGATATGCGGGTAATACTGAACCCCAGTTCATTATTCCTTCATGTAAGTATTTGTTATTTGTGTATGAATTCTGAAGTTACTCTTGGAGTTTCTATAGCGTGCTATGTAAAAAACAAACAAACAAAACCTATAAGAACAAACAACTTGAAAAGTCATCTGAGAGATGACACACAGTAATAGCCTGGCTCTGTTCTGTTTTGCTATGGATGCTCAATTTAGAAAGATACATTCACTAAAAAAAGGATACTAGCACTTGAAGTTAATTTGTTGAAAATTGAAGACATGTTAAAATCCAGTAGCATGGCTGTATTTACTTTTTAGAAGGTTCTTCCTCTGTTAGTGATTTATCTGGTAAAACTTTAGCTGACTTTAAATAGAGAAAAAATTTAAGATGGTGTGGTTTGATATTTTTAGGGTTTAAAATGTTATACCTGCAGGTCTTTGCCAGTACTACAGCGATGTTAATTTACTATGTTTTGCAAATAGAACAAGAAAACACTTGCATTTTTTCCCCATGTGGAACGGCTTATTTATTCACTCCCTGTTTTCTGAACTGTTTCTCCCACTTGAAGTGATACAGTTCTACTCTAGAGAGTGGAATTCACTCGGCTTCCTTTAGAAATGCTTCACCTTTTGACCCCCTACACCACTTGGCAGTTTGTCATTGTTCATCGTGCCAGAGTAATCACGTATTACATCCTGGTAAAAAAGGAATAATTAGCACACCCAGTTTCCTTGTAAATACAACAGGAAGAGAGCTGGAACTAATACCAGTTGAGCACAGCCACCGTAAAATAGAACTTGATAGTTTGGCTCTGGGTTAATTTTTCTAGGAAATGTACTTCAAAAAGCAGTTTTCATGGAAAGCTAAGGTTAATTCATTTACTTGTATGAGAACAGGTGAATGCATTAAGAGGATCCTTTGAATGTCTTCTGCTTTGGCTCTTAATATGTATTTCTTTGGTTGGTTTTCTAAATTAACTTTTATTTGGTTTATCTCTGACATGTAAAATACATTCTACAGTTTAGCTTTTCACACAAAGACTGGTTTTAACATTAGATTAAAAAATTTACTGAAACACTCTTTTATTGCTCTTTGAACTTCTTAGCAGTCATTAAGTTGTAAATGGGAAAATGGTTATTTAATTTCAGAAAAATAGAATTTACATACTTTTTCTGCATTTGGTTTATTTAATTTTAAAATCACTTTCTTGTTCCAAAAATGGAGAAGAAATATCATGACATTTTAAACAAATTTGGGAATGAAATGACCCGTCGGACCATTAAGCAGAGAAATTTATACAACAGTAATGCTTTTAAAATAGAAGAGAAAGGGGGGATATGAGATTTTTTTTTGACAGCTTTTTGATCTAGTGTGGTGTATTTAAAAAAGGATTCTCAGTCTAGATGCTCCTACAGCTGAAATGGTCCTTGACTGCAATTCTGTTAATAAGAAAGGCCTTTTTCTCATATGTGCTGCAATCCAAGGTAGATAATTACACTGACTGCGTGAGTGTGTGTTAATCCTCTGCTTCGAACGAAATAGAGTAGCACTGGTGTAATCCACATTAGAGAAATGAAAATAGAGTACAGCAGTTCCTAGTTTCAGAGTAAAGGGTTCCAAAAATTGTGGATATCTTCAAAGCACGTTGATGTCTTTAATTTCCTTACTATTGTCCCCAGTGGAAGAATGGTTTGGTTTCTCCTTTGACTTCCAGCAGTGGCGGTTGCTTTTTATCACTTTGATTCTCTAAAATTAATGTTTGCTGTTAGACAGGTTGGAGCAGCATTCCTTCTGCCTTGTTTCCTTGCAGCTTATCTTATTTACTCCTGCTCTTAACAAATTTTTATCTCCTTATGCTGTGTTCTTGATTTAAATCTGAATATGCTTCTGTAGGGATGATAAATGCTTGCATGGAAAGTGAAGTAAATGAGAATATATTGGGCCGACTTTTTTTTTTAAGAGACTTGGGTTCACTGCTTTCTTCCCTGGCTGATTTTTAGATCTTAGATCATTAATTTTACTTGATTTTTATTCAGTTAATCAGGTTTTTCCTGCTGTATGTTAAAATAGGAGTCAACATCTTTCCATTACCAAGTAGTTCTCTTGATTTGTCATCTGTTTCAGTTTATCTGTGATAGTTGGTGGCCTTTTCTTTACCTTTAAAAGGAAAAAGTGGCTTGAATAGTGTTTCAGCACAAAAATTGATTTGATGCAAGTATGTTCTTTTTTTTCCTAAAAGCTCTTAATTGTTGTGCCAAACAAACCAAAAGCAACTGCTCTGGGTACCCCTGGAGTGCTGCCTGTTCTCACACACTGCAGGGACCCCAGCTCTGGTTTCAGCAAGGTTTACTTTCCTGTTTGTATTTTCAGGGTATGATTCTTGATTCAGGTTGTTTGCTTTTACTTTCTGCCTTTCAGACTCAGGACTGAACAGACTGGGCTCAAGGGCAGCAAAATATTGAGACCTCTCATCTTAAGCTTGTTAACAAAGTGAAACCACTTGGACTTGAGAGTTACTATAATCCTGTGGCAAGTGGTGGATTTTACTTGGAAAAATTTCCCCAGATGTGTGAACTCTGTGACGATGACCTCAAAAGTATTTGTCAGGACTGTTTTTTCACTTGCAGCAAACCCTGGCCTTGCGACATCTGCCCCCCACTTTGAGCTTCTGCTTCCTCTCTGTCCCCCCATGTTGTTCGGCTTCCTCCAGCCTTCTGCTTCCTCTCTGCTCTCCTGTAAGCAGCTACAGAAGTTGCAGTATGATTCAGTTTTCTTCCTGAAGGGCCCAAAATAGTGACTTCTGTTTCATCCTGTTCGGTCTTTCTCAACATTCCACTTCTTAGTTTTTTGGCCGCACATCTCAGCTTGTGTTTGCTCTCTCTGGGAAGAGGAGGGAGGAGGATGGGGAGCCTCAGTGAACTCAGGGTGCTTTGGGCCCCAGCAGGCTGTTGATTTCTAATAGCTGTGCTGCCCTATCTGTTAGGCTGGAGGCTGCAGCACCTGATTTCATAACTCCTTTTAAAATTTTTATTGAGAGCAAACATAACTTCTTACCAAAGGTGAGAATTAGAAAAATGCTTCTGCCATTGAAGGGGCTTTTGGAGCACAACCTTTGACTTGTTGAGGCTGATATGAATGCTTCTCATATATATATATATATATGTATGTATATATAAATTTCCTAATTTGTGTAGAGGATTTTGTTTAAAGCCAATTAGTAAGACTTGAAAAAAATACAGCTGATATTGCTGGTGCTGCAAACCTGGTAGCTGAGGGGTGATGCAAAAGATGAGGGAGAGGAACATCTGTGTTTCTGCGATATCTAATCACTGATCCCTCTTTCCAGGATCCTGTGTTTAGCCTTAGTCAGTATTTGTCTGATAAAAACATATTTGTTATCCTGGAAGGAATAAATTGTCGAGAAAGAAGCTCTTAACTTTTGCCAGTTATTCCTTGAAGTGACAGAGATTTATAGTCTTTCTTAAATGAAATTTTCCATCTTATTCTTAAAAATAAGAGAGGAGTAGGATTTAAAGGGAAACGTTAAGCATAGACTTAGTGAAAGTTTGTTTTAAAGCATCTAAAGGTGCATTATGTGGTCATACAAATTTCTGTCCTTTTGAAAATACTACTTTTATTTCTCTACAGTTTTATTTTTCTGTATGGCTTTCATTTCTTCCTGCTTTCTTTTGGGGTTTTTGTTTTAGTTTCTATTCAGTCCCTTTCCTGTGCCGTATCTCACTTCCATAATACCTCCAGAAATCAAATTGGTACAAGTGAAATATTTATATTAGGCAGTAGGTTTTCTTTCTTTTTATGTGGCTTCTGTAACAGCATTCCTTTTTAAAAAATAACAGCAACAATAATAATAACTGTTGTGGGAACATGCAGAAAATTAGCACACTTGTTGAATAAAATGAGATCTGTAGGGATACCATATTTTAGAGATTCTTTTTATATTTTATATTATTCCCTGTTGCATGTTGGTATCTAATAATTGAGTTCGCATTTAGGTCTGAATTGTGTTAACCTCCTAAATTACGTTAATCTGTGTTTGGAATTCAAGTTATTTGTGTTTTATTTAGCTTTTCTGTGCATACGCTTGAGACAAAGGATGAATACAATTAGTGTGTCTGTTTTTCAATGTTGGTTTTCTTCCTTTAGTCCGAGATTTATGATCTGCAATTCTGTCTGTGTTCTCTGTTAAAGGTATTGCTATCAAAGAGTCGGCAAAAGTGGTCGATCAAGCACAAAGGAGGGTCTTGAAAGGTGTTGATGATTTAGACTTCTTTATTGGGGACGAAGCAATAGAAAAACCAACTTATGCAACCAAGGTATTAAGAGAAATGTTTAAAACCACTTTCTGACATATTTAGAAATCATTGCCTGTACAGCAGACATCATCTTGAGAATGCTTTTTGGGTAACTTAAATATTTTCTTATCAACTCTGCTTGAATGGTAATTAAATGGTGTTAGTTTTGTTGACCTTCAGAAGCCTGTGGGAATTTGCAAGAGAGTATGTGAGTATATATTTCTTTTGAAGTGCAGGGGGGCTGGGAGGGTGCTAAGCAGAAATACTTCATTCTTTCATATTCCTTAGCAACTTCTGTCAGCATCATCAGAGTTGGGATGCTGGGCTGGGGAGGAACCTTTAGTTTATCCTGTACCACCGTTCTGTTGTACTGAGAAAAATGCTCTGCTGTTCAAGGTTGGAATCAGAATTTTTCGTAGGTGTCATATTGAAATAGGGAGAACCTAAAGCAAGATTTCTTGCATGTGTAGATCATACTGCAGTTGAAAACTGTTGATAAATGATTTTAATTACAATTTCTTGTTTCTTTGCAACAGTGGCCTATCCGCCATGGTATAGTTGAAGATTGGGACTTGATGGAGAGGTTTATGGAGCAAGTAATCTTTAAATATCTAAGGGCAGAACCCGAGGATCATTATTTTCTTTTGGTAGGTAAAATTATGAACTACATAAGAAATGGTATATGACTAATAATAATGTGCTGACTTTTGTAAACTCTTAAATATAAATATGCATACTGTGAAAAGTGAAGTAAATCAATTACCTGGAACTTTCTTGGCCTGGCTTGTCCCATCCAGGCTCTTCAATTTTTCTAAAAATGTCAGACTGTCTGAACTGCAAACATTCTTCTGTTCTCTTCTTATTTCCCTCCAAATTGTGTCTGATTCATCAGTTTTTTTTTCTTTTGCTGCTGCACTGAATTCAGTGATCTCAAGTCTAAATTTTTGAGGCAAAAAAAATATTTGTTTTGACTGTACACAATTGCAATTACTTTGTTTTTACAGTGTTGCCATCTTGATTAAGTATCTGGAGAGTGAATTTTGTTGGGTTTTTTTTCTGTGAAATTGGACCAATTGACTGTCACATTTGGGCAGATTTGATCTAAATTAAGGTCAATGTTCAAATTTTTTTTTTCCCCTTCAAATATTCTGTAGCACTATCCAAAGTACTCTGAATTTTGGAGTAGAGACTTAATAGTAAATATATTTGATATTTCAATGAAAGCCATAGCACACTATCATGGCCTATTTGTATGTTGTTACCAGCTTCTGTCATTTGAGTACTTCTCTACAGCTGAGCATATCAACTTGCTTTACAGTGATTGCCTTCTGAAGGAAAACAGCTCTTTTCTCTGAGAAATATTAAAAATTGTCATTTTTAAAATGTGCTAAACTGCATCTCTTGACAGTTTGATTGGTAGTCCTTGATTCTTTCAAGTGAAATCAAAAGTTGTAATGAGCTCACATGAGTTGTAATAAGCAACTCACAAAGGGGGCCTTCAGTTTGAATTCTCAAGCAGTAATTACAGTAATGTTTTTATTGCACTTCTGTTTTTCTTTCTTTTAATGCAATTTGCATAAATTCTTAAGCACCCCCTGCACGTTATTATTTTTACATTCTATTGTTGTTGAATGACTCATCTTTCAAAACTTAACGATTTGGTGGTTGTTTTTTTTTTCAAACTCAAGGGTTTGGTTTGAATGTAAGTAAAAATTTATGGTGTTTTTTTGTTTTTCTTTTGTCTCACAGACTGAGCCTCCATTAAATACTCCAGAAAATAGAGAATATACTGCTGAAATCATGTTTGAGTCTTTCAACGTTCCAGGGCTATATATTGCTGTTCAGGTAAGGGCAGGACTGTTGAAAGTTAGGGCCACAGTATTTCTTCTTGGGCTAAAATTAATTTCCTGTTTGGAATAATTTTTTGTTTTCCTGGTTAGCAGTTCCACCACTGCATGTTTGACATGCATTGATTCTCTGTTCAATTAGCTGGGTACTGTTCTTTTGTTTCCTCTATATGGCTTCTAAGCAGTGGAGTATAATATCTGCTGCATCATAAATAAATAAAAAACCACACTACATTGTAATAATTGTATTAATCCAAGAATTTAATCCCTCTCTATACAAAGTAACAAAAGAAGATGTTTGAGCATGGCTAAAAAAGCATCAGGCAGGATTCAAAAACTACATTTCTGCAGCTTCTTATTTCTAAGCTCTTGTGTAAGCATATATAATATTATTGAATCAGTTTCCATGCTGAGTTGTCAGTCTCGGTGTTCTTGGGTGGGCCAGTGTAAATTGGATCTGCAATACAGGGGTTTTACTAAGATTTGGCTCTGGTGTGTGTTTTTCCCAAGGCTGTTCTTGCCTTAGCTGCATCTTGGACGTCGAGACAAGTAGGAGAACGAACACTGACAGGCACAGTTATAGACAGTGGTGATGGTGTCACTCACGTTATTCCTGTGGTAAGTGCTTCAGAGCTACAGAAACCATTCACTGGAGAACAGTTTGTCCTGTAAGTTCTTGGAAGTGTACACCTACACTGACTAAAGTATAGCTAGGAATCTTCAAAAATATCCAGGGGATAATTTCCAGGGTTGTGGGTGTGAGTTTTGGTTTATTTTGTAGCGCAGAAACTCTTGAAGAACACCCTGAATTTGTCAAGGCAAATCGTATTTCAGTGACTTGCCTTAAAAAAGATGATCTGCCAAGGCAATGCCAAGTGATGGACGAAATTGTACTGCTTTAGCACATCTCCAGTGTGCTTTATTGGTGAGAGTGAATATTCTCTTTACAAAAGTCAGTTCCAAAAATTTGGAAACATTTTTTCATTAGACTCAGTCAATTTATATATAAAATAGAAATAATAGGAAGTATTTGAGGGCAGATGTAGTATTGTTTACAGTTTTTCTCCATTTGATGCCCAGTGTTTTGTCCTATGCCATGATGCATCAGCAAAGGAAAAAGTTCCTGCCTGACTGAAAGAAAAAAGCAACCCTCAAGGCTAATTAATGTTGAATATGTTCCAATACATCAAGTTGCTAAAAGGAAAAACTTGTATAGCTGTGTAATGGTTCATTAAATATTGAACACTTACAGCTGCAATTTCTTTACTGTCAAATTATTGTTTTTACTGCAGGTATGGATTTCCTTTTGCAAAGCAACATACCTGAAATTTTATAATTGGAATATTTAATAGTGAGCTTCGTTTCAAGTGGCTGGTTATAGGTTTCTGCCCATCTTCCCTTGGGACGTTAAATTCATGGCTACCTACCAAATGCATTTGTATTTTCAGAATGAAGTCAGGTTGTAATTTTAAAGACAAAAATCTATACAAAGCTTTACCATGCCACAGTAACATCAATTTTTAAAAATTCTTTGTTATAACAAATTGTGGCCTTGGTGGTGATCAAATGTGTTCTGCATTGTAGCAAGTTCTTATTAATTTTGGTGGAATACAGTGCCTAAATCTTTGCTCAGACTGTTCATCCAAGATGGCATATTTTTAATAAGACTTAGGAGACAACTGACACTTCGGACCTTCTATGGGTAAATTTTTTAAATTATTCTTCAACTTTCTGCTTAAAAGAGCTGAACTTTTTTTTTTATTTTTGGGTTTGTTTTTTGTTTTCCCAATTAAAGTAAGAGTAGGTATTCTATCTCACTTTCAAGCTCTTTTGCAGAATGCCATTTGCTTGATTTCTGGAATTTTTAAACATGTTGAGCAAATTGACCACAATGGTCTATCACTTTAATTATAGTATAGATAAAGAGGAGTTAGCAAACACTTCTCTGTACTGAAGCTAACAATAATGGTACGTGTTTTTATGGCTTTATTATTTTCTATGTTAGTAAGAATTTTTGTGTGAATGTAAGGTGTGTGTGTATATAGGAAAACGTAAGCATTTAATATCAGTACGATACCTGGATTAATCTGTTTGGACATAGCAGGTCTGGTAAGATTGAAGGTCAGTCTTTAAAACTTGGCTTCTGTGTTTAGAACAGATAATTTTAATGCCTTGATACTGGTCCTCAGGACAAGTGTGACTTACAAGGGTAGGCTGATGGATGAGTATGGGCCAGTCTGATGTTCTAAGCAGTCTCAATTACTGTGCTGAAATGATGCATTTTCTCCCTGCTTTCAGAAAATTAATTTTGGTTCATGTGGATTGTAACGCCTTACATCAGTGGCTGTGACTGCAGGGCCACATCATTTATTCTAAAATAATATTTCATGAAAAAAGGTTCCTTGACCTTTTTGGTAAGAGTAACCTCATTTTGAAGAGGAAATAAAGGCCAAGGAATAGTGAGTATAGCCATTTGTCTGCCTTATGTACTGTAGTGACCTTTCTGTTCCTCCTAACCTTGTAAGAATTGTGAACCAATGCAATGCAAAGTAAAATAAGGCTATACTGTGAAGAGTTGGACTTGTGCAAATTAAATGAGCCAGTCCTAAGGGGCTTCAGCCTCACCATCACAGGTAGTGAATGGGAGTTTAGACTCCATGTCTTTCTCTCTCCCTCCTGAGCTTTGTTGACAGGAGTTCTTATCAGGGCATTTCTCCCATTAATTTGATTCACAGGCTGAAGGATACGTGATTGGCAGCTGTATCAAACACATTCCAATTGCGGGGCGAGATATAACGTACTTCATTCAGCAGCTGCTGAGGGAGCGAGAAGTAGGAATTCCTCCTGAACAATCCTTGGAAACAGCTAAAGCAGTGAAGGTAATATAAACACATTGCAGACATCAAGGTTATTTTAGATCAGAGCCTGATATCTGTTTTAAAGATACAATAATATCTCAAAATTATTGTCTTTCCGAGTAATGGCTCTCTGTTTTTAAATAATATAAAAATGTCTAAATATAATAACATGAAATAGCTTAAACTTAAGGTATGCTGTCGGGTTACACTCAGTTTGGCCTGGAATTTCACTCTTGGCTTGTAGTCTCCCCTTTCTCCTCCACTCCATTATCATTATTACTGTTATTGTTCTTGTTACTGCTGTTATTGTGATATTCCATAGCAGTTGCTCCTGGTGGGATGTGTAATGCAAAGGGCTGTAATTACTGTTTTTCTTAATGTTGGTATGGGGTTTTTTTTGTAGTACAAAGTTCTTTTGAAAGACATTCAGCTTAAAGTACACTTAAACTTTGTTTCTGTAGCAGTTCTTCAAAGTACTTTAGAATGAATTTCTCACAATTGTAGAAGTTTAGAGGAAAAGCAGAAGGAAAGTAATTTAGCTCAGCAAGAGCTTTTAGTGCTGCACAGAAGTGACCTGTACTAGCACAGTCATTATCTGCCAGTATACAGAAAATGTCAGTTCAGCTGTTTTGAGGCCTATTCTTTATCTGCCAATTTAATACTTATTCTTAAAAGTTTGAATTGCTACACTTCAAAAATGCCACTGCAGGTTTTGTGCTATACTTTAGGTACTTCTAACTGTACATATTAATTTTTCAGGAGCGCTTTAGTTACGTTTGCCCTGACTTAGTAAAAGAATTTAACAAGTATGACACAGATGGTACAAAGTGGATTAAACAGTATACTGGAATTAATGCTATCTCAAAGAAAGAGTTTACCATTGATGTTGGCTACGAGAGATTCCTGGGGCCAGAGATTTTCTTCCATCCTGAGGTAAGCTGAATTGTCTATGCTTTCTGTTTTAGGTGCATTTTGGGTGATAGCATATAAATTCTATTTGCAGCCTTGTAAAGAAGTTGTTGTCCTGGCTTATATTTTTCCTTATTTATAAACAGATACCAGCTGTTGTTTTAAGTTAACATGGCTCTGATTCTTGATTGCTATTGATCTTTATACAACCTCAGGTTGATACATAAAGCACTTAAAAATGGCAGCCTAAAAAAACCTAACATAACTATTTCCATTGTTTTCATGACATGTAGTATAAAAGTATGGTTCTTTTCTTACCTTTTTTTCCTTTTCCTTTCCTTTGCAATATGTGGTCCTCCACATTGACGTGCCTTAATTTTATTCTTGTTTTTAGTTTGCTAATCCCGATTTTACACAACCAATCTCAGAAGTAGTAGATGAAGTTATTCAAAATTGTCCCATTGATGTTAGACGTCCTCTATATAAGGTCAGTAGCTATAATGCATTTTTTAATACTTGTTTTAGATGAATTGTGTTTTATATCAAAATACATATTTGAAACTCTAAACACACCAAACAACAATAAAATTAACCATTTTTTTAGAAAGTAACCCAGTATGCAGTTCAGTAAGTTGTTCACTTACACTTTTTCAGAATGTGATGTTTCATTAGGGAAAAACAAATATGAGCAAAAGTGAGATGTAAAAAGATAAAAATAGATTTTAAAGCACAGCAAATTTTAATATGACAAACTCTTTGTTAATTTGTATTCTGTCATACTTAGGTGTTAAATAATTTAAATCTTACAGTAAAAGCATACCTGCTAACTGAAGCTTTAAAAAATATATTTAGATGATATCTAGAATTCAGGAACTGGTTAAAATTTGAAACTCGCGTCTTCAGAAGTGATTAACAATTTTTGTTACTCAAAACAGAATATTGTCCTCTCTGGAGGCTCAACCATGTTCAGGGACTTCGGTCGCCGTTTACAGCGAGACTTGAAAAGGACTGTTGATGCCAGACTGAAACTTAGTGAAGAACTTAGTGGTGGCAGACTGAAGGTTAGTTCATGCAGCCAATGCATTTAACAAGCATCTCTCTGTCCCCTGTTGCCTGGAAAACGTGCAAGTGACATATTGCAGTGATGATGTTCTTTGAAATTTCAAATGAAGTTCTTACAGAAGCTCTTTGGAGATTTGCATCTTTCACCTGTTACGTATTGGCAGTTGGTCACTACCGAGCTTTCTTTGTGCTTACTGCACAAAGTAAGATGATTAGTTACAAATCATCCTCAGTTTTTTGAACTTAAAGATAAGGGAGATGAAACAAGCTCATTGTTGAGCCCCCAGGATAGTCAGGAGCACTTGTCCTGTGAGGAAAGGCTGAGGGATCCTTGTTTAGAGAAGGGAAGGCTTTGGGCCTCCTCATTAGCAACACCTCGGTACATGTGGGAGGATTATTGATAAAGTGGGACCAGACCCTCCACAGAGCTGAGTGGTGGGTGTATGAGAGGCAACAGATAAATAGAAATAAGAGATTCTACCTGGATAAAAGGAAAAACTTTTCCATTGTGGGGAAATCGGACATTGTAACAGGCTTCCCAGAGAGGTTGCGCAGTCTCCATCCTTGGAGGTTTTTGAAGTTCAGCTGGATAAAACTCTGAATACCTTCCTCTGACCTTGTAGCTGACCCTGCTTTGAGCAGGAGGCCAAACTAGAGACATTCTGAGATCCCTTCCCACCTAAGTTATTTTATGATCCTGTGACTTCATGTTTCCACTAAATGGCATGATCCTTAATTTGTGTTTCTTCCCCTTCAGACCTCTGATCTAACTTTTACATTTTTATTTTGACTCTGTACACCAGGAGAGAAAAAAAAAAGTGTTTTTTTTTCCATTTAAAGCAAAGATGAAGTGATTTCCTCACTTATTTTTTAGTAGTAGTCTGGCTAGATGAACTCAAACAATCCTTTAAACCCCCACTAAGCTTCTTAATATGTCATGTAGACAACTCTGAAAAGTCAGTTACTCTAGTCCGAGTAACCTTGTTTATTCTCAGTTCTTCTTCCTAGACTTGTGCCACTCAGTAAGAAAACAGGACATGAATAAGGAAATCTGATGTCATTATTCTTCAGAGGGCCAGGCATGGCAAGCACTCACTGGCTTGAATTTTGCAAATGTGTTGCAGGCCATTTTTAGATACGGTTTCAAATTCCAGCAGTTTGTTCTGAAACAAATTCTGAAACTGTTAACATTCACTGCCATTTTTGGTAAACACAAGTAAGGAATGATGGTTTATGTGGATATGGAGGGAAAGAAAACAGCTAAGTGTTTTGGTTTAGAAAAGCAGGACTGCCACTGCATGGGTCCTAGATAAACTTTCAATCTGCAACTGATGCTTTGTTAGAATAACAATGTGAAACTCAAAAATCAGCTTTCTAAGGTGTGTTTTTTGAATGGGCTAGGTAGTATGGGTATATGCTTACAACTGCATAAATAGAGTCCACCAAGAAATTCAGCAGAAAATAGAGTATGAAAAAAAGTTGATGTGAATGCAAATGTCTCTTTATGTCTGATAAATGAGGTAACTGATGATCTGTAAGCAACAGCTGCTTCTTAGTCTGGGTTGTACAGGAGAAAACTTGATGGTCTAATTGTAAGTTTACATACACAGCATTTAAAAACATACTAGTTTGTGAAAAGTAAGCTTGGTAGAGATACAGTTCTTTAAAAAGAGATTTATTTTTACCAGCAAAAGTGACTTTTAATCTTCCTTTTTTCCCCTCTTACTTTCTATAGCCTAAGCCCATTGATGTACAAGTCATCACACACCATATGCAGAGATATGCAGTTTGGTTTGGAGGATCAATGCTGGCTTCCACAGTAAGTAACCTGTAAAGCTGAACATGTTTGACCCATTCTGACTAAGCTTTTGGAGTTCTCATCTCCTCTTCATCTTATAAGAAATGCAGGGGGATTTCTGATAAGGCCTCAGGGAGCAAATACACCCTCCTTGCCCCCTCTGAGGTTTTTGTGTTAGACTTTAAAGTTTGAAAGAGCAGATTAAAGCCGAAGTACAGCTTTATGTGAGTTGTTAAATAGTGCATTTTAGTTTTGTGGCAGACCAGATTGCTTGCATTGGTGTTTAGCCATGCATGATCTATATTGATTTCAGGACTTCTAAGGTATATGCGTTTGTTTTTTTTCCCAATGGCTACATAAAAATTAATATCGTTAAAAAAAGGTGTATATACCATAGACTAATTTTTTTTTCCTTCCTTTTGCAGCCTGAATTCTACCAAGTATGCCATACCAAAAAAGATTATGAAGAGATTGGTCCTAGCATCTGTCGTCACAACCCTGTGTTTGGAGTCATGTCTTAAAGCTGACCCTGGAGGGGTCAGGGATAGGGAAGTGGGGAGGAGGAAGAGTCTTTCTGATTACTTGTTTGTCTGATGGCTGGTATTAAGATAACAAACATGACTTGACAGTAAGAAAAAGACCAAACACAATTAAGCAGGATTATTTTAATAAGTGTCTCAACATGCGGATGTAGTGGAAAGCCAAAATGATCACATTTTTTCTTTAGATTGATTATTTGAACCTGTGCGTAACAAAACAAAAAAAGTGGATTTTAGTTCTTTCTGTGCCCTGATATTTTGTATATTAATGAATTATCCAAGATTTGATGGGATTTGATGGTGTGTAGATAGTCAGCTCTCTAATGCTTCCATTGTACCCTTTCATGGGTGCAATACAGGAGCTTGTTTATATTTCATACTTTTTTATACTTTGAGGAAAAAATATGAATTAAAGAAACTGTAATATTTGAGGAAAAATTTTACCAGTGACCAACTTGAAAGTAAATTAAAAAAAAAAGAAAAAAAAAGAGGAAAAAGTCATGACTCATGCAACTAGCTCTTGCAAATCATGACCAGTCTAAATCCTGGGTTCCATACAATGCGAGTGCTTTTGGAACTAAGAAGCTAGTATCTTGGATTAACCGATGCCTGCTAGTGCTTTCTGATTACTTGGTGCATTTTCATACTATCTCTTGCTTTAAAAAAAAGAAAAAAAAAAAGTAAGGACAAGACTGTTGGACCAGTATTGCAGTTCTGTAGTGTCATTTCTAATTAAACCAAATAATCAGGTTATCAAAATTGGTGTATTTAAAGCCTAACACCATTCCAATAAAGGCACAAAATTTCTTTTTATGTTGGTGTCAGACTTGTTAATCTCATGAAGTGGGAAGCTGTGAGCATGGGTTCCTACATATCCACTGTGGCTCTTGAGGAGTAAGATTGGTCTGTGAGGTAGAGATTGTCATGTGCTTTGTGTAACTGAAGTGTGAGCATTTTAGAACTGCAGTTTGTGTGTTCAGCTAGATAGCACTTACCTATAGAAACCTAATGGCTCCTCCACTGTTAGGTTTGTTCATCTACTTTGTTCTGTAACTTTTTCCCCCACCACTTTCTTTCAGGTGGTGGCATACAGGAGTCAGCACTGCATTTTCAATCTCTGTGGTTTTTCTGCAAGAAAATACCATGTAGATAAAAATAAAGTGAAAACAATCTCCTTCTCATTCTTTCTAGGAAGAACGCTTTATATAGTGATTTTCTGTTGGTATTTCATGAAAGAAAACTCTTCTTTAGACACTTCTGAGCACACAGATGGAGTTAAGGCTATTTACATAGAAGACCACAAGAGGGAGATCTCGTTTCTTCTGAGTTGCAAACATGCCTCAGATTTTTTCAAGGAAGCTTATCAAGTGCCAGAGTTTCTAGTTGCTTCAAAGCTTGGTAAATGTGACTCCAAAACAAGGATAAATATGGGAGAGTGTTTTTTACAGAAAGCTTTTTACAAAAATTTTGTAAAAATTTACATGCTGGAGTTACACAGAATACGATCCAAACAAGAAATTGTTAAATAATTGTATTATGAGACTTTATTATTAATATCTGTCAGTGATACAGTTTTTTTAGAGTTTTTCAAAAAGTCACTATTTGAGTCATAACTATTGGCTGATTCATGTGGTAAGAAAGACCAATGGGCAAAAATCTGTAAAATAAAGAAGTTAATTTAAGCTGTGGTTTTCCAGCAATCCTGGATCTCCAACTATCATGCTCTAGTGACCGGATTTTTTGATATGCTGCAGTGGCCTGAAGATAAGGGAAGTTTTTTCCCCCCTCTAGAGAGTAGAACCCTAAAAATTCACTTGAAAAGCTCAAGTTCCTGACAAGCAGATACATGAGACTGAGGAATTGTAAGGAAAAGGAGTGAATACCTGTTCCTGTCACATCTGGCTGTACGTAGGTTGCTCGGATTATGTGCAGAGATGCACAGAATGTGTATCTTAGCTGAAGACAAGTACACTCAGCTGAAGGACAGGCCTGGTGTGTATTAGCTGAAAGCTGTAAGCAGGCAGCTTAGATGTAATCATAGGTCTGGTTTGTGGATCTTCTGGAGTACAGATGTGGTTTTCCCATCATATTTGGGCCTCTCTTGCTGTGTATGGGATGAGCTGAGACAGTTGCTGAAGAGGCTCCAGCAGAACTGAGTTGATGTGCGGGGGGGGGGAGTTGGGGTGCAGATGAGTGAGTGAGCAGAGGTGACTTGGGGAGGCTCTGGGTGAGACTCTTAAAACAAATCTGGTTTTCTGCAGAGCCTTTAAAGGCTGTAAGGATTCTGGATGGCCTGGGCTTGGGTGCTGGGTGGATCTGCTTTGCAAACGGCTGCTTGGATTAGCGTGGTGGCATCCAAACATCCGGAATTTGGCTGTTCTTGGCTACGGTGGGTTAGGAGGAGGTGGACTGTTCTCATGGACTGTGTTTCAGCTGGGCTCTTGCAGGAGGTGGGAGGAACAGGGAAGGACAGTCTGTGCCGGGAGGGAACAGTCTGACACAGGTCTGTTGGGGTGGGATCTTACAGAAATACTTTGCCCAGAGCTGGGGAGCCCTCCTGGGCTGGGCTGTGCATCTGGCACAGCTGTGACTGGATGAGCAGAAGGGATAAAGCCAGCTCGTGTGAGCTCTGTGATGGGAGGGAGAGTCGACGTGTCAGGCTGAGAGCTGGACCTGCTGCCAAGTGTAAAATAAGGTGGTTTTTGCGTTCCAGCTGTACTCAAGTACAAGAAGTGCAGGTACTACCGGGGTTTTCATCATGAATGCCATATGTTCAGGATTAAGGCAGTGAGTCTTTTCCTAGGTTGAGGGATCCCTGCTGCCAAAATAAAAATAAGTTAATAAAAATGGTGAAGCAGCCCATGACAGTGTCTTTTTTGACAACTTTAGCACCGAACTCTTGATCTGTGCACAGAACTAGAAATCTGCTCCAAAGAGAAACTGTTGTTTGCGTTGTCTGTCTGATGGACCTCAGCTCTCGGAAGAGGTGACTGTGCCCCAAGTGCTGAGGAGCAGCCCATGTTGTTCTTGACTTGCTCAGGTGAGATTTGTGCAATTTTATCTAGCTACCTGCACATGAACTAGGAATGTAGGAGTTTAGTCTTTTGTTATACTTGTTCTAATATGTGTTCATCTTCCTGAGGCTCCAAGGAAGTTGCTTTACACTTCTGTTAGTCATTTGTGTGGAAGAGAATGGAGGGGAAAGCAGAAATACCCGTACACAGAAGTTTATTTCTTGTAGCTGTAAAGTAAAATTATCTGAAGTTTCCCCTAGTACTAAGTAGGAGTTTTTTGCGATGTGTTTTCTTTTTTTTTTTTTTTTTAATACTGTGGAGATGATTTCAGAGAAGTTACACAGCCACAGCTGACTTCTGGTGCATTAAGGAACTAAAAAAAAAAAAATCTATGAGCAGCTCCTATTAGTAATTTGGACTGCACGGAGAGTCATCAATGCTTAAACACACCAGACATAATACTCAATTACAGTCCTGTATGCTGGGAATAACTCTCTGGAAATGGTTCACGTGAGTGTTCTGCACCTGTAACGCTGCATCTGAATCTGACCTGCTGCTGGTGAGGTGGGGGGGCTGAGCAGCCTGTGGGTGGGGCATCTCAGGGATTGTATAAACCACACACTGTACAACATGAAGCACAGGCAATTTCAGAAAAACCCTCTGCTCTCCTGGAACTTGCACTTCCCATTGTTGTTCTGTGCTGGGTTGGGCTTAAAGCATCCAAGAAGTTAATTGCAAAGGCAAATATTAAAAAAAAATAAAAACCAATTTGTCTTCTTGGAAGGCTTGTTGTTGGGGAGGTTACATGAAGAAGGCGATTATGATTTGCACTCCTGTAATTAAGCTTGGGGTGCACAACATAGACATGCAGAAATGCGAGATGGCAAAAAAACTGTGTTGGTGTTTCTTATTAAATATTCCCCAAAGTGACTGTGCTTATTGTATAATGGAGGATTTAATGGGACCGATGTCACGGAGCAGCTTTGTGACCTGTTTGTGAAACCGGTTGACAGAGCCCCTTGGGAAATAGTCCTGAAGGGCAAAGGAGTCCAGGAAGGCTGGAGATCCTTCAAGAAGGAAATCTTAGATGCAGGAGGAGGCTGTCCCCATGTGCTGAAAGATGAGATGGTCTTAAAGGCCTTTTCCAACCTAAATGATTCTATAATTCTGTAAAGGAGACTTACACTTTTGTTGTCCTGGTGCTTGCCCAGTGACTTGGAGCAGTGCTGTTTTTGCACAGAAAATTGCAAGGAGGACTAAAAAGTTGCAGACTGGCCTGCCCACACTTGGATCACTTTACTGATCTCCAGGAGTTTGATTTTATTCCACTAGTCGAGGTAGGGTTCCGAATTTAACTGGCTTGGTGTGCTTAAAAGCTTGTATTTTCATGCAGCTGAACTTGGAATTAATCAAAGGTCACTGCCAAGTCGGTTTAGGCTCATCTCTTGGTTTTGTGAAAGCTTTTGTGACCAAACATTGAGGTATCGTTGGCAGGAATGAGTTGCTACTTGAAAAGCTGCCCGGAGGCGACTGCTGGGCAGGCTGAGCTGGGTGTGCTCCTGCTGCGAGCCGGTGGGGCAGAGCTGTGCAAGACTGCCTGGTATCCGTGGCCTTTTCTGTGCAGCACAAACTCCTGTGGCAGTCAAAGTAAGAGAAATATATTGTTAGCATCACTTTATTTGTTTGTTTTGGTAAGTTTCCCTCACAGAAGCGAAGTGCTGGAGTAGTCAACTCCAAATGCCAGTCACCCCTGTTCTAGTATAGATCTTGGAGTTTCCTATTTTAAACAGCAGAGATCCCAGCTCCCATATGGATACTGCAGATGTCTCTTTCTTAATATTTTTATCAAAAACTTGGTTGCCAGAGGGAAGGCACAGCCTGACCTGTGTTAGCTGCAGCTGTGCCTTACCCCCAGGAGAAGCGATGCCCTGTGTGTTTGGGCATATTGCTCCGTTGGGAATCCCCATACCAGCACAGAGATGGCAGTTCCTGGAATTTTGCTTTCACTACCTCAGCTGATTTTTCCCGTATTATATGGGTTGTCTCCATTTTCTGGTAATTGTAGCGCTTGTTACTCGTAGCTGTTTCGTCAGTGGTGGTACTCCAGCTGGAAAATGCCTTTCTGCATCTTGCCTGAAGCTGGACTAGAAGGAAAACTGTGAGTCATGGTTTGGATGAAGATTCAAGATGCTTTCTGGGATTTCTGTTTTACCGCAGTGGTTTGGAAAGCTACCTTGTCTGCTCTGGTTCACAACAGCACACAGAGTGGCTGTAGTTGTTTTTTTTCCCCAGAGTTTGTAGGAGCTGAAGATGTAGTGCTTGAAATGGAACATGTAACACTGATATGGCTGAGACAAGTATGGTTTTTTTATTTCTTTTTTTAATGAATTGAAAGATCAGGAAAGGTGTATTGTTCCAAAGACAGACCAGCAGAGAACCCATTTTCACTTCCCCAAAGCCCAGAAGACAACCTGCTTCATAAGCATCCAGGACAAATCTCTTTTAATATCTAATTGAAGTTGTTCCAATTTTTAAATAAATTTAACATTAAATGGAGCAGGGGCTTAAATACATCTCTCCTTCCCAGCTAAATGCCCTGGCTACTCAGCTGTGTGGGAAGTTTTCTCCCTGGTCCTGTTGTTTGGGTGACTAATCCTAGGAGAAAACTTACACCTCATGATTCACATCCCAGGCTTGCATCTCCCTTGTTTTTGAACTGGGTGGCTTTTACCAGTGACCTGGAGGCACCACCACCTGTTTCCTCCGCCCTTCCCTGGCTGGTTGGGGTGAGCAGCTCCCTGCTCTGCTGGCTGACTTTGGAGGCCTCAGCTTGTCATTGCCCACAGGGATGGACAAACCTGGGCAGATCCTTAGGGGTTCGAATTCCCCCACAGGGCAGAATCTAAAAACTGCAAGAGCAGTAACAACCCCCGGTGAGGGCTCCATTCACTGCTGCTGTCACTCCTCTGCTCGAGGTGTGAAACCCTGGCAGCCTTGCACACTTTGCTGAATCCTCAGCATGTCTGTGCTCTTCTTGTGCTGGTTTAACGGGCTTTACTTGCTGAAAGGCTCCAAGTGTAGCTGGATTTAAGGGGTAAGTGAACACTGAGGTCAGATTGAAGTGTGTTGTCCCCTTGATCTCCTTTCACGTGGAAATCCCGTAGACATGGGCTCAGTACTCTGCAGCAGTGTTAATTTATGTGTCTTATGGCAGGTGTTTTTAATGAGCTGATGGCTGAAATTTGGTGATTCAAG
>JAYRBT010000181.1:7425928-7451865 GCA_036023395.1 Myiotriccus ornatus
ACGCTCCTCGACCTGTGGTGTCATTGTCTCATTTTGCAGTGCTCTGTAACTGCCTTAGTGTGTTTCTTTTTTATTTTCCCAGTGTGTCTATAATTCCCCTAATGAATGGGGTGGGGTTGCTGTGGCAATGGTACCAGAACTGAGCAGGAGAATGAGAAACCAGACACTGGGCTGGGGGAATGCCATTTGTGGTGAGGTCCAGACCACAATCCTGGGTCAGTGTGCTGACTGGATGCAGCCTTCCCCTGCTTGCCTGCCCCCCACCTCCTCTCCCAGCAGAAAAGCCTGCTGGATAACAGGTTAAATACTTTCTCCAGGTAATGGCTGTCAGAGCCCACCTGCTGTGACCCTCTCCAACCCTAACGAGAAACGCAGCAGTGGCTTTTCCAGCCCCTGAAAGACAGAGAAACCAAATGACACGCTATTTTCTAATGCCCCAAAAGTTTAAACACGTTGTAAATGGGTGTGTTAGAGGGACAGATAAAATATACCCAGGTCTTGTGCAGACAGAGGAGTTGGTATGCAGTGAAGTGGGGTTTGAATTGGCAGCCCTGCTGCGGGGGGCGGGGGGGGGGGGCAATTTTCCCAGCAGCAGCAGCACCTCTGTGCACTCTGGACCCCTGATTTTCACCTGGAAGGTTAATTGTCCTTTAAATGAGAAGTGTGTTTGGCCCCAGCAGTCAGAGCAAGGCTGAGAAGTTGGACAGGAGGATTGCACAGGCCCGAATCCTGACCGGTCGTTGTAGGAGGGCATCCAAGGCCGGACTGGGAAGAAGGGGTGATGGTCCTCAGGCACCGAATCTTTGTTAAACACATAGCTGTGTGGTAATTTATTAATTTCCAGAGTTCTTGGTCTTCAGAAACTCAAGCAAGTTGAAGCAGCTTAAATAAAAAAACTGAGGGGATATTAACCAGGAAAAAAAAAAAAGCTGTTAAAAGTTTCATTCAAAACATACTGGAAATCTGAAATTTTGTTGGCAGAAAACACTTGTGCCCGTCTGATCCTATCTGCAAGGTTTTTCTTTCTCTGGTGGCCAGCACTGGCAGCTGCCTCAGCCCTGATCCAGGAGGAGGAGGAGGAGGTGCTGCTGCAGCTGCTTCAAGACCATGGGATGTACGGCTGAGTCTCTTCACATGTGTGACCCCTGACAACCTGCTGCTGTGGCCAACGCCAGAAAGTAACGAGAGTCACTTTGCTGCTTTGCTCTCTTTTCCCTGAGGAAAAATTAATTTTTTTTTATTTGCAAAAATTCAAGGGAAGTAATGAAAATGCAAGATTTATTTTCCTTCATTGTGCAAACTTTTGTTTGTTTGTTTGTGGGTTTTTTGTGTATAATGTTTGAAAACAGGGAATTTCCTTCTCTGGGAGCAAGGCTTGTCCTTGTGGTATCTGCCACACGGCTTTCAAAAGGTGATGTCTGTGTAAACTTAAAAGGATTTTGAGGATGCTGGCTGAGCACTCGGGTTGGGTTTGGTTGGAGGGGCTGCAGCACATGCAGGGAGCTGGAGACTCCCTGTGGGTGGCTGACTTACACAGACATTCCCTCTCCCTTTTGGCAGAGTGGAAGGGAGTCCCAGGATTGTCTCTCTTTGCTTTTAAGCCCTGATTCACATCAAGTACTGTTTGGTTTGGGGTTTTTTTTTCCCTTGCTCAGCACAGGGATTACTTCAGTTTTGTTTTGAGTGTGTTTGAGCAGCAGAGAAGAAAAGAGGGGAACTGGGAATTCCCAGAGGCAGTCCCAAGGCAGGACAAATGTCCAGACATAAGGAGGAAGGCAATAATGGTACAGGGGCTCCTCTCAGTGACTGGGATGGTAGGTCAAGAAAGGCACTTTTCCAATACCTGATAAACAATCAATACCTGCTGAGGAAGCAGAAGGCAGGGGCTGCACAGCTGGGAGACTCCTTGCTTCAAACCACAAGCCTTGAGCTTTTGGACAGGACTGTGGCACCACCAGCCCAGCCTGGTGACTTCCATCACCTTCCACCCCTCACCCAGCACTTTGGCAGCAGCATCAAGAGCCGCCTCCTTGGGGCTTTTCTGCTGCAGTGAAGTTATAACTTGAAGTGTCGGCATTTCAGCTGAATGGTGTTCAGCTTCACACAGGGTATAAAAAAGGAGCAGGAGAATGTAAAATAAGAGACACCTACAAAGACATATTTTTAGGTTTGTTTGTTTGGGTGTTTTTAATGTAGAAATAATATAGTAATTAAAATCTGGTGTGGCTTTTGAGTAAGTCAGGCAATAGGAGAGTAGGTCACTTAAGGTACAAAGGTGCCTGAGCTCTGTTCAGGAGTGGGGATGTATCCTTGCAGCGTGGGGCCCTCAGCCCCAGGCTTTAAGGCCTGTGTGCTCCAGATGGAGTTTCAGATAAGTGGCTCCACAGTTAAAGGATGAAGACAATCAGGAGAAAAGGAGGAGAGGGACTGGCTGTTGTTTCTCTTAGTGGTTACAGTAAATAGAAATTTAAATTAGATTGCTCTCCAAGATTACTAATCAATAATTGGTTAAGAAGCCACATAACTTACAGAAATCTAATTTTTATGCTTTATGCCTATAAAATGCCTCTGGATGCATCTTGTCTCTACTCCTATCTTGCAGGAGCATGGACTATTTTATCTGTTAAGTCTGATGTTGGATACAAATGCTAATAATGCTTGGACCACTGGTCTGTGTGTGTGTTTTTGTGCAGCACTATTTTGGGGCAGACCACAAAGCCTTCAGGGTATGATGTGCTGCTGCAGCAGCAAAACTTGCTCATCCCTTCCTTTGCTCACCTGAGTCAAAAGTACAATGTTCTCCTAAAACAACCCTGTAGACAGCTGGGTGTAATTCAGGCCACAGCTTCTGCCGCTGTAATTCACAGAGATCAATTTACAGAGCGAAGCCTCCAGCAAGCCGATGTCAGGCGGTGGCTCTGGCTTCCTGAGGGGGTGGGTGACAAACACAAGTGGCCTGAAACAAATCAAAGGATAATGCTGTGCCACAGAACTGTGCCGGACGCCTTCTGTCTGCGGGTACCTAATACAGCTAATAAGCAGCTAACACTGCTGCCTGATTTGGCAGGAATTATTACCCGCTGAATGGCTTAATAGATTTCTGGTCCCTGGGTGTATAATTTTCTCTAGTTCCCCAAAGGAAAGCTATATATTGTTTGTCATAGCTGTTTGTAGCACTGGGGTGCACCGCAGGTGTACTTCGAACTTCATAAATGCACTGGATTACATCCCATGATGCCTCTTGTGGGGCTGTAATTACTGGGAGCTCTTCTGGGGCAGCAGCTGCTACTTGGGATGTGATTTTCCAAAGCAGGACCTTTACCAGGCTTGGCCTCCCTTTGTCACTGCAGTGTTCAAGTGGATTAGCTGTAAATAAGCCCAAATAACTCTTGAGCATCTTAGAAATATGTTTAGTGGTCTCATTCAGAGCTTTTCATATGAGGGCTGTGCTTTTAAATAAAGCAACACCTTGAAAAATGGTCTTGAAGAGATGTGGACCTTTTTGCCTAGCTTTTAAAACTAGTATATTTAAATTAATAACATGGTCACAGGTTTAATTATTCAGGTAGCCTACCTTACAGAAAAATAATTTGTTATTTCAGACTCTAGTTCAAGAGGAAGAAATACATTCTAGTAATATTTAGAAATAATAAATTAGATTCTGACAAGATGCCCTGTCCCTATAATAGAGGGGGAATGGTGTATTGCAGGTGTGAAATGAAGGACCCAGGCACTGAACACAGAGGGGTCCTACTCGCATTCATTAATCAAGATGATTGCAGCAGCCAAATATTTGATTAAAAAGATGCATAAAAATAGTCATTGCATCAAATAAGCCTGCATGGGACTGGGACTGCTGTGTCTGAGAATGCCACAACCCTGGAACTGCAGTGTGGGAAGCCAGTGAAGACTTTTTGAAGTGCCCACCTGCAGCAGCAGAAACGCTCTGTAAAGGTCAGGCAGGACTGTACTTGGAGCCTGGCAGCTGAAAGCAGTCGTTTTTAGCACAGGGCTGCCTGGTGCAATTGTTTTTCAGCAAGGGGTTTTTAATTACAGTTATGCTTTTCACATCTGATAGTGCTTTCTGAGGAGCTGGAAGAGGCTGCCTGTGAAATGTCTCCTTAAAAATATACTGGAAGTAAATTATCACTTGAAAAATACGGCCTTGAAAAACAAGGAGACAAAAACTCTGATGCTTTAAGGGCAGAAGTTAGGAAAATTGAAGAGCTGTCAAGGGTCTTTTAGAGCTCTGCTTTCATTACTACTGCCAGTATAATTGTCAGAGCTATGCTTAAAAAAAATGTCCATGTCTGAGGGTTTTTGCAAGTAGAAAATGTAATGAAAATCCAAACTGAAACTTAATGATAAGGACAGACACTCTTTCATGTGAAGAAAAGCATGTTTTCTTGCTATGGACAAAAAAACTACAAATGCCTAAAAAGATGTCATTTCTCTAAGGGATTTTCATGCTGAAGCTTCACCCAAAACTGCAGAAAAGGGAAAGCAGGAATGTTTGAGATAGGTGGGAAACAGCTGGAGCAGTGTTGCCTCAGGGAGGGTGTGAGGTTATCCCTGGGCAGTCTGGAGGAGGTGGCTGGGCCCGCTCTGTGGCTGTGCCTGGGTACCAGTGCCTATGTGGAGATGTCTCCTGCTGGTCCAAAATGTGTGAAGGATTCCTGCCTCTTGGAAGCTGTGTGACTCCACAGACAATTTGATCTGGCTGTCAGGAGGTATTCCTGCTCTCTCAGCTGGCTGTTTTACATTCCCTCCACATACAGCTCTACTGAAACCTGCTTGCATTCCTTTGGATGTTCCTATTTTGCAAAATCCTCAAGTGTGCTGCTGTCATGTCTCCTTCTTTCTCCTCAACAGTCATTGCCATCCTCCTCCCCAATCCTGACAGTGTACCCGTCCAATGTTAGCTCTGTCTGCCTTTATTCCTTGTGGGACAGCAGAGCCTGCAGCTATTCCAAGGAACAGCCCTGAATCACGGTCACATTTTGGTGACATCTACCATTTTCTGCTTGTACTCATGTTATTTATTGTCTGTTCTTGGACTACTACTGTTTTTCTGCTTTCAAAGTTTAATTTTCTTTCTAAACAAAAATTCCACATTTGAGATTGCATTTCCTATATTAACACAGTGATCTTTTCCTTCTCTATTTAGCTAATACCTCTCTAACTTCCTTATCCTCTCTGGATTCTCAGCCTCTGAATTAGTCTCTTCTACAAATGTCAGTTATCGGCCACTCACTCCCCATGACACTTGGTGAGGGAATTTATTAAAAAATACTTGTCCTAAGTGGTCCCTTTGGTGCCCCATAACCCTTTAGCCGTGAAGCTGGTGTGCTGCCTTTCAGCTCTGATCCCACTGCTGGGTGATGCTCCTGCTGAGCACTGCTGCTTGAAGGTGATGCCAAGTTTTATTTGCATCTTGTTGAGGTTTAACCCCAGATGGCAACTCAGCCTCAATCAGCTGCTTGCTCACTCCTGCACAGTGGGATGAGAATCAGGAGAGTGGAAGTGAGAAAACTGGTGGGTTGAGATAAAGACAGTTCAATAGGTAAAGCGAAAGCTGTGTACTCAAGAAAATCAAACCAAGGAATTCATTCACCACTTCCCAAGGGCAGGCAGGTGCTCAACCACCTCCAGAAAAGCTGGGCTCCATCACACATAAAGATGACTTGAGAAGACAAAAGCCAGTAGTCTAAATGTCCTCCCCTTCTACCTTCATCCCCAGCTCTGTGAGCTCAGCACGATGCCATATGGTCTGGGATATCCCTTGAGTCAGCTGGGGTCAGCTGTCCTGGCTGCATCACGTCCTAATTCCTTGTGTACCCTCAGCCTTCTTGCTGGTGGGGCAGGATGAGGAGCAGAAAAGGCCTTGGCACTGTCTATGCACTGCTCAGTGATAAGGAAATCTTTGAAAGTATCCCTGAGTTATCAATACTGATTCCATAAAAATTCCAAAACACAGCTCATATCAGCTACTGTGAAGAAAATTGACTCTATCCTGGCCAACACTGGGACACATCTTTAACCTGTAGGTCATTGTTCCTCACCCTTATCTGACTGTTTCTAAAGATTTTTTTTTTTTGTCCCAGGTAAAAACAATGGGAGATCCTGAAGCTTCATTAATTTCCTTGGAGGAAAATGCCAAATCTGTCCTGTCTAGAGAAAGGATGTGAAGGGGAGATGATAGTGTTAGGATGAGTGTGAGAGATATCAGAGACTCATGGGGGCTTTGCTCTTCTACCTATGTATTAATTGGCTGCATTTCACCTGCAGTTGAGCTAGAGAAGAAACGTTGAGTCTAAATAGTAATAATAAAAAATAATACTTCAACAAAGAATACAAATCATGGGAACATGAATAAAATGTAAAGCCTTTTTGTTGTATCCTGGAGAATTTCATAAATCTAATGAAGCTTTCATACCTCTGGGGACAGGGCCTAAGCTGCTGGGCTTCCTATCCATCTTGGGATCAATAGTGCAGTTAAGTAAAAATCACCTGCAAATAAAGAACACAGAGCTGGGAGTGCAGCTCATCTCTCACAGAGGAAACAGAATAATAATCAAAAGCCCAAGACAGCGAATTTCAAACTCAGAGCTTCATCTGTGATGGTGCTTTTTCTGGGATGACTCAACAGTAAATCAGGAAAACCATCATAGGGGCCCGGGTAATTTCACATGTTGTAGGACCCTCTACTGACATGTGACAACGAGTTTGAAGACGTGTATGAGACACAACTCCCCTCTTTTCTCCCATCCCTCACTTGACACTTGCTGCAGTCCTCTGTGCAACTGCTCCTTGGAAAGTGGCTCCTGGCATTGTTTAAATGAAGAGCGATCCTTGCTTTCTCATTTTGGGGAAATGGTGATGAGGATTTTTCTGCCCCTGTGACCTTCCTTGCTTACCTGATGACTAGATGCTCTGCAGAGCCCAGGACTTAGCTCAGGTGTGGGGAAAGGACTAGGCCCATGTTTACCCAGTCACAGGTGTGCTTGCAAAGAGGCACTTAGCTTGCTAAGGTGGACATGCTTAGCTCCAGCTGCTTTTCCTCGGGGCCACAAGCCCTGTCCTCCCACCTGCTTGGGCAGGGCTGGCAGCCACACCCCCAACCCTAGAGAGGAGGTCATGAAGGTGCTGGTTGATGGCAACCCTCTGGGATGGGACAGGGCACCAGAGGGTCTGCTGGGAGGTGTTTAGGGACAAGTTTCCTTCTGCTCACCCATCTCCCTGTTGGCACCTTGACTTTGGGGGCTAAAGCTTCAAGGCACTGGGTAAAGAACAAGATCCTCAACCAAGTCACCAAGGGGAAGTGAGAGACACAGGCTGGTGTTTGTTGTTGCCTGTGTAGGTGCCAGTGTGGTACTTAGTGGTGAAATATCTGTAGGCACAGACAAAGACTCTGAGGTACAGAAACGTTCAGCTCTCACTGAATCATCCTTCCATTCCAGCCCAAACACAAAAATAACTCAGATTAATTACATAGTGGCTGAGGTGCCTTACAGCACAAATTGTTTTATTTCCTCTGACTATGGAATTCCTGTTCTTTCTCTCTTTCATACTGTGCAGTGTGTAAGGCCCTGACAGTGGGTCAGTGCCAACATAATGGAGCGGGAAGAATCCCGCTTTAGGAAAGTAAATAAAAATTTTACTTTTCCCTTTGCAGGGGCGGGAGAGCTATAAATTTACTCACCTTCAAGAGATCATCGCATGGCAATGCTTTGCCTTCTGTTGAAAGAAAAAGTTACACTCTAGAGGGTGAAAAGTAAGGGAGCTGACTGTAGTGGTTAAATACATCATATATCCCTGGGTTGTATAGTTTACAAGAACCTGTGTGATGCCCAGAAGTGAAATCAGAAGATCCTGGTAAGGGAGAAATGAGCGGTAAAAGGGACAGCAAAGCAGAGGAGAGGTCCAGGGCATGGACAGCTTCAGGGGGCAGGAAACCATGGGGAGGACATCAGCGAGGATGCAGGGACCTCCCTCTGCACCACCTGTTTTTTTTTTCCAAGTCGGCAGCTTTGATGAAAGGGGATGTTAAACTTCAACCTTGATGTCATCAGGAAAGAGGGAGTGAGATCTGGTTGTCTGTCCACTCACACAGACTTTTGGGGAAGAAGGGACATGCTGCAGGAATGATGGTCCTGTGTATTCCGGACAGAGGTATGAGCTGAGCTGGGGTGGGGACAGAGAGTTTGAAAAGGAGATGGAGGTGTGAAAGAGGGTTCTGCTCAGAAACCTTGTAGGTCTCGTTCTTCCCTCTGCGTGCTTTACCCCTCAGAGGGAGTGAATATCCTCATGCTTTCATTCCAGGTAATAATCTAGTGTTGATTTAATCACCTCTCAGGTCCTGAATCTGTAGAAAAAGAATGGATGGGTAAAAAATTTGACCTTTTCTTGTTAACACCAACTTTGTTTCTGTTTGCTAACTGCAGAACTGTCCTTTATGAATTATGTCTATCTGGAACTGGAATGAAGGATGGGAAGTTAAATGTGTCATTGATACAGACTCAAATTTTACGGACCATCAGTGTCCCTTGGTGTGTAGGGCTGCATTTCTGAGGTTGTCAGTGAAGTGACTGTTCACAGAAGGAAATGGGGCTTAGTCATCACTCCTTCTGCCATGGGTCTGTCTGCAGGCAGGATTTATCTTTTGACACACAGATTTAAAGATAATTTTTCTCCCTCCTTTTTTTCCCTCTTTGCTTTGGTTCTCAGTCTGGCACAAAAGCTCGGGCATTTACGGCTTGTTACAACACACAGGGAGAACTTGTGGGAGACTAATGACCAGAAAGCACAAGATCTGCTGGTAACTGCTTAATAACAGAGTGTTTTAAAATGCTTCTCTGACACTTCCATTTTTTATTTATTGAATGTGGAGTGTATGCAAATAGAGTGTCTTTGGGATCGCATGCTGAGCCCTGGGATATTCACAGATCCCAGCCATAAATCTGGAATAAGGCAACACATGCCCACTGTGATATCATTACTGTTGTAATAAACTTGATAAGTTTCCTCTTTTTCATTCTTTTCTTCATGTGAGATACTGCAGATTTGTACTACCTGGTCCAGTACAAGCACCCTTTGAAGACCTCTGGGCTCCCAAACTGGCAGGTTAGCCCTGAGCCATTTTGTTTCCCCTTAAAACTGGTAGAAATTTGGGCTCAAGTTCTCAAAGATTCATAGTCACCTAACATGTGTTGACCACCTAGCAGGTGGTGACAGCTAGAAATATTTGGTGAATTAACACCAAACCCTTCCCAGCAAAATAAATTAAAAAACATCAGAACTGGGGAAAGCAGAAGGTGAAATGTGATCATGTGAAAAATAGGATGATCATGTAGTTAAGTCAGGAGAATAATGTAGAACAAGAGGACTAAGGCAAATGTCAACTGCCTGGAAATACAAAATAAATGATGTGACATAAAACCAGAGGATAGCAGGAGAACAGTGTGTAGGACTGTGTAAGGCATGATGAAGTCCTGCCTAGCAAAATTAAAGACAATAACACTGACTGGTGTAAACGTGACAAAGACTGATGGGGGAAGACTTAACATGAGGATTTTTTGGGCTGCAGTAATAACGAAGAGAGATGCTGTAGCTGACAGACTGAGGTAGAAAAATTTTATTATGCAGAATTATATGTAAAGCAGTATGTTATTATGCCCTATCCTAGCTATGAAACAGATTCAAACTTCACATCTGATCACCTCCAGAATTTGGAAAAGTTGTCTCTGAATGCCCTTCTCTGCAGACACATGAAATACCATCCAGAAAATGCCAAGCAGTGACTGCAGCATTTGGTACCAGTGCTTGTGACATGGGCTGACCTAGGTACAGGTACTAGCAAAGGCAAGGTATGGCATTTTAATAATTCCTGCTCTGTCTCCAGGTTTTTCTCTAAGCAGTTTCATTGGTCTTTCCCACTTATCTGAAAAGGCAATATGGAAAATAATGCACGAAGAGAAATCTTTGCTCAAGGAAGACCTGAACTGGGGCCATGTGTCTCGGTTAAGCCCCCTCTCTTTTATTATCTGCCTCTTTCCCAGCTCTGTGCTGGCCAAGCGCAGTGATGGTGATTAGAGACAGCTCCTGAAGGCTTTTGGCTTTTAGTCACTCAGACATATCCTCTTATGGATATCTCCCACCCTTACAGGAGTGAGTTGGTCCGTGCTACAAAGCTGCAAGTATATATTGTAGCAGCTGGAAACAGCTGACAGGACATATGTCCCACTTATCTGTACTGAGCAAGTGAATATCAGGAAGTTAACGGTGAAATTCATTTGGAGCTTAAATAAGTAGGAAAACCCCCACAGTTCAACTGGCCAGTTTTCTTAAGTGGCGAAAATGATTCCAGCTAATAAAACACTTCAAGAGACAGGATATGCTCGGGAATAATATCTTCAAAAATTAATAGCAATAAACTATGCATCATGTTGTAGTTCTTGCTGTTTTCCTTCGGAAAGGAACGAACTGCCGACAGCATTTCAGAGGAAAGCAGGTTTGTGTCTTTGAAGGGATTACTGTTCATGTCTTCACAGGGTGGCTTGGATCATCAGAGGCTGCCTCAGCTCAGAACAAAGTGCTCAGAAATGTCACTTGGCAGCCAGGCCCATTGCTGAAATCCTAAAAGAAATAAGTTGCAGGAAGTAACCAGACTGAGTCTTAATGGGCCTAACTGAAAGCTCTTGCTGGGAATTGTGACAGGCGAAGTTGGCACTTGGATCTGTAATTTGTAACCCAACATGACTGTGGAATGACATTAAGGTACAAAATGTGTATTTTTGGCAGCTGTGCTCCCGTTTTACAGTCCAGGGGGCTGCAAGGCAGCTGCTTAGACACGGGTATCTGGTGCCATTTGGGATGCCCCTGGGGCACCAGCTATACCTCCAGCTGGGTGGGTGGATGTCCCTGGGGCCTGTGTGACATCTGCCTTCAGGAGGTCTCAGATGCCCTCAAATCACGCCTCAGGTGGCACTAGTCCTTCAGGCAACTGAAGGGAGCCCTTAGCATTATTACTGTATGGAGTAGCCTCCTGAGATAACAAGTCACCAATGCCTCATACACCTGAATCTCTTTACGCCGAAATGAGAGTGGTGAATCACTGACAGAACGGAAGGGAGCAGGTCCAAGCCTATCTGTGCCACCTCCCCAGGACTCTCTGTGTCTGACATAACTCTGGCTGTCCCCAGCAAGGGGTGTTGAGCCTTCGTGCTTGTCCTCTCTCCATCACCAAACCATCCTGCAATCAGCCAGGGAATTGTTAAACCTCCCTCTGCCCCTCACCGGGATGGAGGAGAAGCAGCATTTGAAAAGGCAAAGACACACAAGATTGCTGTTTTGCTTGCTGTAAGCTGTGCATTATTAAAGGCCCACATCATGTTTATCTAGAGCTCTTTGCTGGAGCTGCAACAGCAATAGAAATGGGAACAAGGGCAGAAGAAACCCTTCCCTGAGGCAGCCCCAGGGCTGTGTGCCATCTCCTCAGTCAGTTTGTGCCCCAGCTCTGACAGGATGTTGAATTTCTATAGAGCTTTCCATGTAAGTCTTGAAAAACCTTTATTTGAGAATCAGAAACAGGCCCACAGGGGTAAGAAAACCTCCTTCAGTTACGAACAGTGTGTGACAGACGTGAAGAGGAGCAGGGAAAGTGTGGGGGAACAAACCATCGTTGTTGCTGCTTCATCACTGGGACACCTTCAGCAGTTTTCAGTGACCAAAAGCATTTCTTCATGCTATTTCTGAATGTTTAGAGAAATCTTCTCAAGTAGGAAGAAGCTGGTGTCTGTAAAACTTCTGTCTCTCCTTTGCTGTGCTCTGGCCCTTGTGGATGGGTCAGGGAATTATAACTGAGGAGAGAAGGGGGAGATATTTTCCCTTTTCAAGTGTTGATATTTGCCCATTGCTCTAAGTTAGGTAAAGTGACCTGGGGTATTGGAGCTCGTGACTGGAGGTACGTTTTGGAGCCAGGACCTTCCAGGTGGTCTTTCAGAGTGCCTCATTTGGTTTCAGCTTGGAAGAGCTCACCTGCCTAGAAACCCACAGGAAGCTGAAGCACAAATGTATGTTTAATGATAAAACACAACTCAAACAATGTGCCCTACAGCCCATCCAAAATGTTCCATCTGAGTCAATGACTGTGGGGCTCAAGGGCAGAAAAAATGGGACCACAAATGAAGAAAGTTGCTGTGCCCAGGCTGAGCTGTGCCTATGGTTTGTGTACACGGCCTGAACCACTGGAAATACCAAATAGGTGGACTTTGCTCATCTTTCCATCTTACAGACAAAACTAAACCAGTATCTTCCTGTTTGACTCATGCTAAAAGCATGGACATGCAGCCCAGCTGCTCCTTGTAAACTTTCCAAGCCAGGAAACTTGTTTTTGTGTCTGAACCTCTGTTTAAAGTCCAGTATTTTCTGCTTACTTTCATTTCCCTAAATCCCAGCATTCTGTGTGAAAGGAATCAGTCTACTAATCTGTAACTGAGGTCTACAGAGTCTATTAAATGTTCTGAGTACTGGTTGGTGATCTTGGAGAAGGAAAAAGCAGAAAAACATTGAGAGGATAAAGAATGATCAAACTTGGTACTTTAAACAATTAACATTTTGAGGCCTTTTAAAATGGAAGAGAACATCTGTTAATAAAAGGAGAAAATGAGAAAACCAAAATCCCTAAAACCAATTATGTGAATCGGCAGCAAAGGCTCAGATCTGTCGTATGTTACTTTGAATTTTCTAGTAACTTTTAAAATCCTGAGTGAGGAGTCACAAATGGATTTATTTGCATCTGAAGCAATTTCCAAAATGTGAAAGGTGAACAGCATTCACAAAGGCAGAAAAAATAAGTGGAAGCTAGATAGGACAAGCACACAGCATTTAGAGAGGCAGTGCTCTGGCCACATTCAAAAACAAAAAAAAGGAGAAACTCCAAGTTCATCAGTTCAGCAGAACTGATGGAAAATGTAAATTAACATCCCAAATGGAAAAGTGTAAAATCTGAACTGAATTGGATTAAAATAAATAATTAAAAAAATGGAACTACCTGCTGAAACACATCAAGGAATGAATCTGGCCATGGCATCCTATGACCAGAGGCACATCCTTTCAGTGTCTCTGGAATGTGGCTGCACTTTTACAGACCTGCTTCCCCCTCGCTATAGACATCTCCCCCATCCCTGAGAGCTACCTGAGTTTTGGCCTGATTAGCTACAAGCAAATGAGCTGCCCCAAAACCCAACAGGGCACTGATGCACTCCCCAGGCTTTCTGCCAGGGCTTCGCTTAATGCCAATTTTTGTTTTTCTGTTGCTCAAGATGTGCCTTTCTTGTAACTGCTGCTCTTTTGGGAACAAAGAGAAATATGAAAAATATGTTCCAAACTTAGGAGGACAGAAATGTAATGGTTGCACCTTTCAGGCTGACAAGATGACCTAGAGGTGGAGTCATTTGAATAAAAAATCGATTCCAGTAAGCAGCAGAGAGAAGAGTCCTTGTCCGGGAAAAAGAATAAAACCAGGAAGAAGTTTCCAAACTGTTAAAAAATATGTTTCATTGGTATTTGAAAGACTGAGAGTGTTCAGAGTTTTATTGTAAGGTGATAGGGAAAAGGAAATATATTATCTGTCAGCCAGCATGTGTCTGACAAGGATGTCAAGTTTGCTGCACAAGTACCTCACAGAAAGCCCAGCACAACTTCCAGCCCTCCCCTGTGCTGTGTCACACACTCAGCACTCCAGGGGAGGTGCATTTCATACAGCATTGAAGGTGCTGCTCTTGGTTGCTTTGACTTCATCAGCAGATAAAAAAGCTAAATTATTAGAGATGTGTGGTTGGAGGGGAGGGAAGGAAAGGAAGAGAGTTAAAATGTGTTAATAATGCATGGTGCTGCAAACCATCTGCTTTAAAATTGTTTGCTGCCCCGAGGGCTGAGTTTGCTGTACTGTGAACCCCTCAGCGCTGTGCCAGTGCTCTCCCCTCGTGGTGGGAGTGGTGGACCCTGTGCCTGCTGTGCTGTGCCACACTGCAATCACACAGGCCCGTGAAGAGGCAGTGAACAAAACTTGGCATTTGGCAAGGGTTTCTCTGACATTAAGTTTGCCCCTCCAAAAAAGTCAGCCTCCTGAAATATTGACTCCCCTCTTCCCAGGAGGTCAGGTCAGGTCAGGTCAGGCCCTTCTACTATTTTTAGTTTTAAACTCCTAAATATTACATCAGACTTTGCTTAGTGTTGGCCTTCGTGCACCACAAAGGAGGGTGTGTGTGACCAGAAACAGCCACCGCTGCCCATTTTCACGCTTGCTGGTATCTGCTATTGGCTCTGTGCACATATGAACCTTTATTTTACAAATCATAAGCTATGGCAGTCTCTGAGTAATGGCTGACCTAACTTAAGACAACACAAAAAGCAAGGAGCTGTAGAGAACTTCCTACAGAGGCTGTTTCCCAGATGATTTCAGTGATGGAAAGATGCTGTCTTGTTATTTCCCCGAGGAAGCGCAGCAGGCTCTGCCTGACACTCCCATTTACAGGAGCTGCCTTCTGCTTAGAATGGCAATTGTGTCTTTCTGGCACTTGTTTTATTTTATTTTATATTTTAGCTCTGTTTTCTAATTCTGCAGCTGCAGATCCCATAAAATGTAGACGCAAAATCACATTACTCACTCCTGACTTGAGGAATGCATTAAGGTGAATCCTGTGAGGGATTTTGCAAGGCACACTCTGAAAATACAAACAGATCTTTCATTGTAACCCCATTTTCCTTAATTCCCCCAGAGATATCAAAACTTCATTGAATTATAAATACAAACCACAATAGGACTGTGTCTGTGGACCCACAGGCATCAGGGCTTGGAATCCACATCTCCTCTTTTACACAGTTGAAGTCCAGAAGGTCGGGTTTGTAGCCATGGCCATCACTGGCTCTGCAAAACCCATGGCTCTGGAGCAGTGGTTGGGATTGCATGAAAAGGTGGGGGAGAAGGAGAGATGGCCAAGAGCAGTGCTTTTGATGCCACCTCTCGACCACCACCCAGCCTTTGCTTTTTTTGCTGTCACTCTGGGTTGTAAATAGCAATTTAATCTAAGCTATTATTAGCTGGTTTTAGCTATTTATGGTCTTTTTGTCTTGAACAAACTGGACATACCAGCACTACTGGAATGAAAAAAGGATAAGACACCCGTAGAAGTTCCGTGATGAAAAAATATGATATATACGTTGATTCAATAAAAGAAATTTCTAAAATGTTGAACAGCTGAAGTTGTTCTCCACTTTACAATTGCTCATTTCACATGTCCTCATGGGCAAATGGGTATTGGAACACAGCAAAGGGAGCTCTGACTGCACCATGCATCAGCAAAACCCCTGGGTTGTGTGCCTTGCTTCTTTTACTTATCATGCTGCCTGCATAGAAAATATCTCAAAAAATGTAGAGGAGTGTAAATGCTGTTGTACTACACACACCTAACTCTCATGAGAGAGGAGGGATGGCTGGAGCTGATCCAGAGGGGTGCAGGGGCCAGCTGCACTCTGCAGCTACAACCCTGGGCAGGTCCTCAGCTCACTGTCACGGTAGGGACAGGTCACCACTTCACAGAATCAGCCTGAGGAAAATGAAGATGTTACACAGGATATTGTTAGAGTGCAAGGCTACAGAGCTGCATGAGGAGCTGCCACCTGCCCCCGCTGGCTCTGGGATTGCTGGAGAGGAGCAGCCCCAACACTACTGCACTTCATCAAAACAAATATAACAACATAGACTGTAAACCCACTGCTGGAGCAAAGTGGGAATGAACACAAGGATGGGGATATCTTTTAAAGTCATGCAGATCACTTGGGAGGCAGGGCTTATTTGGGCAAAATGCATTTTAATCTGATTTTAATGAGCCTTGTATTTTAAAAAGGATGTTGAAGAACACTACTGGGGATGTAGAAAAAAAGCTGTACACAGAATTTCAGCCTGCAGAATTGCTTAGGCTCCATCTGAAAGTAGCAGCCTTAAGGAGTTTAAATTTTTTAGATTATCAAAAAAGAAAATAGGAAGGTAACTTGATTACAGTGGAAATCCACATGGGAAAAAGTAATGGTTAGTATAGAGTTAAGTGGCTCAGGTTAAAAAAAGGGAAAAACACCCATGAATAGCAGAAAGCTGAAGCCAAATAAATTAAAATGAGAAATCCGGTACAGGTTTTAGCAGTGAGGATGATTAGTCACTGCAAGTAGCTGATGAAGTCTCTCAGTGCTTTCAAATTGTGACCAGTTGTCTTAGGCCCAGAGTGGCATCTTTGATTAAATAAAGTAGTGCCCAGTGACAGGATGAGGAGCAATGGCCATAAACGAAAGCAAAAGGAGTTTTATCTCAATGTGAGGAAGAATGTCTTTACACTGAGGGTGGAAGAGGACTAGAACAGCTGTTCAGGGAGGTTGTGAGGTCTCCTTCTCTGGACACATCGCAAACTTAGCTGGATTTGTTCCTGTGACACTTGCTCCAGGTGACCCTGCCTTGGCAGGGGATTTGGACTGGATGATCTCCAGAGGTCTGTTCCAACCCTGACAAGGCCCACACACCTCCTGCAGATCTCTGTGGCTCTCTGTGACACAACATCCTGCTGGATGCATTCTTGGGCACAGCTCCTGAGAGCTCCCTGGCTCAGCTAGCCCAGGGCTTGTTTGGAAACAAGTCTGGGCTTTACCTCACTGTTGCAATGCTTGCCACTTTTTTCTGTGTTTGATAAACATAATTATGCTTCAAATATTGCACAGAAATTTGGACTGGAATTGTCTCTGGCAGAAAACACACCCAAATGCATTTAAAAAGAGAGATTCTCACATGCAAGGCAATAACTGACAGCTTCCATCATTCCTCAGATGTGATGCTACATTTGTATTGTTGGGCGAAGCTATGCAAGGAATTAAGTGCCAGAGCCATCCTCCCACAGCCCAGCACAGAGTCCATTAAGAAATCTCATTGGCTCTCTGGAGAACACTCAGAGCACAGGCACTAAGATGCTGCATTTAGAAAGATAATGGATAAAGATGAAATCAGTTTTTCAGATGAGTCTTTCCTTTCCATAGGGGCTGTCTTTATGGTTCCAATGATGTAGAATAAAAAGAAAGAGTATTCACTTCCTAATGAAATGAAAAATTTCATTAATTTTGGGATATTCATTCCTTTAAGAGCTCTGCTTCTGGAGTTCATTAACTCCATGACTGGCTTGTGCTGATGCTGCCCTGCAGTCCTTGCCAGGATTTGCTTTCTGTTCCCTGGTCCAGGCCAAGACACAGATATTTTGCCAAGCCCAACACAGTGCCTGCGGTTCCCGAGCAGATATGCAGAGATACCTCTATGGAAAGATGAGAGAAATATCCTCTGCTACTCTCAGCTGTTCAATCCAGCTGACTCCTGTAGCAATTACAGATCTTACCCTGCTCCTGCAAACCATCCAGAGCTTGATAATTTGTGAAACTTTCAAGGAAAGTCGTGTAAGCCTTGAAGCCAGTAAGATGCGGCAGCAGTTCCAGCGGAGTTGCCAGGGAGGCCTGTGTGCTCTGCAGGACTCTGGAGCAGCTCCGTGGGGCTCCTGCAGAGTCTCAGTCATGCAGAGCCCCATTAGCCACGCTGAGCATTGGCTTTCACCCTATTCGATGTAAGCAGCCATCCACGTGTATGAGGTTTCAGCAGCAGCATGAGGTTTGGAGAGCTTTTGTACTTACAGCATCAGGGTTGGGCCGTGGGATGAGAATAAATACTTTAATTACAAGAAATGATCTGTGAAACCCTTGTCTATGTAGTCAAAATGATGAATAAAGCAGTCGTGTAGAAGGTGTTACAGCAGCTTAAAAGTGGACTGTTTGCCAGGTTTTTTTTCTGCCCCATTTGTCTTAAAACATTTAGCATTCTTGGGTCCTCATGGTCCTTTATGAGCAATAGTTAAACATTTTTTCTCTTATTTACCTTCAAGGGATAACAAATTTTCTGTGGTAGAGATGTGTCCACCTGTAAGTTGATTAATATGTTTGCATAGCTTTGCGTTGTGGAAATTGTCTTCACTTCAAAATTCTGCAGAAAATAATCTTTAAGAATCAAAGCAAATAACATCCTGGACTGAAATCTGCTATTCTCCCCTGAGCAAAATGTAACTTCATTGAGTGGGCGTTTTACTGCCACAAGATCAGTGGCATCTGGTCTTTTGTATTCAAAGTAAGTGTCATGGGATATGCATGTGAAATTTTGCAGTATTTTTGGACTTTGTTTTCTAAAACTAATAAATTATGAAAATGTGCTTCCAGGAAGCTAGACTTTGATCTAAAGAAAGGCTATCTTGGCTAACAAAGCCACAGGAAAAAGCACTAAAGAGTGCAAAATCTGCTGATGAAAAAATTTATTTATTTATAAATATATAGCTGTTTACCTACATATACACACAAATCTCTCAATATACATACAATAGATATTTTCTATTCTTGTTCCATCAATGTTCAAAAGCCAGGAATTATTAAAATATGTTCTCCTGGTTCCAAACCACTATGATTATTCGTATCTTGCTAAACAATAGTTTTATGAGAACTTGCCTCCTTCCATCAGTTATCTAGAGTAGAGTGATTCAACCCATGGAAAAAAGGTGATCTGAAAAGCAAACAGTGGTCTAAAATCTAATGGTGGGAAGAGTATCTTTGCTTGTAAAATTGATGAATAGTAAATGAGATTTGTGACTGACAAGCTGCTCCCTGAGCAAAGCTGTGACAGGAAGAGGGGTGGAGATGTGAATTTGCATAGTCAAGGTACAGCACTGGGAAGGACAATTAAAAAATAACCAGACTTTTTTTTTACAAGCACCTGAGGCAAGTGAAGGAAGGAGCTGTATAACTACTTTGAGGTCTAGAAAATAGTGGGCAATAAAACCACTGAATGGAAGGAAGGATAAGGGTGCCAGTGGTAGAAGCCAAGGTGAGCACAGGGATGGGATCTCAACAGCAACAAATAACATCATCTGAAGGGAGGACTGGGATTGATGAAACACTTAATGGGAAGGAACAGAGACAGACTGAGGTTACAGAAGAAAGCTGGAGTCAACAGGAGAAGGACCTGTGTGGCTTTGATCTGGTCAAAACAGGGGACTTAGAGTAGGATGGTGAAAAGCACTTTTTTGGAATCATGATCACAAAATGTTCTTGGGAAGGCAAAGAGGGAGAAAATAAAGAGGATGAATAGAGGACAGCGCACTTTTATTCCCTCTAACAATTGGTAAGATATATGCACAGAAAACAAATCTACAGAGAGAGGTATTCTGGAGGCATGGCTTTTCCTTACAGAATTGAGAGCAAAGTATCCTGTTGTGGAAAGGGGGTGGGAAGTTGAACTGTCAGCTTTTTAGTGACCTGAAATTTTAAAATGAGTTGTTATAGAAAGTGGAAAGCAAGTGACAAATGATGCTTATAAAAAATTACACAGAATTATCCCCATCAGTCCTGCTATCAAAAAAATCACAAACATCATACTCTTGCACCTCTCCTCCTCCCCTCAAATATTGCAATATGTAAGGAGGAGTGTGGCATTGTAAATGCCTGGAGTTATGTGTACACAGTGCTCTGGGCAGGGCTCACTGGTGTAAGTGGGTTTGTCCTCAATAATACGAAGTGGACTTGTCCCAGGGAGCACAGGGCTACTAAAAGTGAGATGTATGAGCAAAGAGTGAGGTGCTGTGCCTGTGTCCTGTAGAAGAGAGGATCAATGAAACACCTCAGCCCTAAAATATAGCTGAGAAAAATGTGTGAACAGAAAGAAACTGTTTCCATGGATATGACAGATAAAGGAAGAAGTGGACTTAAACTGTGGCAAGTGGGACCCAGACATTAGAAGATGTTTGTACTTCTGGGCTAGCTAAGCATCAGGGCACTCATGCCCTCTGAGGATTCTCTGAGGATGCTCCAAGTACATCGCAGTGTGCTAAAATACAGCCCAAATCAGACTGGCAACTACATAATCTGTCACTCTCCCTTGGTGAAGGAGCCATGGGCAAGGATTTTCTTCTTACTCCACATCTCTTTCATTTGAACCAAAGTGAAAAAGGCTGTAGAACTTCTACTGCAGAGGTTTAAAGGACAGATTAGGCAAATTTGCCAGGATTTTTTCTGCCTGTATGGGTTTGATATGTGGTTTCAATCCCAAGTGAATTTCTTAGTTTTCACTTCAAACGTTCAGATTTTCCTGCCAATCAGAAATTCTAGGAAAAAACCCCAAACATCCAAATAAAGGAGGCTCTTTTCTAGCCTCTATTCCACCACTGCAGCAAGAATTTGGAAGCTGTTGGAGCTGACTACATTCAGCACTTGTGAGACTTTGTAACTGCAGTGCTGGAAAGCCATTTTCCTGAGTGTATGGCAGAAATAAAAAAGTCTTGGAAAGGCTGACAGGACTTGGAGGTAGCATCCCTTTTCAGAGGAAATATGCCTTGTGGCAGATCTGCTTTAGATCTAAGGATTCTGGCAAGGTTTCCCTGGAAATCAGCCCGGCTCTGGGAGCCAGGCAAAGATTCGGCAAAAGCCCTGAGCTGAGCTCAAGATGTTTAGAGAGAAATAATTCAGCCTCCACGGCCATTAGCTGTCTTCTGATGAATGTTTCTGATAAAACTTCAACAGTTTATGGCACGAGCTGTTTCTCGCTGCTGATCTCAGAAGTGCATTATTTAACAGCATTGAATTCCCTAGGAATCTGGTGATTTTTTTGACGTGAGGAAAGACCCCCGGGCCACTGAAGCACTACAATGGATGTGCTACTCAGAGCTTTGCACAGGAGCACACTGGGCTTTCTGAAACAGTTTCCCAGCGGTGGCTTTTCCGAGGGGCCCGGCTGTGCCCCGCGATGGGGCCGTGGCAGAGACGGCAGGAGCCTCCTCACGGGAGACCCCACAGCCAGCCCCCGGACAGGAACAACCAGCCCAAGGCTTGACTGAAAGCGTTTGAGCTTTCAGTCCCAAACATAGAGGGGTGACAGGTGAGCAAGAGAGCCGACAGCTGGCTGTTGCCAAGAGCAAGTCCTCACGGGCCCACACCTCCCGTCCTGTGCTGTAAGTTGATTTTTATTATTATTATTTTTTTTTTTTTACTTCTCCCTCCGCTGTTTTTAATTATTTGATGACTCACAGACTCCCTTTATTCTGGGAACTGAGTTTAGGAAAGCAACACTCCGTTTGCAGCCGTGCCCGTGGATGTGGGAAACTCTCCTTCCCCGGCTGCCATCCCACACCTGAGGGGGTTCCGTGGTCGCTCCCTCAGGGCTGACCCAGCGGGTCCGTGCCCGTCCCAGCAGCGCCAGGGCTGGCTGGGGTGGCACGGGGAGGAGGGCATGGAGAGGGGCAGGGGTTCATGAACCCCTCTCAGGCAGCTCTGTGTGTTATTTAGTCTTTAAGAGGCTGGCAGCAGGGGCTGGAAAGGCAGCGCTGCCTCGAAGTGGAGAGGTGAAGGGGTGCGTGTGCGTGGGCTTTGGTGATCTCCCTCAGTTCTGCTCCTTCCTTCGGGTGCATCTCTGCATTTCAGCAAGGGGCAGGGGCTTGCCAGTCGTGGGAAAGCAGCTACTTCAAGCTTGCTCCACCTCTTTCATCTTTATATGCACTGCAGTGTTTCTCGCTGATGCTAGTGCCATATTCCAAACAAACAAAAAAAAAAGGCCAAAAAAATGATTGGAGAATATCTTTGTCAGTCAAATATGCCTGTCCATAATTACAAAAGGTACACAGCTAAAATGACTGTTGGGAAAGTATGGCTGAAAAGGAGCAATTGACTCTTTTAAACTTTAAAATTTGTCTTAAAAAAATTATCTGTGGGAAAAATTGAACCTTAATTTATTTCATGAGTTGTATGGAATCGAAACTTTCAGATATTTCCTGTGCTTTCACAGGGCAGATGGTACCATTGAATGGAAGGAGATGGCTCCATATCACAGCTAGTCTAATTAAACTCATCATTTCTTCTAATGTTGGATGTGGTCTAACATCCAGACCAAGTGATGTAACAATTTATCATAAATGTGGGCATTTCCAGTAAAATAGCAAATCTAATAAACCATAATTACTTCTTGGCATTGGAACTACTATACTGAAAATCATTATAGCAGTCATTGATTTCTGTCTTCAAAAAACATGCAGTATTTGTTTAAAAAAATAAAAACATTGGCAGAACAATTTACCTGAAAAACATTAGGTTTTTTTTCTGCATGCTATTGTGGTAGTTGTGTTAAAAGAAGTTGTGGGTCTGAGAGACTGCAGTGTGGTCCCAGTTCTGCATAGACCAGGACAGCAATTTGTTTCATAAAAGGCTGGAAAAAACCAAGATGCCATTCAAGTAGAAAATACTGTAATTGGTAACAACTTTCTCGCTTATTGATTTTTATTTTCAATACTTGGGTAACTGTTCTTTCTTAAATGCTTTATTTCTCTAAGTATTCTTGTCTTTGTCTACAAAACGTCTTCAGCTTTGATCAAGCGTTTGCTTTAATTTCAGTTACGGTCCTGTGCAGTGAGATGCTAAACAAACAGTTTTAAACAGAAGTCAGTGTGAAGATGCATAATAATAAAATCAAGATTCAGAGGGTGTGAATCTAGGTGTGAAAGCTATAAATTACAACGTCACTTGTTTATGTTAAGGTATCCAAATTTTTAACATATGTTATTCTAAAATAAGTGGAAGAGTTTCAGGTCTGATACCATTCGAATGCCATTATCCTGGGGATCTCAATTCTGCAAACACCTCTGCCACTGAGTACTGCAGGATTTAAGCACATGCTGGTTGCTAGCAGGAATCTGCTGTGAGCCTTAACAGCCTTGAATTTCCTTTCTATCAGTAACGCAGTGATTAAGTTGCCCATACCAAAATTCCCTCTTGATCATATCTTAGCAGATAAATGTGTATTGTGTGCTAACCGGGCGCGATAGCAAAAGTACTTTCTGCTGTTAAGCCTCTTCTTCCTTCAATGAAAATGGTGTATTCATCTAGAAGCAGTTCTGGAGAGAAGAAGCTTCTGTCATTTCCTCTTTGTGCTTTCAGAAGCTGCAGACAAATGTGGCTGTAAACGCTTTTATTTTGTGGTTTTAATGAAAGTGATGGCCCAGGTATCTGTACTCCCTGACAGGCTCTGTAGTTCCTTCTGGCTGGTGAAGCAGTTCGTGTCTCCCCGGTGTTGCAGAAGGTGGGATGCTAATGGGATTGCAGTGGAAAAAGGAATTTACCAGACTGCTGCAGGAAAACACTTTTCCTTCTGAAGTTATTCACCAAGAGATTGAGAGGACTCTACTTTTCCAGCAGGCACATGGGCAGTGACTGCTATATTTTCCAGTGGTGTGTGGGTGCACGTGCACTTATAGGTCAGCTTCTCAGTCTGGTAGGATGAAGCAGCGAGGAGCCCTGAGTCATCTGTAGAGGCTTTCTGTGAGTTTCTTTAAAAATAGAAAGGGAGGGGGAAAAAAAATATTGTTCCTAAGTGGTTTCTTGGAATTACTTCTGGTAGGGGCCAGATTGCAATTACAGATGTGCTGAACGCAGTGTCAGCTCTCTTGACAAATTCAGTATTTGTGCTGCTGTCCACAGTATCTATTTCAGACAGCTTGAGCCATAAAGTGTTCTGGCTGTAAGACTGAGAGAGTGGGGAGAGCCTGTGAGTGCTGACAGAGCCTCGGGTTTGTGTTTCTCACGTGCCTTCACACTGATTGCTGTAATGAGGGAACCAAGAGATTTTAAAATCAGGGCAACACCAATTTATATTTTTTTTTCCTGCCACCTCTGTGCTTTTTTGTAGACTGAGTAAAAATTGAAGCTTATAACTTCACTTTGCAGCTATGCTGTTCAGTCTTTGTTTGCATTCTGAAAGAGTAATATCTGAGGATGTTATTCTAATTTCAGTATTTTCTGTCACATTTTCTAGGCACCCAATTGTTTGATTAGATTTTTTTTGGCCATTGCTGTTCCTGGAGCAAGGAGTTTCACTGAACTACTCTGGATGATGTTTCGTGAATTTAGAGTTGTGCAGCACATACGGGCAGCTCTTGCACACTGTATCGCTTGAATTAGGCAACACTGATACTTATCAGTGTAAATGAAAAGGATAGCTAAACACCTCAAACCTGGCTTCCAACAGAGACTGTTCTTAAGTGATTTTCAGAAATGGTGGAGGAAAGGAAAGTTTATGCTTTGTAAAAGCCACTTAGAGAATTTTAACTAATCCCCACTGACACCACTTATTTGGTGTCTGCACTGCTTATGGCTTTACGAAAACCTCGTCTTGCAATTAAGGTTGATCCATTCATGGGGAAAAGAAAAAACCTGACCTCATGAAACTTTTCATGAGACTTCTTTTTTTTTTCCTGAAAGCAGGTTTGAAGTCTCTAATATGCTTAGAGCAGGAATTTCTGAAAGATCCCTCAGCACTGAGGCTTTTCAGGTGTCCAGAAAACAGCTCTGTAAGACCAATTCTCCTGGTAGTGAACTGGTTTCTAACAAGAAGCTATGCTTGGCATGATCATGGCTGCATTTCCAAGCATGAAGCAAATGAGAGTCAAGATCTTTCGCCATGCAGCAGCACCCTTTCTGCTCTCCTTTCTGTGTTGCTCCTGAAATGGTCTCTGTGGGCTGCACAACTGACAGAAGAGGATGGGACAGCATTTGGTGTCAGTCCACAGCCAGTAACTCACCTGTTGTCAAGTGAGTTGCTGTGAAGCAATAAATAACAACTTAGAGCAAATGCAGCCTCAGTCGAATTGCAGTTGGGAAAAGGGAATGATTGGAGGGGAAATATCTGTCAGAGGTCAAATAGCCCTTTCATCAAAACGTTTATTTTTTAATACACTCAGAACCTCTAGATGGGCTGATGCTGCTTTCAATGTGGTGAGAAGGGTGTGAAATACCGAGGAGTGTTTTATGTCCTGTGACATGGAAAAGGATAACAAACTAATCTTTCACTGCTCTGGCTTTCGTAGGTGCAAAATGGATGTGTGGGTAGCTCAGTGCTGACCTGAAACACACTGTGCCTTGGGAGGGATTGTCCAGCTGCCCGAGTCAGCAGTGCAGATCCAAGGCATGAGGTGGTGCAACGAACCCCCTTCACGAGGAATGTGGGGTTTGGCTTCTGTTTGTGTCCTCTCCACCCCTGCCTTGTGCCTGCTCTGGTTCTTGCTGCATCTCTTTCTGCAGAAAAGCAAAACCAGCACAGGAAAGCAGGTAGTGGTCTCTTAATTTCGATTAAGCAGTGAAGGTGAAGAGTGAAGCTCTGGAGCTGGAAAAGGGAGGAAGGGGGATCTGCACGCTGTAGTGAGCCAGGGGGAGGTTAGAGAGAGTGGAGAGCAATGTTGCTTTGCTATATTGGGGTCATAAATAGTTAAATGAGCTCTACTGCCTGTGAAACCTTTGCTAAGCACGTGGTATGTGAGACTCGGCAGGTCTGAATAACATGGAAGAGGAAGGAAAATGTTCTTATTTCCTTATTAACTTCAGTCAAACATGGAAATTAAACTCATCCTTGGCAAAGAAGTAAAAAGACAGTTCTAGTTTATAAGTAAGTGCCTGTAAACTTTACTGAAACACACCTTTTTTGCTAAGGGCTATTTGCAAGTTTGATTCATTGTTATCCTCAGGTTTGTCATTGTTTTCAGCCTGGATTGAGTTGAAGTTTGTGCTATGCTGGAACTGATATTTCTAAATCCTTCCTTAAAGTGTCTTACCTAATGAGATGCATCTTTCAAGTATCATATATACTAACATGTAGAGCATGACTGAAACTCAGAGCACTGTTATCTGAGATAGTTTCAATATTTAGGATGTAATTAGAGATATATGCTAAACTTTAGCTCTGTCTGTGACTAGCTATAATCATCTGTTCAGTACATGGGTAAGGATGTGAGATAAAACATGTTGGCCAAAAATTTGTTTGAAAACTGCCTTGCAAG
>JAYRBT010000181.1:7461394-7538315 GCA_036023395.1 Myiotriccus ornatus
AGCAGAAGTGTAAAATCACACCTTGTCTCTTGACCTGCCTCTTAAAGTAAATGAAGTTATTGCAGGTAAGTGCCCGTGAAGGTTCTGTCAACAAACATATGGAAATGAAAATAAAATCCCCTTCCTGTAGGGAAAATTCATTGCTAAATGAATGGTACTAAATAAATCCTTCGAGGAATTATTTCTCCCTGGTATATCACAAAGCTAATGCTGAAGAGCAAGTTTTTGTCAGGTTGTACAAGGCTGTTGTACACTCACTGTTTTTTCGACATGATATTTTTTACATGATTAAAATCTATCATCTACCCCATTACTCCCATTTGTGTTTAAAGACACAAATTGTACCTGGGGCTTATTCATGTCCCTGGGAAACGGGCTTTTTTTAAAAAGGAACATTACTGGCAAATTTTCCTGTCCTTTCATAGTGGTCCTGGTGATGAAGAATGTTCTTCAGCCTGAGAAACTGGAGGAATAGGTTTCCACATCTCTTACTGTAGCTTCACTCAAGCACATGAAACTCTGTCACAGACCGAGGAAGGTTTTACAGAGGCACCTCGTAACACAGTAAAAGCTACTGCAATGCTTGGTCTGGACACCTGCCACAGGACTTTAGACATTGAATCTGAAAATCTGAAAGTCTGTGGATGGTGACTGTCTCACTGCAGACCAGAGGGAGGAGAGGTTGGAGTGACTACACTGACATCACTGGGGTCTTAACTGGGGTCTTTAACATTACATGAGCCTCCTCCACAATGACAAGCAGCCTGCTCAGGTGCAGAGTTTCAAAGGCAGTAGTTGGTATCAAAGCTATTCACATCATGTTAGTTTGGAAGGCAGTGCTGCTTTGTCACTATCTCTGGGAAAACCAAACTAGTTTATTGTAATTCCTAAGTTTGAACACCGGTGGATTTTGTTCAGCACTTTAGAGAGAAAACACTTTGGAAACTCTGAGATTCTTTCTTAGGACTAGAGATTATTTTTTGTATGTGGATTTAAGTTAAGGCAATGAATGATGTAAGACTTGGTCGTTCTAATCTTTACTCCATCTTTCAAGTTATCTGGAGGCATTTTAGCTTAAAATCAGGCTGCAGTATTTGCTGTCACTGTAAAGGCATTATTTCATGAGCTTCCATATGCTAAAAATGAGAGAGACAAACAAATACTTCATGATATGCTAAGTATATTTCAGTTAAGGAAAGGGAGGCTGCTGGTTGTTGGTGATGATGAGAAACCTACTGCAATGGGGAGAATCACTTTTGCTTTGGGGGACCTGACAGTGCTTTCAAAGGATGATTTTTGCAGGGATAATTTTGTGCCAATCCAAACAATACAATGTGAGCTGTCATTTTGCAGGATTTCTTTCTTTTACATAATAATTTGTATTTAGAAATAGTACTTTGAGTGAAAGTAGGAGAATATTGTTTGGATCTGTTTATGGAAATAAACCATATAGATAAAAATACCTTGAGTATTGCCTATAACTACATTTACTCCCTTCCCCCACCCAAAAAAAAGCTTTTAAATGTATTTGTTTTGAGGCAGATAGCATTAAAGAGACTAAAAGACTTCATTTAGCTCAGTCTCTACAATGAGTTGGTACTTCAAAAATTGCATGAACAGATTACTCAGGGACATGTAATACAATAGCATAATGTGGGAAATGTGTCTTAAAGAGAAACAGGAGCAAAGATATAAAATTATGTGTGAAGATAAAACTTTAAATGACGGCTGCCTTCTAGAAGAAGCAGCTTATGCTGAATTTCTGTTCTTCTAGTGGAGTCCTGGCAGATGTAATAAACACTGTCAAGATCTATTTGTGCAGTAAAATTGCACAAAGTGAAGCTATTCAGAAATTTTTTGAAGGTGTTTTGTTTATTTCTCACAATATGCCAATTTTGTCATAAGCAAAATATTTCATGGAAGTGCATTGGACTGCATTAATATTTCAGTGCAATGTGGGCTCTGTTGGAAGCCCTCCTGGTGTCCCACAGCAGATGTGCCAGGCTGCTGCTCTGAGCCAGGACCCACCAAGTGCAAGGAGCCGGTCCAGGCTGCACAAGTCACCCTCGTGAATGTATTGTATTTGGAAAGATACTTGCTTGGGAAGATCTTTTTTTTCTTGGAGAAATGTGGTTTTGGTTCTGGAAATGCAAATGTGTCACAGAAGCGAGTTGTTTTTTCTTTTTTTTTTTAATTCTGTTTCATTTTTTCTTTCTAAACAGTTCTAAAATAGAGCTTTTTGGAGAAAACAGATTTGGGAATTAGTCTGACTTCTTAGTTCTGACCCATGCAGCAGATGACCAGAGAGACAGTCTCTGGATGTAAATATTCTCACACTGGATTATTTTGCATTGCCTGTACTGTGGAGCAGTATTTGCTGCTGCTGCAAAACAAGCCCTTCCACAAACACTGTGAGGGGAAGAAACAAAATTATGAGATTCAGATGAATTATTCAAAATAATTTATGGAAATACTCATTACACTTGGCAATGAATCACATTGGTCAATGGTTGCATAACGTTAGAATTTATTTTCTAAAATCATCCATAATGTTTAGTTTATTGGCAAGATGGTGTCGGACAGCAGTTCTAGGTTTTGAAGTTGTGTGTTTGACACTGGCAAAGTGGCACCAACAGTGCATGTTTGCAACATTGGTGTATTTATCCAGTCAAATGGTTCATCTGATTAGTGCTAATCAAGCCAGCAAGGGGGAATTAGTAAGATGCTGTTAAAAGGTTACAAAGTTTCATTTAGAATGAAATGTAACCAGAAAATACATTAAAAGAAATACTGAGATTTAATTTGGTAAATAGCTTGCAGCAAATGATTAATCGATTATGGTTACATTTACTTTTCTCTTTCTACAATAAAATCTCCTAAAACGTCATTGCAGAATCCTTGTCTCTGTCAGTTTACTAATTAAGCTGTAATTTGTCAGATAAGCCCTGTGTTGTTCCTGCTGTCTGCTTGGTAGCTGCCCACAGACATGCAGGGGGAGGCTTGGCTGTCACCCCCCCCCATCTGTCATCTCTTAGTCACTGTGTGGTGACACTGTGTGTCTGATGCCGCCTCACGCCAGTCAGCTCAGTAACACAACAGTATCAAACAGTACAGAAAGCAACTCAAAGAGTAACAGTTTGACCAACAAGAAGTCATTAGCTTGGTTTATCCATTTAGATGTTATCCCATTTTTCCATGTTGGGGAGAACAAGAGGAAGGCAGCTCAGTAGGGGCACCCATGTGGCACCTGTCAGTGCTGGTGGAGGAGTCTGTTGCCTGCCCAAACCCCACAGCACATCTCAGCCTCAGACGTGCTGTGAAACAGCAAAATTCGGTCTTGCCTCCTCTTCTCTTTGAAACTCCTCTAACTGGAATGTTAGCAAAAATTAGAGAGAAATGAGGGATTCAGTCCAGAGTTTTTAAGCGCATGGAAACATTCAGAAACCACTCACTTGCAGGAGTGTGTGAACAGATGTTTTTAGGAATGAGGCCATGTGAAACCTTCAGAAAGTTGCACTTAGCTTTGCCATCAGAACCCTCAGAAACCCCTTGTCTCTGCATTTTTATTTATATCCCTTAGTTGCTTGGGTGCAAAGTGTGAGCTCTGAAATGGTGCCAACCCTGGGTGTTCCTGGGATGTGTCAATGCAATGCGTGACTGGTGCATGCACAGCTGATGTGGCGTCACTCAGGGGGTGAAACTCTAGGTGGGGAGAGCAGTCTCCAAACACCCTGTGGCTGACAGGTATGAACTATGGAAACATGGGTTGTGGTCCTACATCCCAAAGTAATAATCCAGAAGTTTTCTAGAAACATCCAGCTTGTAGAGGGATGTACATGAGAGCAAAGGTTTTCAGGGAACAGCTGTGTCTCTGGGGCTTTTCTTCTGGCAGAGGAGTTTGCTTGTCTTTTGGGTTGTTTGCCTTCTGTATCCAGGAATATTGCAGCTTTGTGAAAGTTGGAGCAGCTCCTCCTGCACTCCAGTGCAGAATGACTCCCTTGCAAGCAGCTGTGTTGCTGAATGCCTCAGTCTCTGAAAACAGTGGGGTTTTTAGTAAACATTTCTAAAATTACCTGGCAAAACACAAAGACGAATAAGAGGTGTGTGAAGCATATATCCTTTACTCCTGCAGTGAAACCAGCTGGTTGTAGATTTAAGAAAATGAGGAGCTGTGTTTTGCGTCTCAGTCCTTGTTGCTACTGTGTAAATGACTCCATCCAATTAAGCTGTAATGTGTTGACTTTATGTGATGGCAGATTGTGCTTATGCTCAAACAACCACTGTAGCTCACTAGAAAATAGGTGTGCTCAAAGCATGATAATGCTTTGTTCGAACCAACGGTGCAAGTAAAATTGCCTTCTCACTGTGCATATTAAGGGGATCGTCTTAAAAGCCTCTTCCCCTCAGCTTGCCTGTGCTCACATTGCCATCAGTAGGAGCTTTACCATTGACTTTAAAAGCAGCAGGCAGAGGTCAACAATAAACACTTCTCAAAAGGAGCGCTGTGTGACACCAAGGGACAGTTTGAGTTGGGACAGTTTTACTACCAAGGCTCGGAAGGAGCTGGCTCAGGTCCCTCCTCTGGGGGATGCTTCACTTCTGCAGCTTGCTTGGAGATTAAGTTCTCTGTCAAGTGGGGTTAAGGGTTTTTGCTCTCATTTGTTTGTCTCGGTTTAGATCATGCTCTGAATTGCTGGTTTTGTGTCTATGGGAGCTGCTTGGTCTTTTTTCCCCAGGTGTGACAGAGGTTGGGTTGTAGCATACAGTGCTCTTAAGCCCAACTAATCAAAGCATCCATCTTCAGAAATTTCTAGAGCTAAAGTTCTCCAGGTATTAGCCTATGTCCCCATGGTTATACACTAAAATTTGAGAAGGCATAAAAGCTATTCATAAATACATGCTTGGTTACTGTATGAGAGTGCCACTTCCTGAATTTGACAACACGCACTGCACTTCATCAGATAATGAAGTTGCATTTGCAATTTATAAAAAACGTGTGCTTGAAAGAAACTAATTCTGCAGTTGTTTAAATACAAATTAATTTTGATATGTTAATTATCATAACGCTTTATAAAGTAGCTCTTGGAGATAGCAAGTGCATACTCACTCATCCAAATCTCTGCAGCACTCAGTAGAATCAGATCAGAAACTTCTGTATATGTTAAGACTGTATCCTGCTACCTGAATGTCATTGAAAAGATTTCCAAAATTCATTGGATATTTACACAAAGTTGGAAGAAAATATCTTCAAAAGAACAGTTTCAAAGCCAGATTTCTCCCTTTCTCTCGCTAATCGATCCACAAGCTTGTTCACATATCAGAACTAAAACCCCAGCAGAAGTTCAAAAGGAATAGTCATGGTGTGCAGAAGAAGGGTTCATCCCTGTGAGAGGCGGGGAGGCTTTGATTGGGACTGTGGGAGCACTCTGCTGCAAAATATTACCTTTCCTCTTGTTTGTTCTAAACTTCTTCACAAAGCAGGCCATCCCCCTGTCAGGGTGCAGGCATTTTAACTCTGTCAGCAAGTGCTACAGCGGAATGTGAATATTAGACAAAACTGGGTGGTGTGAAGCCTTCCTGCTAAGCTGCAGGTCGGGAGCTTTGGTTGTCACTTACGCTTGTCTGAGCATCATCTCCAGCCCTCGTAGCTCTCTGCCACGGGAAGGTCTTGTCTCAGTGAATTATTTTTATGGACCGTGTGGGCCAGTGAAGGCTGTGTAAATATTCCAGCAGCTGACTGAGAGGCTGGTTTAGCCCAGAGCCTGAACCCCTGTTTTGCTGTGGGGTGTGCCAGGTGTGGATTACCCAGGAACAGGAGGAAGGGGCTACAGGTGACAGCAAGGCTGGTGTTGTCACCCAGGACGATGCATAGTCCATCTCTCTGCACCTCTGTGTGGCTGTTTTGCACAAAGCTTTTTAGAAATCTGGGCCACTGTCTTCTAAAGGGGCTGACAAAGACAAATGTTTAGCTTCCAGTTGATTTTTAGGCTTACTGCAGACTGATTTATGCATATTTTCTTATGTAGGGAAGGAAGCTTTTTAGAAACTGTCTTCTCAGCAGTGTAACTGGTATTCCCTACGCTGGACAAATGTGGAAATCTAATTTTCAATGTAAATTCACGCCACGATTTTCAGTAAAGTTTTTGTTTTGTTTTAATTCAAGTGTCGTGTTCCAAAAGGATTTATAAGATATAAATTATAATACTCCAATTGAATAACAAAGTCTGAAATTAATTTATTATATGTTCTGGTACTAGGTGGTTTAGTTAAGTAAACTTTCATTGCCTGTTGTAATATTTGAATGGGAGTTGTAAGACATTACGTATGCACGACTTTGTTTTAAATATATGACTAGCAACTTATTAATATTTCTGAGTTCAAATGTACTTAATCACTTGTGTTGCATTATGAATCAACCTGTTCTTTCCTGTAAGCTTCCACGGCAGAGAAGGATGCTCAGGGACTACTAATGGTACTAAGGGATGCAAAAAATCAGAGTACAGAGCAGTTCTTCAAATTTTGCACAGATTCAAATGAAATATTCCCTATTCCTTCCAGGTCATTAGTTTAAAAGGTCCTTAAGTTAGGATAACTGTGTTAGTCGAGAGAAAGCCGTATTAAACAATTTGAAAATTGAATTTTTTATCAGTTTTATGAAGATTGCTTCAAGGGTGTGGAATTTTTAATAACTTTCTTTTATGTTGAGCTGCCTGCTGCAGCCTTCTTGGGGAAATAGGAGCTGCAGATGAAATGAATGCTAACGTGTCTGCTTCCTGGCTTCACCTTAGCAGTTTTATAACTGGCAGGAAACACAAAATCCCTTTTCTGCTGTAAATCAGCATCTTTGAAAAAAGCCCTGGGATGTTACAATGGGGTTACAGTTATTCTGTACTGTACGAATGGAAAACAGAACACTAAGTTAATTGAAAGAGCAATCATGCTGTATTTCTGAAAAGTCAAGATAAAATCATTTTTCATAATGAAAGAGGAAATAAGGAACATTTCTGGCATTCGACACAGTCAAGCTTTTATCTCAGATTCTGCTGACATTAATCTTTGCTCACTGGCTACTAAAGTTGCAATGCCTGCCACAACTTACCCAGAGCCCTGCATTTCCCACAGAGGGAGGTTTCCGAGCTCAGAGGGGGCTTTGCTGGGAAGGGGTGTGGGGGAGGCAGCGAAGGAAAGCAGCAGTTTGGCTCATCAGGACGGGCTGGTCCAGGGGCAATTTCAGGAATGTTTGGGGATGCTCTGCAGCCAGCAGTGCTGGGCACAGGGCAGTGTCTGTGCCCCAGAGGCGTCCTCAGCCAGCACAGAAACACATGGGCCGTGTGCTTGGAGGCTGATAAACACCTCTGAGAGAGACATTTCACCCAGTATTGTTTCTTCTTTTACATAAAAACTTTGTTTCCTGATCCTTCCAAAACACGTTGTTGGGTTTCAGTTACTGAGAGTTTTCTGTTTGATTCTTCCACCCACTTTTCCTTTTTGGGCGTGTTGGTTTCCTTCATGTGACCTTGGTTTATGCAAAGTCTCATAAACCAGTGCCTCAAGGAGCTACTGTTCCCCTCTGTGCTGGCTTCAGAGAGTTAGTTTGAGAACTGGAACTACAGAATTTACAGGGGTAATATAGCACAACATTTAATAATTTATTTAATCAGCAGATATAATGCTGGCACATTTTGAGGCATTCCTGCTTTAAACCCACCATATTAAGGGCTCTGAATAACAAAGTGGGGCAGGATTCACACACAGTCTAGGAAGTAGTGATGCTGAATGTTTTCATGGACTCAGAACAAAGCAAGCTCTCTTCCTTTCATGGTGGGCTCTCGTCAATTCTTCACTCTTGACACAGCGTCAGGTTCACTCTGAGAATGCTAAATACAGCTCAGACAAATGCTGTTTCTCAACTCTGACAGCTTTCTATAGGAAGCACTTCTGTGTTAGATACAGACTTATGATCCCTGGAGTCTGCCTAAATAATTAAATGTGGTGGTATGAATGTTGAGGGAGAACCAAGGCAGAAATAAAACTACGTCTTTAAAAAAGAAGAAAAAAAAATCAATAAACAAGTAACCAAAGAACTGAAAATATTTGTGTAGTAGCTAGAACTGTTCAAACGTTCAAGGCTTTGTGATTTGAATATTTTAACCATTGTGTAATTAGGCACAACTGCAAATCTAAGGCCTCTGTCTGGCTTTGAGAACATCGGCCCCTTGGTTGTCACAGAGGGGCAGCTCACAGAAGAGAAGTGACTAAAAATGTTGGGTTTTTTGTCTGTCTGTGATAGTTGATTTTGCTACTGACACCCGATAAATATCTCACATTAGGTTTCTTAATGAATATATGGTTTGGGGGAAATACTCCTATGTTTACGGGAGATCTGTTCTCGCTGCCAGGCAGTGATGCGCTCAGGCTCACTCCTCAGTGGGGACAACAGGTTCCTTCGCTCTGTGGCACTGCAGTTTTTCATCAGTGTGGGAATTTTGTCAGACTTTTGCCTTCCAGCTGCACCTGCTGCCATTGTGTTTTCCTCCCTTAAGTCTAGCAGGGAAGCATCAAGAACTAATTCATGTAAACATCTGAGGAAAGCCAGAATGAAGCCCTTCATGTCACATTTAGCTTAAATTTTAAAGGTTGTCTGTACTGGAATACCTGTAACAGATTGAACAACTGTCCAACAGATTCCAAACATCACTTTGAAAATGATTGCTCAGGTAATGTTAGTGTTTCTTGGTGGCTTCTGGATGAGTTTTCATTTGAGCTCATAAAACCCACTACTTTCTTGGGACTGCCACCTGTGGATTTACCTTCTGATTTCAAAGACTTTCCTACTTAACCCTGAGGAATTTTTCTTTCCTTCCCAAACATGAATTGCAAGAGTGGAAGCACTAGGTCTTCTCTTCAGAGAAAACAGATTGAAGCAAAAAAATAAAACACAAAATCTGCACTTATTTAAAAGGGGTTCTCTGATATGACCTTACAGGTGAGTGTACCTGAGGTAATTTTAGATCCAAAATACAGGTATTTATACATTTACATGCCATCGTAGGTGTACAACACAAAATTGGTGTATTGGAAACACAAATCTTTAAAGGTGTAGTTACAGAAAAATAACCTTGATGCACAGCTATTCTGTTTCTGACATGGGAACCTCTCTGAGGTGCCAGCATACCCCACAGGTTTATACTGGCTCCGTTTAACACTATATATAACTACTTATGCATGCATAGGCACGTGCAGTGTGTGCTCACTCCTGCAGGTCAGCAGATGACAGTCCTTTCTCGGGATGGATTTTCCACATCTGCCTCTGGAGAGCAGCTTCTCGAAGTCAGAATTTTCTTGGAGAGGTACAATAAGCAACACTGGTGACTGAAGATGAAAAACCATTTCACAGTTTCAGAATTTTCTCAGATTTTGTGCCCTACTTATTAGCGTGATCTTAGGGATCTGTGACAGAAATTTCTGATGTCTGTTTATTTCACAATCCACGATGTGTATTAAATGCTCTTATCTATAAGATTCGGGCTGAAGAAAATACCCCAGTACAGAAATCTGATAAGAAATACTGCTGATCCATGAAGTTCACAATGCCAAAGGGCAACATCTGATCACAGGTTTCTCCTTTTTGTTGATTATTGACTGACTTGAGTAAATACTCTGCAAGTGCCATTTGCAGCTCAATGGTAGATTAATGTGCAGAGCAATGAAAATTTAACTAGGAAGGAGAATTTGATCACTCATCCTGGAAGAGAGATCCCACTGCTAGAGCTAAATGCATCCTGAATCACCATGGGTTTAGATTTGAAAACCATTACTCCTTTCCAGGAATCTCATTTCGTTTTACCCCCTCTCCGTGCCAATTTAACCAATTTTCTACCCTAAGGCTGGGAAGCAGAGAAAGAGAAGGTAGAATTCAGCTGTCTAGTTACTACCAGCAGAAAAAAAAGAAAAGATGGAAGTACTGAAGTTCTTGTGAGAAACTCAATCTTGGAAGGTTTTCCCTTATTGTATAGGTCTTAAAGGATTTGGATAACAGCAAGAGAAACACAGTTCTTAGTGAATCAAGACTTGAAACTTTAATGTCTCTCATACTGCTGAGTGAGGAATCCAAATGACACTTGAGTGTTTATTGCTCAGCGCACATGCTTAGGCTCCTGTCTGTGAAGAAAAAAGGTGGAAATTTTTGGATTAACTGAATAAAGATACAATGTTAAAAAAATCATTGGAAGCTGCTATACAGTGTTTCTATCTTCTCCTTGGGGAGGTCCTGCTACTTTTCTAGTTTAGAAAGCATTGAAGACATGGATTTATAGTTCCTTCCTATCCCAAACTAGCTTATATTTTTAAGCCATTTGACATAAAATCAAAGATTTTTGGGACTATTGAAAATAACTGTTGCATACTTTGTAGTTTAGACTTTGATACCTTTTGGTAAGGCTGCTGGTTTTTTCTTTTTCTTCTTGGACTTTTCAGTCATAAACCCAGAAAGCACTGAGAATGTGAAATAGCCTGGAAATGTTTTCTCTTCCATCAAGAAACACAACATGTCCTTTCAAAGCTTAATTGAGCAGCACAAAGCTAATTAGCTGTCCGAAGACATGCCATTTAATTCACAATCCAGCATTAATTTGTTCTACAGACTGAGCTTATCTCATATATAAATGCCTTTGCCCTGTGGCTTTCCAGACAACTGCAATATACAGAAAAGACTGATAACTCTGTCATTTAAATGTTGCTTTCTTCATTCACTTGTGTGTAAAATACTGAACTGCATGTGAATTGTAACTGGGAAGTTTTCACGGTCACAACGAAGAAATAATTTGTATTTTTATTCCCTTCTAGCTGGGAATAATGTTATCTCTCCAGGATGCAAAAGCAATCATTTGAGGTTTGAGCTAGAGTATCATTTACAACCTGTTAACCTAATGTGTAATTTTGATGGTGTATTGAATAAATAGTTTCAAAGCTTTTTGTGGGTAGTAAATAATTGCCTTATCACTTCCTCTTTATTGTAAAAGTACTAAGTATATTTGTTAAGCTATTACAGCACAGAAGAATTGCTGCAGTTAATATGAAAGAAGTTTTATGTTGTTAATCTTTGAAGCATATAGCATCATTTTCAGAGACTATTTAACAAATTCTCTTCCTTCTCCATCTTCAGTAAGAAAGTAATGATTTTCTTAGGATATGGAATGAGTGAGTTCATGAAATACGACTGCTCATGTCCAAATGCTGAAGTCTGTAATGTTACACTGAGTGTCTTGCTGAATTCATTGTTCTAGTAAACATTTGCAACAAACATCCTCACCTCTTAATACCAGTTGATGCCTTTGTACTTTATATTATTTGTGTAGAGTCCCCTTAGGAAAGAAATGTAGACACTTTGTGCAGAGGCCAGATGATACACATGGTCCTTAAAATATGTTTGCAGTAAGGTTATTTTTCCCTAAAATTTTTCTTTGCCCATCCATGCCAAAGGATTTGGAGGTGCTCATATGGGACCCTGGGCTTTCCCCAGGGTGATCTCAGGAACGAGCCTCCAACAGAACCTCCCTTTTAAAATGAGCTCTAAAGGCCAAAGGGAGAGAGTTGCTGCTTACCTGGGCTGCCAGAGAATGGGATTAGGGAAGAAGAATGTAAAAAGAGGAGGAATGCAAGAAAAAAAAATACTACATAATGGGCTGAAAGAGCCAACTGTGTCAGTAAGAGTACTTTTGCCAGTGTAAGAGAATGTTTGCCAGTGAAGTGAGATGTAACTTCCCCAAATTTAACACTAATCCGTATCAAGTGACTAGAGATAGGAAATAAAGATTTCTCTCTTCCATTAACATTTTTTTCATGCAACCCTTTCTCACAGATGGCTTTTTCTAATGTTCCACCCCAGTTGGTGATTGAAAAGGAGTGGGAGTTAATCTACTGCCTGTGAGCATGTTATTCTGCCACTGAATATCCCGTGTCTCCTCACTGGTATCTTCTCTGGTCCATGTGTCTTTATCCTCTGCTCTGTGGAGTCCCTCATCTGCGTCTTCCTTAGCCTAGAGCTGGTCAGTTCTGTGAGGAAATAAAAAGTGAGAAAATAAAAAGTAAGGAAATCAAACTATTATTTGCTCATAGAAATTGGTTTCCCAGTGTAGGCTAATGGAGTGCCAGTAATTTATGAAGCTTATATATCAAGAAAAGAGATAATGGAAAGATATTTTCCATTTTTAAACCTTAAGCAAAAAAAAAATAGAAGAAAAGAGACAACCCTATGAATTTTATTTCTGGGTCGTAACATAACCTTCTTGTAGTTAACATGGACTATATTTAGAGAAGCTGGTATTGAATTTCAGGATTTATAGGAAGCTGTGGGCCCTCTCTTCCCAACCTCAGCTTGCAGCTGCACACCTGGATGGGGTTTCTGGGTCAAGCAACTTTCCCCTGGTGACTGCTCCTGAGCATCATCTGGTCCTGCACTCTGCTCCCTCCACCCCCTTACCAGCCAAAGGTGAGGGAGCTTCCCATGGAGTTGGGCTCCCCTCTCTGCCCTTCTCCGAGTGGAGACGTGTCTCCTCCTCCCCTGAAGGACAGAAGTGATGATCCAGTTACCAGCTGGCTGTTGTGCAAATGGAAGAAGGTATTTTTACCCAGCTGAAAGACAGAGGATGAATGATCACAGAATCACAGAATCACGGAATGTGCTGAGTTGGAAGTGACCCACAAAGATCATCAATTCTAACTCTTAGCCCTGCACAGGACCATCCTCAAGAGTCACACCATGTGCCTGAGAATATTGTTCAAGCACTTCTTGAGCTCTGTCAACCTTGGTGCTCTGGCCACTGCCCTGGGGAGCCTGTTCAGTGCCCAACCACCCTCTGGGTGAAGAACTTTTTTCCCTTATCCAACCTAAACCTGCCCTGACACAATTTCAGCCCATTCCCTTGGGTTCTGTCACTGGTCACCCCAGAGAGGAGATCAGTGCCTGCCCTTCCTCTTCCCTCATAAGGAAGTTGTAAACTGCAATAAGGTCTCCCCACCCCTTCCCAGGATAACAGGAGGGAAGACAATAGGTCAGTCAATAGATCAGTTTTCTTGGGAAGGTGATCTCCTGGTGATACATGGTGATACTGTTGATTTATTTATGTGCAGGGACAGGGTCAGCTCTGAGTGCAATGCACAAGGTAACTGGGAAAGGGTTTTGCAGCTGGCAGTGTAAGTGTTCTGTACACACTGTCTGCTTTGTCTTGTGAACAAAGAAGTGTGGTGAGAGAATATGAAATATTTATAGACCCCTGATAGATACATTGCAAACAAATATGGCACTTGTCACTTTGGAGATGTTAAAATTTGGAAGTGATTAAATGATGCACAAAAGTCTTCTAGAGGAAAGAAACTTAGGGATGCTCTATGCCAGGGCAGAGCATTCATAGGATCAAAGAATTTTGGAGTCTTAGAATATGCTGAGTTGGTAGGGATGCATCAGGATGATTGAGTGCAATTCCTGTCCCTGCACAGGACACATCAAGAATCCACCATGTGCCTGAGAGGGTTGTCCAAACGCTTCTTGAACTCAGACAGGCTTGGATATAGAAAGTTACCCCTTGGAAGGGGCAATCTGACTGAAATGAGAGGTGAAACAGTGATTTGGATTAAGGAATTTCATTTTGGTTGTCCTGGCTACTCCTGAGTTTTTGTGAGTAAGCACGTGGTCACTCCATCTAAATACACACTGTGCCTTGAAGAGAGGTTCAGATCCAATAATTCTTGCTCACTGTGTTTGAAAACTTGGCTTTTCACACTTCTCCTCTTGAATTTTTTCAGCTACTCAAGACTGTAACTTTTCATCTGGAACATGATTTTAAAAATATGGTGATATCTGACTGCAGTTGCAAGATTGGCAAACTTACTGAAATAGCAATCTCCATGTTTGTTGCTTAAAACTGACGTGTAACTCTAGAAAACTGAGGAAAAAAACCCTGACCTGATAGTCTGAGCTAAGGAGGACAGGACTGAAAGAGAAACTCTTTTTTCGGAGATCCTCAGGGTTTTCTGGGTGAACAGCTTAGAGTTACTTTGGGGGTGAAGTATTTAGACCATTCTGCCTTGATTTTTGTTGTTGTTGTTGCTTTTAATTTAGTTTGTGTATCTGACCAATGTTTTGTCTTTGAAATACTTTGCGAACAAGTTAGAATTATTATTATTTATGACTATTTATATTTTTGAAAGGCTTAGATTCTTTATTTTATTACAACTGAATTAGTTCCTTTTTGTTGCCAAACTGTGTTATCTACATAAATAACTTCAGTGCACATCCTCACTTGCAACAATCCTTCATTTTGGCACCAACTTTAATATCATTGTTTATTCTTATCTATTAAGTTCTGTGAGAGATTAAGGAAAGGTTTATTTTTTTATTAAATGGCAACAGTTATTGCTGATGGATGATAATTTATAACTCTGGTACCAGTAAGAAAGAAATAAGCCTTTTGTTTTTATTATGCTCTTGGTATAAAAGAAATGGTTGACTGCTGGTATAAAAGAAATAAAACAACTCATACATCCAGGAAAGCTTATTGCATTATCTGGCAATACACCTGCCTAACTGATGAATAGGACTCAGTCTTGCAGTTAATAAAAAACTAGAGTTATTTCAGGCTGAAATATCATAGAATAAAATAACGCAAATATTGTTCATGACAATTTCACCATCATGAAGGAATTGAAGGTCTTAGCTGTGAATTGAAGAAAATCAGTGTTCTGCTCTAAGGCCAGGCTTCTGGCTTTTCAGGTTCATCTTTTGTATTGTTTTCTAAATGTCAAAAAGGTCACTTTACCCTTAAAATATGTTCAATTTGAAGCTGAAAATTACTCTGTAATAATGTAAGTATTGCAAATATATAAAACCCTACGAATGTTCATTTGGTTTTTTCTTAAAATAATATAAAAAATAAAATTTTCTGGATAACAGGCTCCAGTCCTCCTAACGATGGCTAATTAACAATCAGAAAATTTTTGCTCAGCAGTATTTCACAGTGCACCACCAGACAAGTATCTCGTTAAAATAAATATCTCAGCAGAAGCAAATTGAACCATTTCCCTTCCAGGCTTCTCCTTTTGTCCACCAGCAGCAGCATTGTGAAACAGGCTACACAAATTCCACAGATGAGAAGAAAGGACGAGCTGAATGAAGAGAGTTCATGAAGGAGGCAACAACCCAAAGGAACCACCTCCCCCTTCACCAGCCTCCAAATCCCTTTCTCTCCGAGACAGACACACTCCAGCTCCTCGTCATGCCTGTTGCCTTCACTGACCTATTGGAAAGACACCTTCACCTTGGCCAGGAGCTGAGTTTCACAGCTGCAAGTCCTCCTTGTCTTCCTCCTTACGAATTCTTTGCCTTGCTCTTCTGTCCTGAAGATAGGACAGGGCTCGTGAGACGTGTTTGAAGTGACCCGAGTGTCTCATCTAAATTTTGAGGGAAGACCAGGCATGAGGCAGTGCTTGTCATAATATTAATAAGGAACACAAAGCCCTTTGTTATGGTAGTCTAAATGTATTTCATAAATGGCAAGTCTCCACTCATGGTTTCCACAATTGTTTGATTGAAATTTGATGAAGAGGTTGATGCTACAAATTTTAAGTAGGAGAAATTTATGTTCTTGTGTCCCCAGAGAAAGATTTCTTGAATGATCTTCGAAAGGAGAGTTGGACTTGGCAGCTTAGAAGTTTAATAGAAGTGTCTCTTACATTTTTGCCTCAGTTATATACACCTTCAAAATAAATTTTAAGTAATCTTTTGGGCTTTCCATGCAAATTATTCTTGCCACCTTCTACAGAGAGCCTTAAAAGTACAAATTAACTGTTCCTTCTTTACCTCCACCTTGTTTCTTTAGATTTTGTGCTAACTTTTCATGGTTCCCATTGGACAGCACATTCTGATTCCTGTCCCCTTCGAGAAGGTGAAAACACCTCTACTTTGTAAATAGATGCTTTTCACAGTTTAATGTACTTCAAGTCTTTAAGGTCAGAGCAAGTCTACTCAGTGAAAGAACTGCTAGGTGACTTCTGAACCTTTTAAAAGCAAACTAAAGAAATTATTGGGAAGTAGCTGTCAGATTCCAAGGTATTTGGCTCCACGTAGTATTTTGCAGCCCTCCTAAATGTTAAAACAAATTGCTGGTTATCAGGAAAAACAAACCAGGTCTCAAGTCCCATTTTCTTTACATCATTCTGAAATGTTAACACATAAATAATTGTGGAAAGCAACCAGATTGACTATTCAGTGAAACAGAAGAAGAATTATCCTCCTGAGAGGCTAAGAGCATAAAAATTACAAATCTTTTAATAATTTATTTCTGAGAGCTGGTCTCGTTACTCTACCTGACACATTCTGGCTTCTCTTTCAGTCTCCATTAATAAAGAAAACATCCAAGAATTTGCCCAGGGTGTTCTTGGTATACTTAGGGAGCATGGCGCCTTCACTAATCAAACATCTGAATCACCTGAAATAATAGGACTGCGTGGCTGGCTGCCAGACTCCCACCCAGATGCTCTCTCACTTCCTGTCCTCAGCTGGATGGGGGAGAAAATAGGATGAAAAATAGGGCTGAAAATGAAAATGGAGGGGATCAATCAGCAGTTACTGACATGGGCAAACAGACTCCACTTGGGGAATATTAATTTAATCTGGAGCTGGGATGCAGTTCCTCTCAGGAGCACCTGCTGTAGCATGGACTCTCCACAGCCACAGCTGGGAATATTTACCTGCTCTGGCCTGAGGTCTTCCGTGGGCTGAAGTGTAGATATCTGTTCCAGTGTGGTCCTTTCCACAGGCTGCAGGGAAGTGCCAGCTCCAGAGCCTGGAGCTCCTCCTCACTCTTCTTCTCTGATCATGCAAAGCATTGACCTTGGTGCTTCTCACTCCTCACTGCTGAGCAAGAATGTCCAGCACAGGGAGCCCCTCAGGGAGAAGAGGTTACCTACAGCCAAGACAGCCACAAATATAACCCTGTACATGCAAAGCACTTCTCTGTTCACAGGATTTTACTGTAAGAAGGCTCCTATAGTGCTTCAGGTCTTGTAGGGATCTGCAGAGAGCCTTCATGGGTCACTCTGGCAGAACTTCAGAACTGGAGGTGTTCACAACTGAAACTCCAGGAAATTTTAATGCTTTAGACATGAAAACATGTTTATTGAAGGTAGCACTGTCTCCCTTCGACTTTGTAGAAAACTGCCAGTTGAAAAAGTTGTTAGTTTACATCCCTGTCTTCTGAATAGCATCTAAATTGTCCTTGTGTTGAACTCCCATCACCGTCAATGAGGCACATCAAAGGTGAGCACAAAGAGGAGATAAGTTTGTTTTATATTTTGATGCTATAAGGTTCAGACACAACCTTGTGTATCATTTCAACATGCAGTTCCTCTCAATTTACATTAAATAGGATTCACTGGAGAGTATCCTGTCTCTTGTCATTCTTATAATGGACACAGAGTTTTCCAAAATAAGTCTGACCTACTTCTCCTGGCACTTCTGATGGTATTTCTAAGGCAGTCAAAAGAGTATAAATGAATATATCCTCTCTGATCATAAAAATCAAAGCAAGCGTCACACATTAACAGCCCCAAAGTTTCAATAATCTAAGAAGAGTGTGCATGAGCCAGCTTTTTCATGTTCACAGTCTTGAGCCAAGCCATAAGGTCTTGAGTAAGGTCCTATGTTCTTTGTGAAGAGCTGGCATTTAGTTTTTACAGGGGAGGGTACTGGGAATTAGAAAAGTCCAGCTTTTCCTGTTCCATACCACAATGAACAGCATCAACAAAATACTTGTCAAACCTTCAGCTGCCTTTGTGTAAAGCCTTCTCCTGTTTCCTTTTAGCTCATTACATTACTGCGTGGTGACATATTTATTCTTGAAAGACTATGATGAAGTTTTCTCCACAGAGAGACATTTTTAGCATATTGATATGGTTCAAAAAAAATTATCATCTGCTAAGGCTCAGGTTATTAAACAGAATAGAGGGGAACACACTTTCCCATAACACCTTCCAACTGAAAAGATCAAAGAAGATGAGTTTTCTTAACCACTAAACTCTTGAAAAGTTTCCTTTTCCCTTGCTTGGGAACTGCAATTTTCTTTGATTAGAAAGAGATTTTCGGAAAGATACCTCATTTGTACAATGATTAAAATGTAATAACCTCACGACATTTCTTAAAATAATAGCAGCAGCTTTAATACCCACCAGTTTGACCTTTCCTTACAGCTTTACAGAATATATAAAAGAAAATGTTAGAAATGATTCCATGTGTAAAACAAGGCTCAGATAAGACCACGTACAAGTTTTAGAATTGGCAACATATTGAAAATGTTTGAATTGCAATCAAGTTATTTCATAAACTTGGGAAGATTCCTAAATGTCAACCTGTACTTAGGAGCAATCCTACAGTAATCATTCACATCCACATAATATATCTCAGGAAATACTAGTATTTTTTGGGGGCTAAGGAAGCAGCTAACTTATAGAGTTTTAGAACTGAGACTGGGAGAAAAAGGAAATGTTTTTATAAATGAGGAAACACATAACACCTCGACAGTGACATTTAAAACCTAGCAGAAGAAAAGAAGCTGGTTGTATGTGTTATCAGTGAGTACTCCCCAAACAATTTAGTCATTTACTGTTTTCTCATTTTGGAAGGCAGTCCCTAGCACTGTAAGGTGCTGCAGCTTTCTTCAGGTGTGATACCATTTGGTCCTACTGCTTAGTCATGAGGTCTTTTCACTATATGTATGAGTGAGTGTTTTGAGAGTCCGAAATTCAAGTAATTAAATCAAAAATCAGTTTCAACCCCTTAATTGGTTGACTGTTCTCTACCAAGTACAGAAAATGCCATGTGGCAGCTCCTCTGAGATCTATTTATTTACACAATTCTTCTGTGGAGTTGCATTTACCCATTCTTGTGGTCTTGTATCTGCCACGAGCTCATTCTGAACTGCTAACATACTATATGCACTCCAGATAAAATTATGCAAATAGTTACAGATTTCTTTTTCTTACGACTTGTTACTTTTCTTCACACAGACTTTTAGATTTCATTAAAATTTTGCAGTGAGAAAAATCCTTCCAAGGAATTTGTAATGTCTTTTACCTGCATGATGAGGTAAGATCTGCTAGACCTCTGGACTTTGTTAGTTTTTCTTTGCCCGCTAAGGCTTCACTGTGAGCCAAAATACTGCCTGCAAAATGGCTGCATTTTTGTTCAGTTTGGTGCATTTCTGTGCTGGTGCTGTTCACTAATGTACTGCTCAGCACAGGGGCATTCCCACTAGAGCCCCCGGGGGTTTAGGTGTTTGGTTAAGCACAGCGAGGGGTGGGTTTGCATTATATATGTATTAACACCTGCTCGTATTTAGGACTTACTGAACCAGAATAAGCTTTACCCAGAGGGACTAAACCCACCAACTCTGAAGGGGTTACGTTGTGTTGTGGTGGTTCTTGCAAGGCAGCAGTGCACATCTCAACTCTTTGCCTCACATCCATACTAAAAGGCAAAGAATTCCCTGTATGTGCTAGACCTGTGTTTGGTTTAACCATTTTTGATTGATTAGTTGGATTCTTTCTGCCATTCATACAATAGCACTGTTATTAGGTCCTCAGTCTTTACAGTTACAAAATGCATTAGAAAGTAGGATTGTGCAAAGGGTCTTCACTGAAGGTTTTTAGAGTGGACCTGGCCTGGAAGTCAGATTTTGTTAACTTTCTATGGGGTCTTAGTAACAGGATCCATGGGATCCATGGGATCTATGTAATCACTGTTAGCCCACTGCAAGCATAATATAAAACACATCAGTGTAAAGTCACGTACTCAGACAACCAATCTCTGAAGGGCAAAACTCAGATTGCAACTTGCACAGTGAGACCAAAGACAAAGTTAGAACAAAGACAGCAATATCACCACGGCAGCCCGGGCAGGGGTCAGAAACCCATCCTGGATCTAGTGCATTTTTTCCCAGTTGGCTCCTGTGCTTTGGCAGGAGTGTCACTGTCATACCTTGCACGGTTATGTAGCACTGAGATGCCTATCTGAATTACAATCATATCTTTGACTGAAGTGAGGACAAGTTCTGAGCACTGAAGTCACTTTTGAAAATGAGATTTAGCCGAGTCTGAAAATTGGATTTCCCTAGTCTATTGACAGACTTCTAAAGGACCAGCCAAGTGGGACGGAAAACAGGTTTATAAATGAAATATGTTATTTACTGGCGGAACATTAGGGATGCCTCTGTTGAAGTGTTTTGAATAAGTTTTCCACTGAAATTATTAGTGAACTGAATTCAGAATAAAGTAATGGCTTCATTAGTTGCTATGATACAAAATAAAGTAAAAATTCTCACACTGTTATAACTGCTGGTGCTGCAAAATAAAAGTGCTCTGCATCTTATAGATGCTTCATGTACAACCCATATTTGCAAAACTCCCCAGAATATACAAACAACTACTCTGTTCTTCCCCATCAGGTGCTTGAAAATCTTATTACAGCCTGTTTCTGGGGCTTAGCTGCTTTTCTATAGTACAGTGACTGGTGTGTGATATGTGACTAAAGCAAACAAGACAGAGCACAGAATATAAAAGGATCAAAAAGGGAATGCTCCTCATTAGCCCTGGTTTGTGCTCTCAGAGATGTAACAAACACCTGACTAGCGCTGGAAATATATGCAAAATTTTGTACATCAGTATGTTTCTGTGATTTTCACCAGAGAAGTGTTTACACTAAAGCAATTCTTTTGTACAAACCTATATATCCATGAAGATGTTTGCATCTTAATCTGAAATGAGAAACTGTCACATGGCTGGAGAAAGGTTTGCTGTCCTGAAAAATGACACATCTGCATGAGGAAAATTAACTTCTTATTTTCATGGCAAAGTATTCAGGAGATCAGAAACCCCATTTTGCCAAGCCATTTAAAAGCAAAATTATAGACACTTCCTTCTCCTACCTGGGTGTATTTTCCTCCAAAAGGTGTTTCCTACCTCGGTCATATTTTTTAAAGAAGATGCAAGAGCAATTGGGTGAAATTCTGCTTTGGGGGTTGGACCTTGAACCAGGTGAAGATGACCTAAGGGAAGAAAACAATACAAGTAGTTATCAGTGGAGAAATCTTAGAAAAATACTGTGTTCCTCCTTTAGAGGAAAAAAGATTATTCACTGCATTTATATTACAACCTGTCATTGCTATCTCCCCTGTTGCATTTGTCTAAGATTGAGACATCCTTACATAAAAGAAAATGACAACATAAAACCCACATTAGTCTGTGGAAGCCCTTAGTGAAACATCCTGTATTTTAGCTGTGTTTAGGAAACCAAAGTGAAGGTGGGGTTTCAGAGAAATGCATAGGGGGAAAAAAAGCGCATATTTTTAGGATTATATTACACTATGAGTTATTCTTTCCACTTAATTTCAGAGTGCTAACCTTTGCTGGACTGTTTCTAAGAAGACTGTAAACAAGTGTTTAGCTAACCTGAAAGGCAGAGGGGAAGGTAAAGTCTATTTAACACAGAGTGGTCAGACTTTGACCTCTTACCCTTTATAACTGCACAGCATCACTGCTGATGGATGAAGTGAGTGATACTATGACACCAGATATTGTAACCTAGATCAGCATATTAAATCCAAACAACAAAATCAGCCTTTACTGGAAAAGAAGGAAATCTTTTAGTGCAGTCAGGACTTGAGAAACATCATATCCAAGGTGAGTTTCTCTTGAACATTTGAAATCCTGGAAGACATGGAGGGTGGTGAGAAAAGAATGGCTGAGGCCTAGATCACCCTGCTTTATAGTTTTGAAACCCAACTTTATACTTTATAAAATGTAATAGCAGAGAGCGACTGTGGCACATGAAAAATTTCCCCGCTTCTCTCCCTACCCTGTATTTTCAGACAGTGAATCTATCAGAAAAGTGGTCAAAATGTCATCAGTCTCCAGATGAGTGAATATTTTCGCAGTTTGTTCACCTACAGGTTTTGCTGTGTGGTGGAGATGGAAGGCTTTGGTCGTACAGTCCCGTGTGCTGGGCCTGGGTGCTCACTACTGATGCCAGGTTACTGATGCCAGTTTGCTGGGTTGTGTTTGTCTCTCTATTCAACTGTTCACTTGAAAAAATACTGATCAGGAGCATACAGGGTACTTGGATGGCTCACTCTGCTCCGAAACGGGGGGAATTGTCAGCTTGGATGTCCCAGAAAGCTTCACTGAAGGTGAAGATTTCTAGTCTGTTGGTCAGTGAGTGACTCAGTCTTCATTTTCCCAGGATTTTTTGCTGTCAGAGAGTCATTTCTGGAAACCTGTGGCATCCTGTACCAGAGAGTGACTCGTCTCCCTTTCCAGGCTGGCTCACACAGTATTTGGAGTAGGCTGACTTGTGGAGCGTAGGCTGGGCTTTCTGGAAAATCTGTGGCTGGCAGAAGTAAATTGTCCTGTCCCCTAGTGGGTTCTTCCAAAGGGTCTGGGAATGGAAAACAGTGGAAGAGTGGTACAAATGATCTGTATAGAAGGAGGGAAAATGTCCACTTAATTGTGTGGGTGCAGATGATGATCTGCACAATATTTCACTGAGATGTCTCTTTGTATCTTGAAAGGTGGATTCATCTTTCTCTTATGAATTCTCTCAGAAATTACTCTTCAAAAAAGTGTCAAGGCATGTAATAGATTTGTGTGGCTCTGACAAATTACAGGAAGGAACAAAAACATTTCTTTCTCCTTACTAAAAAATAGGGCAATTTGAGACACTTTTCAACATGAGTAGTTCTAATTTAATGGCATCTCAGTAGTCAGATCTTCTCAGTGAATTCAATGACAAAACACAGTACCATTTGCAGTGGCCTCTGTGTCATTAAAAGAAATTGAACATATTTAGTCTTCCTGATGAATGCTCCTAAAATCATTTTCACTGTTCCTAGGACTGCAACAATTTTCAAAGCAGTTGCCTGGGATTTAACTTCAGAGAACGCTGAAATTCTTCACTGTTACACCAATGTGCCCAAAGATTTTAGGAGTTTCCAGCTCTTCATGAATCTGTGCTTGCTGAGAGATGTCCATAGAAGTGAAAACATTATGATCTGGAGCAAAGAGATGATCAAACACTTTGGATGGCACCATCCAGTAGAAAATTGCCCTGAGCTCCATGAACCAATACCCCAGAGGATTTCGGGAGAGCAGCCTGTGTGACTGCTGGACTGGAGAAATGACACCAAGTTTGGTGGCTGCTTTTGCAGTGGTGTCAGGACAATGTCCATGACTTCTCCAGATTTCTGAGCACCTGTGGCCTGGAGGTACATCTGGTGGTGAGAGATGCCATGGCTGTTGTAGCTGTTTCTGGGGCCATCTTGCATATGCACCTGAGGAGATGGAGTTTTGCAGGTGGTGTTGGCAGTGCTGTTCTCATCCACTACAAGCTGATAATGGACTTTCCAAAATTTACCTTTCTCTCCTTGCCACACTGTCGACCTCAGCTCCTGCAAATAGAAGGAATTGTTGTCCAGTCATCGGCCATGATTCTGTTGGTATACTGCAAGTGAGGAAACTCACCTTATCTGGGGATGAAGACATTTCTTCTAGTGCAGACGTGCACATGGAACCCTCCTTTGCCCCAAGGTCTGATTGAGCAGAGACTGTGGCCTGAACTCCTGTGAGTCCACTTGCTTTTTTTCTGAGGAGAAGAAAGTGTGTGGCAAAGCTTTTTGATTCTCTCGAAGGAAATTATCCAATATAGTTAATTTCAAAATGAACACACTTGCTGAAAAAGGAGTTGCTTGTTTCAGAAGAGCAACTTATGGAAAATCTGGAGGCTTAAATTACACTAATTTTGAGAATATGTACATTCACGGGCTAAGGTTCTTCTTGCCAACTGAAGATCTTAGAAATACCTCCTTCCTACCTGTCAAAGGGAAGCATTGCTCACACAGTGATGAAAATTTCCCTCTCAGCCCCCATCAAAAGAATTGTACATATCTGTTAAAAAGTGGCCTTTATCACTCCAGTTTCAAGAACTTTATATGAAGGCTGCAACTGTAACATCCTAAACTTAAACAAAGAAATATCAGGTGGTGCCCTTCAGTTCTTTATTCTTGAGAAAACTGAAATAGCTTTGATATTGTTTTCTGGTTTGGGAAAGGTGAAAATAAAGGTTCAGTTGTGTTCTGCTCTCTCTGTACCTTTGTAAGCCTAAGCATGTCAGTGTCAAGGGATTCTGAAGATTTTTTCCCCCTCTTTATTTTCAGTCTATTCTTGAAAAAAAAAAAAAAAGCTAAAAGTAAAATATCACTGAGGCAAGCTTTGACACATATATATTCTTACCAAAACTTCTGTTTTGAACACTGATTTGTTTGTACAGGTTCAGTTTGCATATAATCCTGTACTTGTCACTGAAATGTATTCCTTATCAGAAACATGACAGAGAAAATGAGTCTTCTTTAAAAGGAAACACAAAAAGTAAATTGGTAAATGTTTGCATCATGGATTGTGAGAGCTTTCTTCTTAAGCTTTATTATTTTCTTTTACCACTAAGCTCAAGTGAGAACTCTTATTTCACATCATTAACTTATAAAATCTCTTTGGTAATCCTGGCTTGTTATTGGTCCTGCCACTTATCCAGCCTGATTTACAAAGGCTGTCAATGCCTTTACCTCCCTGTGACTTAAATGGGACTTGCAGATGCTCAGCAGTTTTAAATACCAAGCCAATAATTTTTTCAGCAATTTATTTTACCCTTCGATTTTTCTAGTCTTTTGTGAAATAGTATTTTGGCTGAAGTTCTTCATTGTTGGCTTGAATCTCCCTTCCTTCCCTTGAGAAAGAACCTGCTTTGTAGCCAACTTCAGTTATCTCTTAAAAAAGGTATATTTTAGTGCTCAGAATAAATTAACTCATAATAAATTAAATCATCATAGTCAGTAAGAAATCTATCAGCACTGAGTTAGTTTGTTCAGTGAGTGTTGTTCTTTTCTTCTTAAACTCTGTTCCTCTTTTTTAATCCCAGTTGTTTTCATTTTTTTTTTTTTCCATTTGGACTGTTTTTGCTACCACACAAAAGTGTGATTGGAATGTCATACTGAAATGTCACACTGAAAACTGTATTTAGTGTGTGACACCAGTTGATTTGATATCAGGGTTGTAGATTTTGATACACCTAAAAGGGCAGATGAGTCCCTAGTAGATCTTTGAACGGTAGTTATCTTCATCCCTACATCCCTAAGGAGTTATAAAATTATGACCTTTCTGTTGTGGCTTTTTACAGAAAATGACTGAAGTCACTGGAGTGCTGTTCACCTCACACCGGGCCAGGAGCCTGAAGTGCAGAGTTGTGCAGTCTCTCTCAGATTTTATTTCTTGATAGAAACCATTGTCAGCTCCCCCACAGTCACTTCGCTGTTCTTTGGATTTTATCTTGACTGAGGTTTTTTTTCATTTTGTATGCAGATTCTTGAATTCTCTCTTATTACCCCAAATTATTCAGCCTCACGAGTGTGTTATTGAGTTTTTGCAAAAGCCTTGGAGGTGCAGTTTCAATGAAAGGTATATTAAAGAGCTTTGTGGGATTGCTCAAGTAATGATCTCCCTGAAGTGATATTCAATTCACTCTGTGTCTACTTGGCTAATGATGGTCTGAGACACTGGTAATTAGATCTGTGCCTGTTTAGTTTTTCAGAGGAAGAGGAAACCAGGAGAAGGCTGACCTGAGAAAAGGAAAGGCTACGTGATGCCCCCAGATTTGAGGATTAGATAGATAGAGGTGCCTGTCTTTCTGGTCTGTAATGCAAACACAGGAGTAATGGGAAATCTGTAGAAAAACATTTAGTGGGACACAAAAACCCCTCAATCAGAGGTCAGCAACCTCAAGCTGTTAATAAACACCCAATTTTCATTGCATATGCATTCATGTCCCTAGCAGAAAATTTTATGCAACAGAAGGAGAATGTGTGAAGTGTGTGCTGAAAGGCCTCAGTTCAGAGAAAATGGTGAAATGAAAAGTTGGAGATGAGAGAAGCAGTGAGGGAAAGTGAGGAGAAGCCAGGAAAGAAATATCGACTCAGATACAGCCGTAAAGAGACGGAACTGGGAATAGGATGGTTAAAGTACAAGAAAGGTAGACACGGAAAATAACACTAGAGGAAATGAAAAGAAGAAAAATTGCAAAGAAAATGGAAAGAAAATAATGGGAAAGAAGAAAGATGGGAGAAAATAGGGCATAGTTGTGTTGCTGCCAAAAAGCTGTGCACCGGCACACTACAAAGATTAGAAACATAAAAATAATCCCTTTTTCCTTCTGCAGGGAACAGATTTGTGAGATTGAGGCTGGAAAGCATTGTTCCCAGCAGTGATTTTGGGCACAGTGAAAATGATTATTTGTCCCTAAAAATTTTGATGTTAGCAAGAATGGCACTGGGGAAGTGGCTGGTGGGAGAGTGTGGTCCCACCAGTGCAGTAGTTGCTCTAAGAAGCAATATTACCTTTCAATTAACTTAATTTATGAACAGATCAAACACCAAACCCTTAATTAGGTGTCTCACATGGGACTGAATGACCAAACCTGAGAATGTTTTTATTTATCTGCTCAGGATTCAGTTTTGGTGGCAGCACAGGCTTTTGGCAGGAGGGCCTTGCATGAAGCAAGTTCTGGCTCCAGAGCCAAAGTACAGAAGGTGTTGCTGGACCCCATCTCTGTGGGAGAGGAACTAGAACCAGACACAAACTGCAAGTGAGATTTCCTATTCTGGGCTTCCAGGAACAGCATTTGAGGACACATTAGGAAGTTACACTGTTCATATGTCAACTGGGCATGGACACGTGCCTGTCTTTGGCGGTTGCTTTGACACTGGGATCTTGTGAACAATTACTTGGGTTTTCAGCTGTAGGTTTAAATCTACTGCATCTTTCTGAGGTGCACATAGCACCACGTGCTCAGGTGGAAGGCCACCTCTGCGGAGGTGGTAAGGATTTTCTAATTTTTGTCAAGATTGTATCTGTCTTGGGTTTGTTTTGAAACTCACTTATTCCTCATAGAATTTATTTTATTAATTACTAGCATGTGTTAGAATTAGAAAGAGCTATTTCTTTCAGCTTTATTAATATCTACATCTAAACAGTCTGCTGGGAAATGCATGTTGGAAAGGAGCATTGGAGGAGTTAATATGCTTAACAATCTCTTTGGTTGTCAGAATAATTAATGTTTCCAATAAACATGCTAATTAGTTGACATGGAGAATAATCTTCCCGTGTACATGTTGGACTTTTTCGTATTATCCTGAATGCAAACACCACCTTATCATATCCTTACCTTTGAACACTAACTCTACATCATTTCCTGGCTTTAGACACTTGTTCTTGACTATACAAAGGGCAGCAAAAAGACTTAATAAAATCTGACAGCAGGCAGCTTTTCCTGCCTGGAAAGATTAAATGCTTAGCACTTTGCATTTCAATTACCTAAAACTAATGGAAAAAATATTTTACACTTTAGCCCCTTATTTGGCAAATTGCTTGAAGGAAAAAATATTTCTGGTCTAGAATTACATTATTTTAAAACTGAAAAGTGGATTAATCTATTGGCTGCAATATATAACACTGCTTTTTTTTAATTAAGCAGATATTATGCAAATTTTAATCAATACTATTGTGTATCTTCTCTTTGCTAATTCAGCTACTGCCAGAATTTTAGCTCTTTCATAATCTAAAAGTATATTTTAGAAGTGCTTGTATAAATTGTTTCCTATAAGTCATGACTATCCTAATCTTCATAAATTAGCTAAAATAGTTTCTTATCCTTGCCAAGGCCCATAAATGAATGTAATCAGTAGAGATTTTTCTATTTGAATGGTCATTGTATAGAATAAAACACCAACTTGAATCCCAGTTCTTCATTTGTGCTGTTTGAACCCAGATTTTTTCATGCAGAAGGATGGTTATTTAAAGCAGCACATAAAAAACAACTTGAATCAGTGTTTACAGAATACTATTTCCATAAATTGTAATTATATCCTTCTTTTTCAGCACTGCATATTTCAGTTTTAACAAGTGCTTGGCTTATGGATAAAGGACTTGCCAGTTCTAACATTTGAAGTGCAGAGCAATCGTGTATTTCCCTGCAGGTACATCATAGTTTAAATATTATTAGTAAGAGCAAAAAAATCTTTTTTGATCACGAAGTGAATGATGCAGAACATGGCCTGAAATTATGTATGAAATATAGCATAATTTTAAAGGCAGAGACCTTGATGCTTCCGAGTTACTCAGTCAAATGTTCCCAGTGTAGCTGTCAATGGCATCTCTTGAGTGATGTTGCCCTTTTAGCCTGGGCAGTTGCCAGCATTCCCTCACTTATTCTCATCCCTTGGGAGTAGAAATGATAATATGGGTGAAGTGTTCCAAGGGAGCAGCCCCATTTATTAACATAGATTACACAACATTTCGTTCTCTTTGACTGTAGTGGAGGTGGGCTGCTTTTAGGGAGGCCTCTCCAGCAGGTCCTGCTTAAAGAGGAACAAAATTCACTCTGCTCCACATTTGCTCCTGCCTCTTTCTTGCTTTGGCTTTGGCATGTCCCTCCTGCAGAGCTCAGGTTATGTCAGCAGTGCTGAGCAAGGGCTGTTAGTGGGAACCCAGCAGACCTAAACAACAGCCATACAGAGGTGTTGGTGTTTAAATTGGTTTTCTCACTGTAGTAGGGGATAACTGGTTTTTAAGACAAAGAAATCTGAGAGAATGTGAAAATTTTGGAAATATTTCTGCATGGGGAACTCTCCAGTTTACCGTATCTATTACCTCTGTGACTATGGAGCTTCCTGAGGATGAGAGAAAAGGCTCAGTTAGTGCAGGAACACAAAGCAGTTTCTTGTGCCTATTGGTTTTCAAGTGCAAGGCGTGACCAGCTGCCAGTAATTCATGCATTAGAACAAGAAAAGAGCTGTCATTAAAAATTCCCGTCTAGTTTTGTTCTGAATTTTCTGAGGAAAAACTGCAGATGTATTTTTGTAGTAGAGGTATTTTGTTTTCAAGTTCATGGTATGCAGTTTAAATAATGTCTGATTTCTCCACACTACTTCATGAAATAGAAAAGTGACTTCGTAAGATTTTATGAATTGCCTCACAAGGATTTGAGCAGCAGTCCGTCAGACGACAAGAATCTGGGAAATGGCTGACAGATCATCCAGTCACCAACTCCCTGAAATACCGGCTTTTCTGCTACTCTACTTTTTTTGGTGATTTCCAGTTAGGAAACATGTAATCTCAATGATTGTTCTGAAAATAGCACCAAGTGAGACATTCAACCCAAAGAGATGCATTTCCTCAAGATGTAGTTGGATACAGGTTTGGAAAAATTGCTCAGCGGACTTTCACTGTTAGCGAGGAGCCAGTTAATGTGTTGTAGCACTGGCTGAAGAGAGTGGTGAGAAGATTATAAAGATGGGTTTGTGAGTGGGAAACTTTCAATTTCTGTTTGTTTTTTTTCTTTTTTTTTGTTCCTTGTTTTTTTGTTGTTGTTTTTTTTTCTGTTTAAACTGGAGATATACACTTACAACTATTTATTTGTTGATGTTGTTGACTGCAGCTGATGCAAACATTTTACACTAGTTGAACCTTTCTTTTACCTCTTCTGCCTCACTGCACAGTCTAACACAAAATATACATTTTCAACCCTAAGATTTTAATCAGAAAGGCAAAGACATTTAATTAGTACCTCAGTCAATAGAAAGGGCTGCATGAAAATTTGTTAGGCAGTGTTTGCTCTACACTTCCCACCAGCTTGAATGTATTTATTTAAGAGTCTGCATAATAATCAATAGTTAGAAATCTGCAGCGCGGAAAAGATAATCGAGTGGTTTGGGATTGCTGTTTTTGGAGAATTCTGTTGTCTCATCATTTTTAAATACCTCTACTGAAGTAGGGATAGTAAAAGGGAAAAAGGCATGTTCCTGGGGCAGAAGAGCTGTGGGCAGAAATCGACTATAATCTCCATTATCTCATTAAATGCTCTCATCGCTGACAAACAAAATCAGCAAAGAGTACTGTGGAAGTGAATTATGTCCTCTGTCTCCTGTTTGCCATGGCAACATGCAAGTGTCCCCTCTGAGACCACAACCTTGAAGCAAATAGATAGTTTTAATTATCTAATTTTTACAATAAATGAGGCCTGTCTATTGGAAATCTATATGTGATTGGCAATGGCAAAAGGTAACTGTGAATATATCCAGTTCAGTGCTGGTTAATTTACAAACTCTTCTGAACTATAGATAGCAATGTTATTTCTTGAAATGAACAGGGACAGTATAAGTAACAGGGGCAAAATAAGCAAACTTTGTCTTTCTTCTTAATGGCTTTAAATTGTTTGAATTTGTATTTACTTACAAGTGAGCTGTGGCTGGAGATCCTCATCTGGAGGTCAGGACCCTTTATGCCACAATAGATAACTGAAGATAATCACTGCTTTGCTTGAAGTTCAGTCAAAATTTATAGCAAGATGCCAGACATGAAAAATAAGCAAATAAAGGTGACATTTGCCACAGTAACAGCTTAATAGAATCAAACAGATAAGCTGGCAGCAGCTCATGACCGCTTTACGAGGAATTGTTCTCAACTGTGCAGTGACATTTTGCTGTTAAACAACTCGTTGTTTTCTCAAGTTTTGTATGTGGTTTTGCTTAATAATCCCCAAGTACCTTCCAGTTTGTTTTAGAATTATGGACACTAAAAGGACGGCCAAAACTTTATTCTTGGCCTCTATTTGGCACAGAGGCTTTTATGCAGTGAAATATCTTGCCCAAGTGAGGAAGTGCTGCCCCTTGCCCAGGCAGCCTTTGTGACATGCGGCGTTTTCTCACCTACAAAAGAGCTTTTAACCATAACCTTAATCCTGGAACTGTGGGAAATCTCTGAGATATGCAAAGCCACCGATAACTTGAGGGTTAGGTTAAGGGCACTTTCTAGGAAGCCACTGGAGAATGAGGGACATCCAGAATGTCTCTGTGGTTGTGTCCTTCCTGTGCCCTGTCCTGGGTACAGATAGCTCCGTGTCCACGTAAATTGCCACACTGTTGCACAGACAGGAACGTGTCTAACAAAGGCACACGGATTGGTGCTAATAAATGGAAATCTTTTAGTCTACAGGGGCTTATAGAAACTACAAGCAGTGGCTTCTGCAGTCTGCAGGAATGGGGACCATTTGTTGTCCGTACTGGTCAGGAAGACCATGATGGACATCCACCATGGGACAGGCCAAGCCATGTCTCCAAACATATTACAATTCTTTTTCCTGCCCATTGGTTTAACTCCCTCCTTGTGTGAATTCTGCTCAGGGGCTTAAAAATATTAGGAAAATATTAGGAAGAAGGCATTTCTTTATTTTCAGAGTAGTTCTTTCTTTTCCTGTGAGTTCTTGTTTGTGAGTGCTGAAATCTCCCAGGATGAGAGTGGGGTATTTCTCCAGCATGGCTGGCAGTGTATCCCTGGATGCCTCTTGTGGATTTGTTTAATCTTTGGTCTATAAATGAACATAAAATGAGAGTGTTACTCTTGCAGGAGACTAAACTTCACATCCCTTAAGTTGCTATTATTAAAGCCTGTCAAGGAACCTGTTTGAGCTTTGGTAAAAAAATACAAAGGCAGTCAAATTCTTTAAGAAAAATGTTAGAAAGGTGGATTAATAAAATTCTGAGCCAGGTAGTAAAAGTAGTGGAGGGGCTACAAGAGTGAGGGAAAGCTTTGGAGAGCCAAATGCTCCCTGCATGTTTGGGAGGAGCCCATTCACACAGTGAGCACACACCAGCTACACGCAAATTGTCTCCTGTGTACAGCAAACAACCGCCAGCATTTCTTGTTGCCCTTGCAGCACGTCAGGAAGACTATTTCTTCAGCCCTTTGGAAGGCCTTTTCTTCATGCCATCTGTACAACTTAGATACGATGTGCTAAGTATGGGAAGCTTCTTATTGATAACTTCCGCCAATTTAGATACAAAGACAATCAGTCTTTCTTTCAGTAAAATGGCAGCCTAGTGTCCAGATCAATAACTGTGTCCATCTCTGTTTGGATGATAGAACAGAATCAACCTTTTGCTAATATTTTGTTTACAGATATAGAAAATGCCATCCAAAAAGATCACATCTGCCTGATTTTTTACTGAATACTGATCAAAGAAGATCTAGTGCCTATTAACCAGGGAAATGTACTTGAAAAGAAAGAGAAATGTAAATGTTGTGTTCAAGGCAGCAGAAGGCTCAGAAGTGGATCAGTTAGCAGCAAGTGAATATTCCTCCTTTACTGGGAGTACTGGTGGCACAGGCAATCCCTGCTGCACTTCCCTGGGTCCTGCTGCCTGCTCAGAGTGAGGGATGTGATGGGACACGGATTCTTTCTGCATGAACAGCAGACAACACCCCCTGTATAGGGCTCAGCATCTCCTGTGGGCATGGACATCATAGCAAACTGTGTTCTCCCTTTGTGCACGCAGTGCAGAAAAGAAGAGCTGCTGGGAATTATTTTCAAATGTAAAATATGGGGAAATCCTTCTGTTTAGCAGCAGCTTGTCCATGACAACGACCTCAGAAGGATATAATGACTAATGTATTTTCACTAATCCTAGCCCAAGATTTAATGTAGCAGCTGAGCTGAAAATTTTGCAGTGCTTGAAATCCGGTATTTCTAACTTTGCCTTCTTTTTTTTGGCCTTATATAGGTCACAAGATTTATTAAAATTTGATGTAATTACAGCTTTGACCCATAAAATCTGCATGGATGATTTTAAAGCCAAGGATAGTGCAGCCTTGAGATAAAATCTTTAAAGGAGGCTGTGAGTTATATCCTGAGTTATAAATCTTCATGGGATTGATATATGATGGAAGAGTATAGCCTGCCATAGCACACAGTGTGAGAGTTACCACTCTTACTCGAATTTAGAAAGTACCATTGCATTCCAAGTCTGCTCAGTGAAATCAGAAATACATGATGAAACAGGGCCCTTTCCAGAGAGCATCCCAGAAAGGTGCATAAATAAGTACTCAGGCCCCTTGGAAAATAGATGGGTGTAGGTAATACCTAAAGGTTTATGTTGTGTCCTGCCAAAAAATTGGATACTTTTAAGATAATATGAGGGAAGAGTGTTCCATGCTATTATGCATTTAATTTTATTTTTATGGCACAGTTTTTCATATTGTACAGGATAACTGAATGCAGCAGCTGGATTAAAAACATTTATGTCTTGTTTCCTACGGAGAGAAATCAATCCTTTCCTTTCCTTGATGTATTTCCTATAGAAGAAAATCAATTTAATGTATTTTCTTTTATGCGAGTTGGTTAGTGATTGGAGGAGGAGGAAAATTATAAGATTTATGTGAGTGTAATGAAAGAAAATTCTTATGGCTGGCAATTAAAATTATTAAATTTACAATGAACACAAATATTCAAGAAGGATCCTAGAATAGAGTTTCTATGAGGTTTGAAATGGACTTTGCAGTGAGCCAGGACAGTCATGTGTCAACCACCAGAATTAATTCAAGGAGACTGCTAGAAAATGAGTTTTAGTGAAAGCCAAATTTGATAGATGCCCAAATGCCAGTTCAGTCTCCTGAGCATGTTCTTCTGGTTCTCGCCAAGGAATGAGAATAAAAGCCAGCCTATCTGACAAACATCCAGGAGATCTTTATAAAAAAAGATGCTGCTGTCCCTGCAGTGTGATTGCCTTGTTTTCTTTTCCCCCAAAGAATTGATGATTGAAAACAGAGAGATAACTCGTTGCGGTTTGGTTCAAGGCGAGAAGAGGAGATCATGCAGCAATGAAAAAATGCAATACAAAATAAAACCAGCCTGATCAAAGCTATCTCGATCTCTGATGGAAACACAAAACTCTGCACCGTGCTGAAGGAAATGAAATATGGAAATTCAAGCACCCCAATTGCAACCTCGGCCTCCCTCTCTCACCCTACTCTGGCAAATATTTGGCTCTGGGCCTGCACGCAAAACCCAGGGAGGGGCAGTGAGGGGCATTCCTATGGGGGACCCTTGGCATGGTAAATGCTTTCACACTGCAGCAAAGTGCTCAGAACTAATACTGTTAATGGACAGTAAACTGCAAAGAGAGATCAGCGTCCCTGATGATTTAATAAACACATGGCAGAGGTTAGAGAAGGATTAGATTTCCACAGACAACCATTTATTTCACTGGAAACTTTTCTGAAATGAAAACTTTCTGCTGAGAAACTACATTTCTTCAGGAGAAGTTTCCCTGGACAAATGTCAGCATTCTGAAACAACCTCTATGGGAGGAGGAGTCCTCTTCCCACTGTCAGTAGCTAGAATCAAACCTGGTGACTGCAGGGATATCTTCCCACCCCACGAAGGGATTGTATGGACAATAAGGAAAACCCATCCTTGACTTGTTTTAGAAGAAAAAACGTTATTAGAAGAGACAGTACAGATTGTGTGATTTCCTTTATATCGCATTTTCCGAAAAAAAATGGACTTTACTAGTATATTTAACAAATCAAAAGCAGCAGACATACTCTCTTTATCAGTGGTGTTGATGTCAGTGATTTTTCAGGCATTCACAGCCACACTGTTGCTTTTTTCACTGGTAATTATTGAATATCAAACAGCAAAGTCTTATTTAGGTAGTGAGATAATATTTTTTAAAGTAGCTCTCATAAAATGGCCTAAATTTTGGTAGGTTTTACTGTCTTTTCATTTCTTTGTGGCAAATCTGCTGAGTTTATGAGTAAACATTTTAAACATTTTTCTCTGCAAATCCACAAATCAAGATGCATTCTGCCTGACAGCACCTCATTTGTAAAGATCTTGTCAGTCAGAACTTGTCTTCAGCAACATGTCTCTTATAAAGATGCCATTTTGGGGAGTTTTCAGTCAAGAAGAGAAGAGGTATTAGAAATTGGAGTTGGGATCTGTATGTAGTGCATGGATGGGATATGTTGACAGCCAAGAGCACTCAGCACCCACGACAGGGGCATGTCAGCACCTCCTCTTTAAATAAGGCACCATCACGGTTTTCAATTTGCTTTCTTGAGCTCCTTTTCTTCCTCCCAGTCCCTGCCAGGGCTGGGCTGATGGGTCTGGTGTTGGATGGGAAGGGAGAGGGGAGGGGGATGCCTGGAGGGGTCTCACTTTGGGGCAGGTCACCTTCTCCCAGTGTCTTTCCGGAAGAAAGTCTCTCTCAGACTTATGCCCTAAATCTTGCTGATTCTCAGGGCAAAGCTTCCACTGCTGTGCTTCCAAGGAGTTGGGAGCTGTGCTGGCCCATGAGTGCCTGCTGTGTGCTGCTTGCTCCGGGTGTGTTGATGACACACTGCCCTCATCAGCCAAAATCTAAAACACCAGAGTGACAGAGGTCAGGGAGACTACATGGGCTTCGGCTCAAAGTTCACAGGAGAAAATAGCACTTAAGGTGCTTTGTATGCCTCCAGGCAGCATTTAGCTTCAGAATGGAGGTCAGGCAGTTCATGACATTTAGCAGCTGTGATGTCCTGGTCTGCCTTTTGGCCCCTCTGCAGGCAGCATCTGTGTTGTTCCATCACTGTGAGACCCAGGTAGATCCCTAGAAGTAGAAGTCCTCTTCCCACTGTCAGTAACTGGAGTTAAACCTGCTGACTGCAGTGATCTCTTCCCTCCCTGTCAAGTGATTCCATGCAGAATAGGTAAAGTCCATTCATGACTTGTTTTAGGAGAAAAAAATTATTAGAAGAGACAGTTCAGGAAAAAGGAGATTGTGTGATTTCATTACTACTGTTTTCCCTGTGACTTGATGCTTGCACCTTCCATGGATAACATCAGGCAGGGTGCAAAGTCCATCAGAGTTTTATGGAGAGGAGAGGGAAATAAAGAAAATATGCCATTATCCGTGAATTTAGTGGCAAAATTTTACTGGTCTCTCTCTGTCACAGGTCATGGGAATTTCTTTCATTACTCACTTTGTTTAAGTAATCACACTAGGGTAGATTTGGCCCTCAGTGTTTCCAGTGGGAAGTCTTAATTTATCTGAGACTAATGTTTCGCATGGTGCTTAGAAAATATCAACTTTTTTCCAGCTAAAGAAAAAAAGGAGCTAGAATTAAATAACTGTGTTGGGTCATATGGAAATTTTGAGTTGTGTCAAGGTTACTGTTTCTCTGCAGTGATAATAGAAATTAAACAACCTCGGAATTCATATTTTGGGGAAAAAAAAATCATTCACACCTAACTTATTATTATTAATGACATAGTTCAGCTCATTGATTTTATATCCCATATGGTTTAGCTAATGATTACAGAAAGGCCTTCAAAGATTGTATATTAATGACATCAATTATCACAAATCATAGGCTTTGTGGATTGTCGTGAATATCAAGTGACACTTAGGATATGAACAACAGCATGTGACACGTAAAGTTATGTGAAGCAATTAAGGTCATGAAAACTTCGCTTAGTACCTCTGTTTAAAAAAGTTATTCCATCATAATAATGGTCAATTCTCAGCAGACAAAAAAACCAAAAAACCTTCATCTTGTTTCCTTCTGGGCATTTAGTAACGTAGTTCCCACCTGCTGTGTAACATTTTATCACATCATTACTAGTGAAAACATTTTGCACTGGCAGCACTAATTGAGTAGAATCTTTCACACATTATTTTACAGGAATAGGTACCCTGAGTTTTGCACACAACCATGTTCTTTGCTATAAAGTTCCTCACTTGTAATAAGATTTTTTTTTTTTTATAAGCCTGATTTTACTAACTTTTTAAAAAATAAAAGACCAAAAACCAGGGAATAAGGAGTAGGGGGTATTTGATGCAGCACTGTGCACCCGTTGTGTTGTGTGGTGTTTTGGTTTTTCTTGGTCTGGGGTGGGCATGTGTGTGCCTGTACAGGGACATCACACTGCATTTCACAGTGGAGGCAGAGTGACAATCAGTGGTTTTGATTAATTATCCCATAACGATCATCTGTGGAGAGCCCACAGCCGGGCGGATTTCCCGGCTCCCTGCCACCTGCCTGGGGAGCTGCCTCGCGGTGTCTCTGCAGTGGTGGCAGAACGGGATATGGTTAAGGCTGAGTAACTTGCTGCCCTCCGTGTTGGGCACTGGTGACGTTTGGGTTTGTGGGAGGGCAGTTGTGGGGGGACACTGAGCTGGGTAAAGGGCTGGGGGATCCACCATCTGAGGGGGCTGCTGTTCCTTCGGGGGCTGTGAGGGCTTCCTCGCAGCAGGAAAGGCTGCTTCCACCAGTGTCAGGATGGTGAGGGGGGCACAGTCCATCTGCCTGCTCCTGAGTGAGCAAATGGTTTCTGCACCCCGCCAAAAACCAGCATAAGAGAAATAAGGCGATGTGTGAACCGCTTCTGGACTGTCCTTGGTGCTGAAATCTGTGCATGGGGCTGACCAAGACACCTGAATTATCTTCACTGTGAGCTTTGGATAGGATAGCTCACAGATATTACTGTATTTCAGTGTAAAAGAAAGTAGTTAAAACTGAGTCTTTTTTTAGCTGAGAAGATGAACCACAAGAGTTCTGCTTTTAGGAGGCTTATAAATGCTTATGAGTGCCATGGATCTGTTTAATGCTCTGTTCCACTGCAGCTTTCCTTTGAAGTGAAAGACTTTTGATAAAAGTGATGTACTTTATGCTTGGAGCAGGATTTATACTGTGGTGAGATATGAAGAGCCTTGGCCAAGGATATGGAGCTTGTTGCACAAGTTCCTGTGGACAGACAGACACAGCTCTGTCCTGAGGAACACTCAGGATACATCAAATGTCACAAACCTTCAGCTCAACTGCAAAAAAAAAAAATTGTGGTTAAGGGCTAATTCTTCCAAAAAGCTCTTGAAAACTGGAATTAATCTATCTGATGCCTTTTCTCCATGGCCTAATAAGAATCCCAGCAAATATATCAAACAGGATGTAAAGGGAACTGCCGTGGTGTAAGCAGGGAGAGACTGACTGAAATCAAGTTTGTTGAGCAAGGGATTCATACTCCCTCACATATGTGATGTTAAAATCACCTGCAGAGGTGAAGAACTGCATTGCCTTTCTAGGCATTATATTATTACTAACATTTGCTCACAGTTTCTGCCTTGTATTGATCCGTTGCCTCCTCATGTGCCCGTAGGGATGCCAACCTGGGGAGCAATTTGCCTGAGCTGAGTGTCTGTGGAACTGCACAGGGAAGGTTCCTGTGGATGGCTCTGCCACGGGGATGTTTTCTCGCTTCAAAAAGTGAACTTTCAAAAAGAGTGATTTGAAGTTTTTGCTGACTAAGTGCCCAGTGACATCACGAAGACGGTCTCACTGCCACTGCTTGGTTCAGTAAAGCACAGAAGTTAAATCACATTTTGGGCTCTGGGATGGTTTCTCCTTGATTTCAGGAAAGCTGCTTTGCTGCTGACTGCCTCACTCTTTGAGGAATGGAGGGCAGTGATGTTTGTCAGCTTTGCATAGAGTTTGTGATAATTAACATTTGAAGATGAAAAGCTACTTGATTTTGTAACGGGATTTTGGCTTACGTGTCTGCTGATGGGAGACAAGAAGAGCAATAGCTGAAATTGCTCAAAGACAAAATCCAAATAACTTCTAATTCCACTGAGGTTTAAATAAAGCCTCTGTAGCACATTCATTTTCCTTAGGGATGTGCAATAACTTAGAAAAAGTGTTATAATGGACAAATATAGATTTTAAGTCTCACTCAGCACTGTGCTGCCTTCTTTGCTGTGCAGTGATGCTATGAATTTTCTCTTCAGGCTGCCAGCCACTGACTCAGCTTCACATCATCTCTCACCATTAAACTCTGGGTGAGTTCAGTTTTAAAGTGAGACTCTGAAGGGGGGTTATAGAGGAGATGAACTCCTTGAATTTTATGTTTGAACTGTGGTAATCCAACTTATCTTTTTAATGTTTTTTTGAAGAGCAAACTCTTTTTTTTTTTCTCTTTCCTTTTTTTTTTTTTTTTTTTTTTTGGTGCCCTGTGGCCCAGTATATCACCTTGGATCCAAATTACAGAAGTTCCAAAGCCATTTCTAGATCCATGGCTTTGACATTTTGGCACTTCCTTGTTCCTTATCAGAACCGAGTCTGAGGCTAAAAATTGTAGTGTCATCTGCAGTGTTGAAAAATAATTTGGTTCAAACATATTTCAGTCCTTTCAAGGATCAAAAGCCTAATAGATGAAAACACAGCATGTCAGAGGCTTTGAGTGCTGATTTGAGACATGTCAGACTCAAATTACCTGCTTCTTCCTTAGAGTTAGAATGAAATGCTAAAGATGCACTGGACAGAACCCAAAGTAAAATGAAAAGTCTTCCTACCAGGCTGGTAGAAATCTTGTGTCCTCTCATTCCTCGCCCTGAGTTAGTGCTGATAGTTATTTACCACTTCAAAATCCTTTCTTTTGTCTGCAAGCAACTGATGTGAAGTGCCCTGTAAGAGAAATCTGAGCATTCAGAGGTGTGTGCCTTGGTACAGTATGACAGTGCTCATGCAGAAAGACGTGAAGGAATTTAATATTATTAATTGCTAGCTGATTGATTGGATTTACAAGAAATGGTCGAACCTTAAAACCCCCAAATAATCATTTCTCACACACAAAAAGGAATTTATTATGCTATTAACTTTGTTCCTAGCAGGTTTTCCGAAGTGAAGTCACTAACTGCAATGAAATTTTTATTGCACATTTTAATTTATTTCTCCCTCCAGTTAAGAAATGTCTCAGAGATGTATTTTGCTGTTCTCTAGTGTTATTATTTGTCATTCACAAAGATAAACATTTGTAGCTACTTATTCCACCCATTCTGAATTTGAAACCTATGTAGCGTTTCCTTCCTACTCCTGGAAGGTCAGAGACGAGTGATATCAATAAAGAGTTTAGTTTTTAGAGGACTGAATGAGAAGGACCAGAGGCCTTCTGCACACATGTGGCAACACAGAGGAAGGGAGTGAACTTGGAGGCAAACAGTAACAACTCAGGGCATTTTAGTGCTAAGACTACCTAAGGGGGGTATGGATTTACCTCACCTGAAGCATCCAGGTTAAGAAAGTAATTGCACTGGGATGTCTGCATAATCAGTCCAGAGTCAAAGGTGCTTCCAGGGGGAATGATCTTTTCCTGTGTATTACATGGGGTCGCCTGCAACTACATTTCTACCCAGGCACTCTGAGTGCCCCAAGCTAATAACTTCTTGGTGCTCAGTACTGCTCCTATAATTGGTTTATGCTCTGCTTAACTGAAGCAGCTGAGGGTTTAGGTGCTGTGCCTCCATAATAGAAGTTTTCACTGGAGTCAAAATTTTCCTTCTTGGGGGAAACCATTCTCTGAGAAATAAAGTACCAGAGGCTTGTCTTTATTTTATGTGGATGACTATGCAGGGGACCTGGGGAAAGGGATTAAATACTTTAGACTGAGACCAACTGCTTTTTGACCTCAGCACAGATCCAGTGCAGTGGGTCTGCAAGCTACTGGAAGTCTAAATTTCAGTAAGGATGTGAAATTTCAGCCTCAAAAAGGCAGACTCTGATACTTAGTAGTGTAAAAGTTTTTGACAGAGAAGTACCCAAACAGAGACTTAAGAGTGGGTTTTGATTGTATAAATAATGAATATTTCCCAAGTCTTTAGTGAGAGGTTCTTATTTCCTCCAGTATAAGGAGCATCTCTGTGAATAAAATATGTCAGGTTTTGTCAAACCATTTATTGTTTGCAATATTCCTGGAAGATTTCCATCCACTCGCAAGTAGTAGTTGATGTAAGAGAATACAAAAAGGATCAATACTAAACCCATCTTCACAGCTCAGAAAATCTAGTCTGGGAGTCAGATTAATCCAAGCTTCAGAAATAATTGGAGCGGTGAAATGTTAGTTGCCTCTCAGTGGATTTGGCAAACAGACATTTCCTCTCGGTGTTATCCAGACTGCCAAGCCCTTGAAGTTTTCCCCCTTGTGTCTGAATTTGCCAGCCCTGGGCAGTGATCCCAGGACACTCTGGCCCCAGACACCCAGGTGCTTCAGTGAGTGGCTGTGGGCAGCACTGTGGCCACGCATGGCACTGCTGAGGTCAGAGCAGTGAGGGGACCCAGTTACGAGGTGCTTTCTCTTTCTGCCTGAAAGTTTCTGGTTTTCACTTCAGGCTCACCCATAACCCTAAAACACAGGGATGCATGGCCAGTCATTTGCTTTTCAGAGCTGTTACATGCTCCTGTGTTCTTCTGATAAAGATAATTTTTAATGGGAAACTGCTGCCAAAGCCAGGAACTTTTGCAAAGGGATGAGCATCTCCGACAGCTGGTGCTGTTAGACTCTAACCTTGCTGAGGAGAGTTTATGGGATTGCTTTGAGACTTACTGCATGGATCAGATTCAGCCTCCTTTCTCTTTCACTCCTGTCAAATACTGTCTGACTGTGCTTTCCCTGCAGCTGACTGTCAGTATGAGATACCGAAACAGGAAAAGTAAACTTTCTTTATTTACGTGTCAGACAGAGGGGCCTGTAGCAAAAGGAGATGATGCGAAGTATAAAACCTTCAGCCAAAATGCTTGGGAAAGCATTAAGGCACTGCTAAATGCACAGGGTGTTACACCATAGTGTACCAGCTCTGTTGTCACCCCCTGCACCCACAGTGCAGGCAGAAGGAGTTTGTGAGAGTGGGCACCAATTAAGAAGTCACACACCTCTGAACTGTCATGTCCTTCATCTCATAACAGATTTTATATCAAACAAACAAAGAGTAGCATTGCTCTGACTCACTCGTGTGCCCAGACTGGGCTCATAATTCTCCATGGGTGGAGGAAGAGGAAAGTTAGAAACGACAGCTTTTACAGATAATCACCATTTAATACTTCATAATTTTCCCTTTATGTATGTTTGTAAAGTGAAATTCAAGCAAACTGATGACTTAGGAACTTTATAATAACCCTTGTGGGGAAAAAAAATTGACCAAATCCTCCTTCTGCAGAGGTGCCTCTTTAGCTGCTGCTCCCCTTGCATTTCAATGTCCCTCAGAGGTGACAAACCAAATGACACACAAGCTGCACAACAGGAGACGGCTGCAAATGTGTCACAGCCCTCAAACTGTTTTTCTTGCAAGTTTGTTTTGTGTTTTGGTAATCTTTGTTTTTCCTGACCAGCAGGAATGGGGTGTGAGGATGGATGTGCAGAGGATGTCCTGCAGTCACACTGCTTATGTAGCTCAGAGGTGTGAGCGGGGTTTTCAGAGCGGCCTCTTGGGCTGTTGGAAATGGATCCCAGTCTGCCTGCACTGTGGGTTGCAGAGTGACAGCATTTCTGGACCCCAAACCCAGACGACCTCAGTTTTGCACCCTTGGCTGGTGGCACTGTGTGCTGGGGAAGAACTGAAGTGCTGTCAGTATTCAACCCTTTGCCATAACCATCTCTAAGGTTGCTTTGTAGCCAGCTAAAGCTGGGAGTGCTATAAGGGCACAGCCTCAGAGCCTGCTGCAATGCCTGTGCACTGCAGCGTGACAGGCACAGCTGTGTCCACTCCTCTGACGTGTTCTTCAGGTGGCTTTCATGAGCAGCTGAACTGTGAATGGGTTTCAGTTATCAAGAAAAACCTGTGAAAAACCTGACACTGAACGTGACACCACTCATGGCATCCAGAAGTTATTTGAAAATTAATGGAAGATTATTTCCCACAGAGCCCACATCTGTGTGTGGTTGCTGTCAGCTACTGCAATGTTTTACATGACAGCATGTGCAGAATGTTTTTAAAAGAAAAAATATCTTTCTGGTTTAAAAAAAAATAAAAAAAATAATGCAGGTGCACAATTAGCAGTTTCAGCAGTGAGTCTGCAGTTCATCAGTACAAATGTTGAATGTGCAAACATGCAAATACTATTAATTAACTGAAAGATAATAACATGATAGGAGCAATACATACATTTTTTAGCAAGAATAAGCATATATTTAATTTTCTCTCATCATGAGAGCTGTTTTTAATTTTGTTAATATTTTTCTAATGATTAAATGTTGACAACACATATATTACTTGCTATAAGGCTAAATTAATGTGTGTGACTTAATTTAAGCTCAATTGTCATGTCATACCATTGAGATTTCTTCGGAACGATTTTAAAAGCAAGAGAAATTTTAATACAAATAGATGAGTTTTTATGTTTATTTTAATTTTTTTTATTTTATTTTTGTAATTATCTCTTCAGGGTATTTTTTCAGCTATATGCATGAATGTTTCAGTCTTGGTAAAATTCTCATGTAGTAGCTTTTATCCAGCTAAACTTGTCCTTAGTGTAACACGTTGGTGTGTTTGGGCTGTTTTGAATTAGTCCTTTGTGGCGCTGGGTAAGACCTGAAGGACAGCACAAAAATGAGACCGTGTTTATTAGGATTCTTAAAAAACTGTTACAAGTATTACCATGAGGGAGAAGGTTCTGAATATCTCCAGAGTTTCATAGCAGAAAGATTAGAAGGGTTGCTGTAGGAAATGTTGTATAATTTCTCCATTTCCAGGGCAAAGCTGGCAAGAATGAGTGCATTAGTTGAATAAGAAATCTTAGTGTTTCTGTGTGATAGACACAGATAGCGTCACGATGCTCTTTAAATTTGCCATGACAATGACTTTCTACTTTTTGAGTTACATTTTCCAGATTCCAAATCAGCTACGGCGTGTAATCAAATGCTAAGGTCTTTATTCAGGATGTTCTTGAGGATGCTTATCTTTCAGAGGTTTCAGTGGGGCTGAGCAGATACTCAGAGACGAGCAGGGGTTTAAGTGCTTTTCCGAAGTGTGATGCTTTCCTGAATCAGAGTGATTCAGTGAAAGTGTTTTGGAGAAGGGTACAACTCCCTGCTATCTGTTTCTGCTTGATCACACCCTTTTTGATCTGCAGCTGCCTGTCCTTTTTAAATGGACTGACTGCTTTCCAAATACATCCTTCAAATGTCACTTGTCACTGCTGACGAGTGGGAAGAGCAGGAGTTTGGGAAACAAGAGGTCTGGGTGCTCCTGCAGAGCTGTGCCCAGGAGGCATCGTGTGGCTCACTGTAACTTGCTCCTCCACACCTCTGAATCCTTTCCAAGCACTGTAACACAAATAGCTAATAATAACAGAGCTGCTGCTGGGGGAAAGAATCATCCTGGTGTGGGTAAGTTCACATCAGACTGAGTGAGATGCCTGCAAACTTGAAAATTAGACTGGGGAGAACAAAGCAGGCAGTTTTGTATGAGTTTTCCCAGCTTCCTGTGAGAAGAAATATTTTCAAAATGGGTTTGATTGCTAATCTGATTATGCCAGCTCGGAAGTTAAATTGAAACATGAAATAAATGAAGGCTTTTGGAGTTATGAATTAATTAGAAAACTAATTAGGACAGATAAAAGGAATGCGAGTCAGTGAATTGTTTTTCTTATCTTGGAATAAGAGCATTTAAATTGAAAAGATGACATTAAACAAAGCCTGCAAACAACTGGAAACCGTGTTAGCAGAAAGATAAGTATTAAATGGGGATTTTTTGTTTTACATCATGATATAGCTTTCCAAAATTTATTTCTGAAGAGGGAACAGCAGCCTAGAGGAGAGGATGTCCACAGGCTCAGGGACAGCTGGAAGAGAAATGTTGAATGGAGGTTGAGTAGACAGAAGAGATACAGGGCTGGTGAGCCTCAGCAAGTGCTTCACTGATCTCTGTTAAAGGAGTGCCCCTGTGCTTTCATGTACCAGGATTTCAGGACAGGACCATTTCGGTGGGTATGGCTGTGGGGAAAGGCATGGCCCTGGGCCACCCCTGCCTGCACCGTGGACTGGTCCTGCCCTGGGAGTGGCCACCTCTTGCACCACAAGAAAGAGGGAGATGTTTTCAAATCACTAAGTTGGAGAAGTTGCCTCCAGACTTTTTTGGGGGGGAAGTTGTACAGGAATGTGCCATAATTGCCTGAGCCATCTGTCCATAACGACTGTAGTATAAAAAAGTTGCTGGGCTGTTTCATATAAGCTAACAGTGAACATGAACCACAGTGAATTATGAAATATCAGTGCACTGATTGAGGGAATCAGAGACAACCTCCAGAGATCAGATGACAGAAAACTGGTTGCTCTCAAGCACTGGAAGGGGAACAGACAACAGCACACTGAAATCTGGGTGAGACCCACAGTCACTGAATCTCCCATGCTGGGCTTTGTACTGAGAACATCCATAATAAATTGTCAGGGAGGGGTGCTGGTGGCACAGGCAGCCTCAGCCACAAGATCAGGAGACAGTGCTACAGCCCTGATGAACAGACAGGCTCTGGAGATCATCCCTGGCACAGTACCAGGGGCACAGGGGCAGTCCATGCTGTGCCACCCCACCCTGCAGGGCCCTTTGAGTGTCCACCAGCTTGAAAAGTCCATGATTGCCTCACAGATCTTGGGCACACAAAACTTATGTTGCTTTAGAGAGGTTTCCAAACCCATTACTACCATTCCCTTGAAATAAAAAGTCTGTCACTGTAATACATTTTAAAATCAAAATCAGCTTTAAGCCCAAATGGTCCCACCAGTAAGAAAGAGTCCCTGCTCTGAAAACCTGAAAGCAGCAAAAGTATTAAGGAAGTTAAAGCAATCATTAACATTAATATATTTCTCTCATCACCTAAATGAACATGAGGAAGAGAACCATAGGGGCAATGTATAATATTCATATTTCTTAATGCATTACAGGAAAGCATTCAGACACTGCAGAGAAAAGACAGATAAAAGGACTTGCACAGAAGAGTAAATGAATATGTCCCTGAAATGTGCTGCAGTATTGGGTGATCACTCAGTTCTGGAAGACAGAGACTGCCTGGCAGCTACTTGGCTCTTATTCCTTGAATTACATGGCTACTAGCTTGGAAATCCCTGTTGAATTATATGTTAGCTAGCAACTTAAACCAAAAACCAACCAAATAAAAACCAACCAAACAAAATCAACCAAACAAAGCAAAACCAACCAACCAACCAACCAACGAAAAACCGAAAACCAACCAACCAAAAAACACCAAAAAACCAAACTAAACCGGGAAAAAAAAAAAAAAAAGGAAGAAAAATACTTCCCTGAAGTAGTTACTGTCCAAGATCACAGTGAACAGCTTACAAAAATCACAGCTCAGAAAGACAAGGTTGGATACTGGAGCATGGCTGTGAAGTTCAGTGTCTCTTGCAGGGCAGCTGATTTTAACCTATAGCTTGGACATCTCTCTCAGTTGTTCTATAACGGTGTGGCAGGCACAGGACATGTTGATGGCTATATGGAACAAGGTAGTGGCTTTGAAACAATAGGTTTCTATTCCAAAATAGGCAAACCACCCTCAAACTGCCTGTGGCCCACCCAAGGAACTGGCAGCATTGGGTCAGTACTGAAAAGAGGTTTAACAAGGAGATGGTGTCAACACTGCAGTGTGAAAAATAATCCTGAAAGAAGTGCTGAAGAAGGTTCTGACTGGTTGGAGAGGAGATCAGTGTAAGGACCTGGTCCCATGAGGATATTCACCATTTTCCTTTGTCACTGGTACTGCTCCTAGGCACAAGGTAGTGTCTAGTCAGGAGACAGCATGGAGAAAATAGCAAAATAAGCCCCAGATCTTACTGCTTGCTGCAAAGGGCAATTGCTTCCCCCTGGTCCTAATCTGGAAGGATCATGTGTCCCTGTGTTTGCAGCCACTCAGGCTGCCCCACCACTGCAGAGCCAGAGCAGCTCCAGTTTTGCCATAGGTTCCATGAATATATGCAATATGGAATTAATAATACAGCTGTAAAGCCCTTGTTCACCTCCACAGGTGCTGAGAAGTGACTCAAACACTGCTGAGCCTGTGTAATGCCACACTGAGTATGACTGAGCAGCAGGGAGGGACTTCTGCAGTGAGAGCAGGGAGTGAATAAAGTTTTCTTGGCTGGCTGTGAGAAAAAGCATGAATGGACCTGTTATGGGAAGGGAAAAGGCAAAGGGAAAATCCTACACATTCCTGAAGTAGGTGGTCATGGAGAAAACTTCTTGCAGAGTTTTTGTAAAACAGTGTTACTGCATTACAGAGCCTTATGAAGCAGTCTACCTCTGCGATCAAGGAGTTTAAAAATAACAGGCAGACTTGAAGGAAAAGTGCAAAAAGAAGAATTACCATAACAAAATATACTGTATGAAGCCTGAGAAACTGAAACTTGGCTTAATTGACAAAAAAATGTCAATGAAAAATGAATGTGGTTCAATTATTGATCTTTTCACATTTTAATATTTTAGTCCTAGTCAGACAGTACAGAAACTGGAGATAGTGAAAGAGTTTTTTAAAACTCTCAGTTTCTTTGAAGTTTATGATAGGTTGATAGTTGCTGTTTAAAATACATTTTCTTATAACCCACAGAAAGTAACACGTCTTCGTTTGGTTTTAGGAGTTTAATGGACACAGGAAGAATTTGGATAACAATCAGAATGCAACATGTCTAAATGAAGCAAATCCTATGACTCTACAAAGATATTGCAGGCAAATGTGATCTGAAACTCTCTGGATCAGTAGGAACAGTAAAGAAAGTCAATGTCAACAAGAAAAGTTCTATTCAAGTTAAGCTCACTTATACTTTGTGGAAGAATTCATGAAATAGATGTGTTGACTGGATCAAACAAAAGGGGAAAACGGAGGATTTAACTTCTGAGTTTATACTGTTAGCTCATGCAAACCAGTCTTGTCTGATCATAAGCTGCATGATAAGTCCAACACTGCTGGAACTTTTAACTCAACAGCACCTAGAAGAGCAGTATGTGGATTGGTCAGGTTTTTAAAAATCCCTCAGCTCCCAAAACTTTCACAAATTCTAATCTGCCAAAGGATGATTTACTTAAGTTGCATTCATTTAGTCTTTTTTTTAATTTTTTTTTTTTTAAGTTAAAATACTGAAATAGCAAAAGAAAGGCTGTTTTTCTTAAATTTAGAGCTTTTTCCTCTGAAATAGACTTCAGTTTTGCACTGGCTATGGGCTAGCTTATTTTATATTCCTTTTAGAGTGTTTATACCCTTTGGATAACTGAGACGTGACTGGAGCAGTTATATGTGATATTTGTAACAAGTATTGTCAAAACTATTTAGGTGATATATCTCTTTTTGGCCAGAATTACGGCCAGCAAGGCTAAGTTCATTTGTCTGATAAGGGGTAAAACGAGAAAGACTCTGCTCAGGATTTCTGATTTGCCTCCGTGCCTGACACAGTAATTTTTATTTCAAAGATACTTAGACTATTAAAGAACCTTTAGAGTACAGTATAGAGTAGAGCAATAATGCTACAGTAACAAATACAGTTTGGACATACTCTCAAGTGAAACTGGAGATAGTATAAATTGTCTCTGTATCCTGAGAGAATTTATGAGCAGCTGGAAGAGCAGCATTTCTGTATTAGGGGAGCAGAGGCACTGCACAGCACAAGCAATGCTGTTGGGCAGTTCAAACATGCCCTTGAACTCAAAAAAAAGTGCCTTTGGCTGCCTTGTCTGAGCATGTGAAAAGAAACCAGGAGATGGATGTTCCATGTGAGCTCCTGCACAAGCACTGAGCCAGTCACAGCTGACGGTCCAGGGCCTGGGCCTGGGCTACCTGAATGCCAGGTAAATAACTGGCCAGAGCACAAGCTCCAGAGCCTGCTGAGTTTGTGCTGAGCACAGCAGGCAAACCCTTCCTGTGCAGTGCCCTGCAGGCAAGGGTTAAGCCATGCTTGCTGGTGCCTCCCACGCTGGGACTGGAGCTGGGAAAAGTGCCTGCTGAACAGAACACCTGCATATGGCACATTTCATGCAGCAGAGTGATGCTGCAAGCTCAATTTTGATTTGAAAGACATTGTTTAAATTTTACAATTTTTTAAATTTCTTATATATAATTAGTTTTTAAAAAAATCGACACTTCCCACCAGTTTACCGTGGAAAGGAGAAGGAAACTGGCTTTTGAACCGCTAGACTGTCACCTACCATGTGCACATGCTTAGCATATGGGAAGATATAACCTTTGGATACAATTTTGAGAAGGCTGTGCTGCATAGATGCAGGCATGTAATTTCAGATTGATTTTTGAGACTTCAGAATTACCATACACAAGACAGCCTTATTCCACTCTCACTTCACAGATCATTATGCCTTATGTGTGTATATATAAGTATAAATAAACACAAACTGTTTGAATAAACTAACATATGCTAGAAATCAATGCTAAATCTGCTGAGTGCCAAAATAGCCAGAGTGATATTAAACCATGAGCAATTTTCATTCATTAAACTGATCTGCCACAATACCAAAGGACAAAAACAAGCACTAATTGCATAGCAAACACATTACAAGTATCTGTGGTAAATTACCACAAGCAGATAACAAGCCCTAGGTGTTGCATTGATTTGTAAGTGTTCTTGCTCCTTACCCTGGCCTTTTAACTCTGAATCGCTCCTGGCCTCTTAGAAGTTTTTCAGAAATATGTTTCTGATTACTATGCAAGGATAAAATACAACAGATATGCACTGTTCTGGAATGATTTTTTTGATAAGCCAGGTCATCTACCTCTCATAAAACTGGGGGAATTCAGAGTGATCCTTTTCTGAAGCATAATTTAGCTAATCAGCACATGCCAGCCTCGTAAGCACCAAAGAGAATCCCTTGTATTACAGATGGTACTAACAAAACCTATGCTGGTTAATAAAACAGAAGGCTTTGCTTACTCAGCTTTAAAAAACAGAGTGACTGGTAGTTACCAGCTGCTTTGCAGGAAGTGCTGTATAATGCTTATGAATTAAATAGGACTCTATTTAGGAGACTGTTGCCAGGTTCAGAAATGGTGATAGTACAGAAACAAATTAGCTTCCAAGTGTTTTGTGTCTCCAAAGTGAAGAGCATTTTGCATGGTCACTTTTACTTTCCTTTCTGATGGCAGTAGGGTGCTCTGATTGCTGATGATGGGGAGTCTTTGCTGTGTTTATGTTTTGTGTGTTATGTCCATTAAGTAATTTGAAAAAAGATACAACTGAGATTAAAAAGACACCAGCCAGCAGTATTTACCCTGATATCTGGCTCATGCCCTTTGCAGTTTACCTTATGTGAGTGAGTAAAAGATCAGGACTATTTCTCCCACCAGCTCCAAAGCAGTAACAAATCCATCACTCAAAGTGTGCTGTCCGTGGTTCTAAGCCCAGAACTGTGGTCATGGAAATCCTTGCTCAGCTGTTGCCTTGCAGTGGTGACATCTGAATTTCTCCTGGGTAGTTCCTCTGAATTCATCAGGGAACATCATAAACAATATATCACATTTAAATATTTAGAAAGTGCATTAAAGATGAACGACCTCCTAAAGTCTGTGCTCATTTTCCAGGTGCCTTAAAAGCTACCCAGACATGTGAGAAGGCCTGGGGTCTGAAATGGGCCAGGGGGAGAGTTCTGTATGAACACACTCGTCCATGGGGGCTCTGGGCTAAAATGTGCTGTGTGCTTTTTTGTCAGAAATCCCCCTGGTAAGTGAAAGATTGCCCCTGGTAAATCAAAACTGACATGTTGCAAGACAAGAATTAATTTCTACAGACTGGCATTTTTTTACAGATAGCTGTTTTGTTGGAATCTTTATGACCAGCTGCAGCAGCAATCCTTTAGCCTGTTTGGATGAGGTACAAGGGCACTAACCCCTCGTGGGCGCTCGGGAGGAAACACATCATCAAAAGCACTTGCCACCCCTGTAACTGGGGGGTAGGTATGGTACATATGGATCTGACAGCATCCTTCTGAAAGGAGGTAATCCTTGCTGCTGAGGTGTTTGAAAATCTGACAACAGCAGTACTTGTAGCTGGATTCTTCAGAATAAAGGAGAAATAAAACTGCGGTATTAAGCAGTGGATCACGTTGCAAATCACCATCTTTTTGTCATCTAGTTTGGGTATGGTATTTGATAATGGGGCAAGTGACTCATGCCTTACTTTTTCTTTCAGAACAGGTACTGAAATTTGAGTCAGATCATTCCCAGAAGGACTGTGATAAAGTAACTTTCTTTCTGAACATCTCACAGGCTCAGCCCAGTCCCAGCGCTTGCGGATTCATCTTTAAGGATACAGCCACCTAAGGGAAAATACAGTGATAAAGGACTTGTTTCTGCTGGTTTATTTTACATCCATCTTTCTTCTGGCCTTTTGAAATGCAGTATTGTGCCAGAGCTTAATTGCAGTGCTGATAATTGCATGCAGAGCCATAAACATTGAGCTAATATATTGCATATGATTGCGTGTGTGTGTAAATGTCAATCACAGGTTACTTGGCAACCTTTTTAGACATTAAATTTGTGAATACTTCTTTGGAAGGAAACCTTTGACAACATGAAGTCTTGGACCACGGTGAGATTTGAGCCATGCAGACTGCCCCTGCTGCAGACGAATGGTGTAGAGAAGTTTAACTTATCAGTCGCTGAAGCTCGTCTTGGGATAAGATTCAAATATACATAACTGTCAAAATAAATGTGGAACATTTCTTATGGGTTAGCAATCATATTTCAAGAATACTGACAGAAATAGTTTCACAGAAAAGGTGCGCCTAGCTACTCCAACTCATGGCCAGATCTAAATATAGCATACATAGAAGTTTGCTCCTCCTGCAGTTTTTACTTCTGTCATTTTTGTAATGTGTAAGTGTCATTCATTCAAGTGTGTGAATGCATCTGATCGTTGCATTTTCAAATGTAACCTCAGCTTTGTGCATCTCACTGACCAAACCCAGTGGAGTATGTGGACAGCTGGTGTTCACCTCTCGGGCACCAAACCAAATGCTTGAGGGAAAGGAAAATTTGCTTCACCTTGTAGGTGCTGGAGATTTTTAAAATCCATTTTCACTATGCATGAAACAGAGTGGGGTGGACCAACTTTTCCAATCAGAAGTTTTTTACTGGCAAATTATTTTGTTAATCATACAAAACTTGTGTGCGAGAAGTTTCTGCTTTCTACCATAACCAAGGGTTGGTTTTTTTTTTCTTTCTTTTTGTTTTCAATCTAGAATTGAAATAGAAACCACTGAAAATTAAAACTTGTAATTAAAAACCTGGAATATTTTTCTTTAGGAATACGTTCTTTTGGAACAATACCAGTAATTGTCTGTTACGGACTCTCGTTTTAGCACAGATTTGTACTCGGTGCCTCCATGCTGGCCTCTGTCTGGCTGCCAGGAGGCCTTTCTGGATCCCCCAAAACCAACTGCCTTGCTGTGACAGGGGTTTTCTAGGGGATTCTCCTCCTTTTTGGACCAAAAAGGGAGCAGGAGTGTACTGGACTCCCGGGCCAGTTTTCATATTCCAGCAGTGGCTTCTTTTAGGGAGATGCCTTCTGAATTATACACCATACACAGCTTTAGTACTTGTGTGCACAGAGCTCACCAGCGTTCATGCATCTGGCTCTTCTCAAAACAAAATGGTATCTCTCAGGATGGGATTGAACACATTCCACTTCAAGTACTTTGTCAGAGAATTTATATTTTCCATGCAAAGGGGAGATGCATTTTAATAGCCTTCATAGTGCATTCAGATCAATCCCTAGGAAAGATGGAGCCAAACCACCACAGCAAACCTCACATTTCTCCAACATTCTCAAATATTTGTTACAATTCACTTTGGTCATTTTCCTGGCTCATTTTAAAGCACTCATATTTGTCTGGGAAGTGATTTCTAAAGTTAAAACGAAGAAACAGTGTGTGCATGCACACATTTTTTCTATGAATTCTTATGATTGTTTAATATGGGAACAGAAATACAGACAGAATCCCAAAATACACTCATTTATAAATTTCTTGTTGTTCAGAGGAGTTCATCCTGTGGAAGCCGCTATAGAACATTGTGAATTTGGTAAAATACAGAAGTAAAGTGCACATATAATTATGAGTGAGGCTTATTTCTCAGGTTCATAATAACAACCTTTATTTCCCTGGCTATGTAATTTGCTATTCAAAGTCAAAGGTAATAAAGCATCTTCAGGCAAGCACTGGCGAAGTATTGGAATCTTCTGTATGGTCAGGTTTGGCCTGGACAAAATGCCCCAAGGCAAAAACCCAATCATGGTGGGGCAGTGCCAGAGTGACAGCACAGCAGTGGAGCAGCTCGAAATGTGGGAATAATTTAGCATATAGATTAGACAATTTTGCTGAAACAGAAAGGCAGTGCCAAGAAAGCTGCCGCTTCTTGGAAGGTGCTGAGAGCTTCTCCTCTGACAAAAGTCCCAGAGTATTTAGGTGCAGGAAGTTGTTGTGGTGCTTGGAAAATGGGATTTGACAATCACATCAATTATGCTTCATTTTGTGAGCAATTGGAGGAGCATAATAGGGGTTAGACAAGAAGAAAAGTCTTGTTCCATGGTATGTTTACCATGGTGTTGCAGAAATACTTTCCTCTTTCTCTGTCCTCCCCTCAGTTAAAGTGAAAAAGACTCATTAAAACCCAGTGAAAGACATTGAATTTTTTATATACCCAAAGATTTGCCATTGCTTTCTGTGTTGCTTGTGAGAGTTCAGACAGACTGTAATGATTCAAAACTGTCCTTTCTGTAATTCTATTTTCTTCAGTTAAATTAAACCAAGAGGGAATTAGCCCCTTTGATATTTCTCTTCCAAAGCTGGTTGGAAGTGTTGTACATGTGGAAAATGAGATTTTAAATGGAAGGAGAATGACTCACATTAATTTAAAACCCAAACTAAAGAGATAATTGCATACACTATAACTTCTGTTATAATGAGGAGTTAGTCATAAGTGATTACATAAATTTTGGAGTTCAAATGATTTCTTAAAAAATTGTTTAGAGTTAAATCCTGTCCTGACTGGAACTGAAAATGCAGTGGCATCCTGCCTCTTTGGCAGAGAGACTGCTGCTGGCCAAACTAAAATTTATTGGGGCGAGCTCAGAGATTTGCTGAGGAGACATTTTGTTGTTTACCCCAGGCCACTCACTTATCCAGCCAGTGTTGTTGCTTTTTGGCCAATATGGTATTTATTTCTTACTCCTTAGAGTTTCTTGGGCTTTTTGTCCAGATTTGCTCTCTGAATGCCAAAAAACTTTCCCTGTTACTTCCCTCTCCTCTTCTTTTGCACCAAAGGTTATCCCTCAGTTTTTTTAGAAGTCAATTCCTAATGTGGAATAGCAAAATTCACCGAAAATACCTTTTCCGTATGAACTGTGGAAGAGAGACCCAGTTCTGTGGAGATCTGGTTCCTAATTCAATAACTGGGTTGGTTTGAATTGCAGTGATAGGCTTAGTTAACAACAGCTCAAGGAAAAAAGTTTACTTTGTATCAGCAAGTCTATATTCCAAGTGCCTTGGTAAAAACAGATAGGTGGCAAAACCATCATATGGGGATGAATCATACAGATGGCTGGCAAAATCACAGCAGTGCTACATGCTGGTATTTGTTTTGAAGTGTTATATACTTTGGAGTCTCATTTCATCTTAACACAAATCCGTCTTGCCAGTACTCAGGAACAAAGCCTTTTTTTCCAATATATATATATATATTTTTTTTTTAATGCTTATACTTAGATCCCATCAAATTCCAGGTTCTTAAAATAAAACAACACATCAACATCTCTCTCCAACCCAAAGCTCGATGTTTTCTATGCACCAGAGTAATTTTTTTTAAAAGCAGAGATTAGATTTGAAATGCCTCATTAGAGGGGTGGTTTCTTTTATGGTCTTTACAAAGCCTAGTGTAACAGCAGCTCTGATATTTTCTTAGGTCTTACTTATATTATTAGAAGTATTTCAGTGTTCTTTACTGAGTTGTCTTCAGTCTTGGCTGTCCTTGTTTGTGGCAGATAACTCAGGGAACGAAAAACCGAAAATATTTCAGTAGCTTAGAAGGGCAGGTTCCCATCATTTGGCATTCAAACCTTCCACTGGCACAAAAAGGAATTTTGCTTTTAGAGACGTGTCAGTGTGACAGCCCTTACAAAGCAAAACTGGTAGGCTGCTGCTGCTGCATGGCTTTCTTTCCTGCAATAGAAAGACTTAGCTCAAATAAGTGTGTTCTGCATGAAATCACGGTGTTCAGCTGGGTGTTAGGATGATGACTCACTAGTTTTTCCAACCAGGGACATTATGGTGCCACATGTGTCCTCCTCCTTCTGAACAGGGTCATCTCCCTCTCCTGGTACCACGACGGGTTCCTGCAGCCTCCTGGCCCAGAGCGAGGATGAGCTGAAGGCTGGTTGCTGGCCCCAGCTCTCAGGAGGGTATCTGGGACCTTGGGAGTTTATTTCTCAGTTTTACAGCCCTTTATTGGATCTGAGACAAGGCTCCTCTGTTTCTGTATTTTGTTTTCAGGAGCTGGGACAGAAACAGTGACATCCTGGGGTGTGATGGAAATACCAGTTCATTTGACCGGGCACTTCCTTGGAACTAATGAGTTGTGTCACCATTACCAAAAATGTGCAACACCCTGAGCTCTTATAGGGATCCTCTTACACAGTCAAAGAGTAAACAGATGCATATGTTCATCTCATTTCCCTTTTCTTCTGCAATTTGTTATACACTAAATCGATTTTTCTTACTTCTTTTTCTTGCAAATTCTCTCATTAAATTAAATAGTCTGAGAGGAATAGCCATTAAACCTTCATTTCTAATTAATTAAGTGGTTTAAAATCTAGGTCTTTGAACACTTCCCTAATTAATTGTGTAAAGCTGGATACAAAGTTAACAGGGAATGAAAGAATATTACTTTAGGGAAGTGCTTTACAATAAACTAGCAAGCTATCTACTGACTAATGCAGAAGCTGTAAGACATTAGCATTCTTACAGGCTAGAGGGAAGACTCTTTCCAACAGTGATGGGAGTGAAACCTCTCACAGTTAAATCCTGCTTTATAAACTTACATATAAAGCTCTGTTATTCAATGCTGATAAAACCTCTGTGTCCATCATACAACTTGTGTGCCTTGTCCCACCCTCTTCTGCCTTCAGCCTCTTCTTTTTTCCTTCCCCTTCTCCATCACTTCCAACAGCTCCTTTAAAAAATGGGACAGAAAAATCTCTCCTGACCATTTGGACTTCTGCTTCTCATGCAGCCAAATATTTGCTCTGTCCCTTCTCGGTTGTGGATGTCGCATCTCATTGAGGATTTTCTATGACAAGCCCCTTTCATTGCCAGCATGTCCAGCTATTCTGTTTCCCATCTTTTAAGAAACTTTAACACTTGACATTTTGCAGTTTTGAAATCTATGTTATGCTGCCAGTTGATTTACATAATCCAGCAGTTCCCAGTATTATTGACTACCTCACTAGTTTTTATTGTTACTCTGAATTTTATTAATGATCACTTATATCTGATTCTAAATGCAATGTACAGCAGCACAGAGCTAAGGCAGACACTTAAATTTAAATTTATGTTTTAAGATCTATCAGTTCTACAATTTAAATCTGTTTAGCATGAACTTTGTTGTGTAGTGTCATAGTGCTCTTTTCAGTTGGAGCATCTCCTGGAACCAAATCAAATGAGATACAGAACTTAGTTCCATCAGCACAGCCACTTTTACAGCCAAGTTTGTACTTTAATGGTAAGACAATTTGAATTTCATTTGAGATGGCTTATTTTCCATACAACCATATACACTGTAAATAAGTATATTTCTAAGTCCTGATTCTTTACTGATTACACAAAATTGAATAATTTTTGATCCTGAGATGCTTGCTCTTTCCCAGAGCCATGGAACATTCTTCCCTGCTTCCCTCCTTTCTTCCTCTTTAATATCCCAAGACTACAAAAGACACTTCCATCAAGGGTATTCCTGGCACTGATTGAAAGTTTCTGTAACAATAAATAAAACTACATGACATGAAATGTCTTCTGACAGAACAAAGCAATCCATGGGTTTATAGACTGGATTTTATTATTTGGTCATCTGTAATAGCAAGGGACTGGACTGAATATCCCAGAATGTCTTTGCAGTCCAATGTACTGTGATTAGGAACATAGGAAGCAGCAAATACGTACTCCCTGATATCAGGTTTCTGCAATGATTCTTTATTGAACTCCAAAGTCAGTGTAAGACCCATTGTGTGGATAATCAAAATCCTTGCTATTTCCAGACCAGCTTCTCACAACATTTGTGCTCCACGAGAGCAGTGAAGCCACAGATGAAGATTCGTGGAACCACTGGGGTCATCTGATACACTTCCTCACAGTTACAAACTCCATGTCATAAATCCATTTCATAAATATATGAACACAGAAGATAAAACTGAACCATGGAATTAGCTCCTGTCTGCAGTAAAGGCAAGGACAGAGCCTGTTTTATCCAGAATTTACTACAGAATCTTATTCCTTCGGCCCATTTTTTTCTTGCCCTTGCCTCCACTCACTTTCACAAATCCAGTTTTGATGTCAGTTCTGGCTTAGATGCTCTGGAGAGAATGGGAGAAAAAGAGACACCATTACTGGTGACACTTGGGTAATACATTTCCAGATCCAGGCTGGTCTCTTGGCAGTTGTATGTCAAGAAACGGGGATGAATGAAACAGATTAGCACAGAGTGAGATTCCCAGGTGGTATAAATTGGCATAGCTTCTTTGGGCAGCTTTTTTACTAAATGAAATTGTTTTTTACCTCTTGAAGATGTGAACCACAAATTGAAGCAGCATGAAGATTGAAAAATAAATAAACTCCATGTATTTGCTGTTTTAGTTTTAGAGTTTAGCCATTATGAGGCTAAACTCTCATTATGAGGTCTGTTATTTATTCACCATTTTTTCTTCGGCATCTGTCTCTTTATAGACAGCACTGAATACTTGCAGTTTCTAAGGACTCTCTAATTAAGGAAAGATGTTCATTTTGTAGCATCTTTGCCCCCTGTAAAAGTAATAAGGAGAAGAAATCCAGCGTGAGGCAATGCAGGCAACCATCTCCAGCATATCATTGTGCAAACTGCTTGAATAATTCTCTTGTCTTGAGTGTCATTAGTAGATCACCTGTCAGCCCAGGGATCATGAGGAAGAGCAAAAAACTGCCCACCCAATGGCTTTTCTCTCTGCCCTTTCATAGCAAAGTCCTGTCTCCCTGCAGATGGATGCTGCAGCTGCCACTCAGGAGTGAAACAGAAACGTGGTGCCATGTGGGCAGCAAAAGATTTCTCCTGGTGTTATTTTATCTTAAAACAAAACAAAAACTCTTCCCCCCAAAACATGCTTAGCTTTTCCTCCTTCCTAAGCCAGTAACACTCCTGGTGATGCAGGGAGGCCAATCCTTTTGCTGATCAGATTGACTGCAGACTCGTTAGCCACTCAGAGCAGATGCTGCAGTCCTGTTGTGTGTGCTGTTCTCATTCAAAACATTACAACTCCAGTATTTCCCTGACAGGTCTATGTACATGTTTTGATAAAGAAATATGTTACACAGGGATGAGCAAGGGAAAAGAGTAAGTTTCCCACCCTTAAGGCTGAGGCATCCTACGGCATTAGGGTGTTTTGATTCAATTTCCTAATTTTAAAATGCGTTAATAATAACTAGCAGTCCCTTAAAGTGCTGGGGTTTGCAGTGATGTCTCTGGATCTGAAGATTGCCAGGGACCTTTGCTGTTGCTGGTGTCTACAACTCACCTTGCAAAAGAGATTTTATTTTCCTTAAATTTGCCTTTTGGGGATCCTACAAAGTGTATGGTGAGTGCTTTCAAATTTTATGTGTTTCCACTTTGAAGACTGAGGAAAACCAATACAAAACCCGTGTTTTATAATATAGAAAGAGCCAGCAGCCCCTTTCCAAATGAAAACTGCTTTGAAAACGTAAATGGATTACCAGTTAATTGTTAGAAACAGATATCCATTCAGTTTCCCAAGCTTCCTCTCACCCAGAGCCCCAGGGATGCAGTTTGAGGATTAGGGAACCAGCAGCTATTTCACAGCTCTGTTTAAAGACCAATTTGTACCTGTGAGGCCTGGTGCTATTGACAGTGTTGGGACTCCAGCAAGCACCTGTAGGCTGTCTACTTTAATTTACTGAGCAGCTGGGAGGTAAATGATGATATTTCAGAGCTACTACAGAAGAAGCGAAGCTCTGCCTGTAGGCCAGTACTTAGCCAGAGCCTGGGCGGATCAGAATTAAATTTGATAAAGGAAAAGGGAAGCAAGCACAGAAATTGTGACTTTTTTTTCTTTCTAGAAGGATGTGTTAGTCCTGGTAGTGGTTCAGATGAGCACCTCCTTAAGCTGGGTATGTCTACTGAGCAGTGTTGTATCAAGTCTTTTCATTTCTTAATTTCTCAATATCATTGAAATTAAAGAAAGTATCACAACGTGCCTGTCAATACCTAGACTAGTCCAAAATTTGGGCTAGAAGGTTGTAATAGGTTCGGTTCAAACTGCTGTCAGGGTAATGGGTAAGTTTTTGACTGCAAAGATCCGCAAGGCTTAGACAATCACTCAATTCCCAAGCAGCTCTTTGGCATTATTTTTTTCCTATCAGCCACATCTATATTGTGTATAAATTGCTTTGGGATCCTTGGGGTGAAAGGCTTTAGATAAGTGTAAATTACTGTGTGGCCTGTAATTATTTTGAAGTGGTGATTGCTGGGCTGTGCTTTTTATTTGTATTGCAGAGGATTATGACTCTGGTATATAGATATGGCAGCTTTGGAATTGGAGGAGAAATATGTTCTGAGACTTTGATTTATGTTTTTCTATTTTATTCTTTGAACATAGGTAGGAGGGCAAGAAGGAGAGCAGGAATGTTTAGTGAACGTGCTCCTGCAGTGTAATTCATCTTTGAGACTGAAACAGCAGGTTTATAAACTTGGTTAAGCAAGCTCCAATTTCTTTGCTGTCTTTCTTACACCTGCTGGAAGCACTTTGGACAAATCATGAGCTGTAATAAAAACTTATTTTCAAAATGATTTGGAAAACATACTGAAATCAAAATAATGGCTGGATTATGTGTTTGGAGATAGTGTCCTTTTATTGTGTGTGCAGGGTGGCTGGGCTGCATTTGACTCAAAAGTTATAAGTAAATGCAAAGAAAACGTTTGCCTACAGGTAACTGTAACTGCCAGCCAAGCCTTCATTTGAGGCCTTCAGCATCCCAGTAAGCATAAATTGTTGTATTTTACCAAACCCGAGAGTAGGATAATATAATTTCTCTATCTAGTTATTAGCACAATGGCTGGAGAATATGTAACTGCACATGAGACTTGGTTGTTCTCGACAAATTCTCCACAATGCTGTGAGTCCCACAGGTCTTCAGCACCTCTCTGGGATTTACTAAAAGGTTCACAGCCCAACATAAAGAAGAAACCATTCAGATCTCATATCTTCTTCCTTGGTTAGTTTAAGCATTGTGACACTGACTGTCATTTCCACTGAAACAACCCTTGGTTCTTTGTGAAGTACAGGAGTGGGGTCTACACTGTTTTTCCCCAAATAGTGTTCTACTTTTTTATTAACCAGAATATAAAAAAGGTGTTGAAGTATAAGGACTGATTCTATGCATGTTTAAGTGATATTGGAATGAGCAGCTGGCAGCAATGTTGTGTCTCACTAACAAGGTAGTATTTCCTAACTAGTTGGATGCAATACTTGATGTCACTAAAGCTCCCTGATGTAGATGTGTGAAGGTGCATTGGTCCGTGTCAATGAGATGCAAATATCTCATCATTCTAACAAAAGGAAGTAAACATGTTCTCAATGATTTTTGGGCAGCCCAAACTTTCACAGCGTGTCAGCTGAAGCACAGCAGCAATCACAGTGGCTGAACAGCGTGGGCTTGTGACTGACACACTTGTGACTGAAAAGAAAAAGAGAGATAAGGGGGATTTCAGATGTTTTCTTAGTGAAAAGGCGTCACAAATCTGGGAAGACACTGGGAAATGTTACACATGGAAGAAGACGACTGTCTTCCAGGAACATGTTGAGCAGCAGCATTTATGTCTGTGAGCAACAGCAGTGAGGGCATAGCATGGCTAGGTCTGGTCCTGGACTGTAACCCCACCATCATCTTCATAGCCCATTGGTAGGGATTATGCTAAACTGTGAGGTTTAGCATAATACATACTGGTGCTTTGGGCAAGTTCTCCTTTCAAATTCCCGTGATTTTTCTTCTCCCATTTTCGTTTAAGTTGTTTAAGTTTTTTTTTCCCCCACAAGCCTTTTCCTTGTACCATCTTGCATTCTCATTTACTGAGGCAACAATTTGAGATTGTGTGGAATCCTTAGTTTACCAGGTAAACTGGTAAAATCAGACATAAACACTGCCAGAACAACTGCCAGCAGCTTGCCTGAGGCTCTCTACTTTCCTCAGGATGCTTTCTTCTGCCCCAGAGGTGGGGAGACTAAGCAATGACCTCCTAACAGCCACCTTGGAAACGCGAGCTGCTGACATAGTTGTGGGTTACCTCATCTTTCACCCTGTTTGACTAAATGATGGGTTTTGCCTTGATAAAGGAATATGTTATGATGGACTCATGATTTGCTTGGATGGACTGGTTGAGCCCTGTTATTATTTCTCTGATGACCCAGGACTGATGTCTCAGACAAAGTGTTTTCGCAGCAGATAAGGGAAAAGGCTCATCGGTTACCCTGCCCCAGAGGTGGGTCATGACACATGCACACAAACTAAGCCAAACCAATAAATTAATACTGTAAGGAAAGAATAAACCAGAAGATTAATTACTCATCTGCTTTTTTATACACTGGCAATGAGACAGGACCTTCTTCAGCGCCCTGGGAGTCTTGTGGAAACAGTTTTAAAGCGGGGAGGCAGGAATACATATTTTGTAGGGAAAAGAGACTTTGGGTTGTCTTCAGGGGTAGAGAAAGCATCTTTTCATTTCTGATGGCAATTGTTCCTTGTTGCTGCTTGAGCAAACTGCTCTGCAATGTTCTAGGAAAAGTGCTCATTTGATCATAGATTATCTTTCATCTGTATAAAAAACTATCACGTCATGTGCTATTAGATTTACACAGAGTGAAGGAAGGGAGAGTTCTGGTCTGTTATTCAGTAGCATTGAAGCATAATGTTAGAAATAATTACGGTTTCGGTTTATTCTTCTCCTTTTTTTTTTTTTCTTTTATGCCTACAGGTGATAGCATGCCTTTAAGATTTTGCTTAGGTTTGTATTAATCCAGATAGATAAAGGAAAAGGGTCTATGCAGCCAATTTTTTTTCTCTCCTTTTTTTTTTTTCTTCTTTTTCTGTTTTCATTGAACTTTTGTGGTTTGCTTAATCTGGAAAGCATCTTTCCCACAGCCTCTGAGACCTAACATAAACCCCCCTACTCCCCCACTTCAGTCTCCATAGCTACAAACTATGAATTTAAACTTGAAACCCTTTAAACAATGTGAATTTTCCTTTTTTTTTTTTTTTTTTTCAGGATGATACCTCTACACACAAACACTTCAGGGTAAAATTTCTCATCCCAACACAATGACTCAGCATGAATTTTGTTTGCATGTGATACTTAGTGCGGATAACCCAGATGCAGAAGGAATCAGGCAGTAATTTCATGTTGAGGGGTCAAAGAATTTGATCAGATCAAATTGTGATGTAGTAAACTTGGCAAAGCCTTGAGAAGTTTCTAGGGCTACCTATTAGGTACATAAATATTGGAAAGCTGGACTGACTCTCAGTTTGGGAATTCTTACCCTGTTTCACAAGCTGAGCTGCTAGCCGGGGTCTAATCTTTAAAAAAGTGTGTTACTTCTGCGTGGTCTTTTGTATATACTGAAAATAAGGGAGGAGGATCTGCTTAGACTAAATACCCCCAGTCTTGCTTGACACTTTACTCAAGCTTGTGTGCTAATCTTGAACCTTTGATAAATCCCCTCTAGAATGGATTTTGGCTATGGCCTCAACCCAGAAGTCCAGTGCTCAGGCCTGTCTTCAGTGAGCAAGAACATCCCTGGGGAATCAGCCCTGGACAGGGCTGTGATGTTCTTGCAGACCCAGTGCTCTGCATGGTGTTCAGTGTTTTCCACAGCAAGTGAAATTTTAAGCCTTAAAGAAGCTTGTAGAGAAAAACACTTCACACTACTTTTGGCGTGACTTCAGTATTTAGTGGCAGTTCCCGAGTGTGGTGTGATGAGACTGGGAACACAGCTGCGCTCATGGGTAGGGAGATGGTGAGCTGTGTTCCTGTAAATCTTCACGCATGCAAAAACATTGATCACCCTGTAGCTCTCACATGGTAGAAATATTGAATCCTGTTAGCAGAGTGAGTGATAGTTTTGCATGAAATTAAATCTACTTCTCAAATATGTTCAGGTTCTTTTTTTTTTTTTTTTAAAATAATGCAATGGCTTGTGCAAACAGAAGGCTAAACGAGTGCATGAGATGGACCACAGTGCTCCTGGGGCCTACTACAGACTTTGTGTGAGATGGAAAAAAAAGGATTTGTTCTTCTTTCCTCACCTGTAAAGTATGTGTATCTGTCGATACAACAGGTTTTGAAAACCAATGTGCTAAAGAAAATGAATACAGTTTGGTGGCCATAAATGTTGGGTTTTTGCTTTGCTTTTTTTTTTGTTTTTATAAGACATAACTGGCTATTACTCTGAACTTTCATTTGAAAATGAAAAGGACCAAAGGTTGCTCTTTTCTCATTCCCTGTTTGAGTCTGGTAACAGGCACACACAGCACAGACTGGAGGGATCCTGAAGATACTCTTTGCTTCTGTCACTGCCTGTGATTCATCAGAATTCATTCAGCAGCCCAGAGAGACCTGCTAAGGGGTGCACTGTGGAGTGCTGCTCATAAAGTCACCTACTGTCTATGCAGGTTCAGTTCATTCAGGCACAGACCATTTTCTCTTGCCTCTGCTCACAGTTTCTATCTCAAAAACCACTTGATTCTCCTCCCTGGTAACAAGGCAGTGGTATGCAGCCTGTTTCTCACTTCAATCTCTTCTCACCACACACTCCCTGCACTGAATCACTGATATGTAGACATTACTGATTCTGTTTTCATGACATCCCATGTTTGCAGGCAAAATCCAGTCAAAATTATTCATTATTGTTGTAACAGGGAGGATTTTTTTTCATCTTCTGGCTGTAATTTGATACTATTCACCTCCATTTAACAGAAAATTAAGTGAAGGAATCATTGTGCACCAGAATATTTTACTACAGCTTTTGTTTCTAAAAAGAGCTACAAATATTGTATCTAAATATTTTATATTAAGATAAATGTAGTGAATAAGAACAGAAAGCAATCATAACAAGTGTACCCTCATACTTCTGTGGATATTGGTGTGAACAAATGATGAAGATATGTATTTGTTTTTTCCTCAGTTCCATATATTGGACTGGCTATCATAAGTTTTGAGCATGTCTTTCAGCAATGCTGTGAATTCTCCTTTGTTAAAAATCATCCTCCAAAACTTGAAGACAGTAACCTGTGAGGGAATTTTGGAGTGGTAAGAAGAAGTGGATGCATGTACAGTGAGTAAGACAACACCTTGCAGGGATAACACAGTGTTTTCCCAGTGGGAGAGATGTCCACTTGGAGAAATCCTTCATTCCAGTAACCAAACATTGTGGGTTAACAGAACAGCAGCAGCAGCTCCTGGCACTGCAGCCTGGCATCCCAGTGATTTATTGAGTCTTTCTGAAGTTGAGCTTTACTTGAGGGAATTCCCCTTCACATTCCCTTCATCAGCTGCAGCCAGATCAGAGTCTGCAGTGGATGTGGGATTGTGCATGAAGGAACACAGGCTGGTGTACGACTGCATTGCCATCCTCCAGGAACAGCTTTTCCTGGGATGCTTTGAGCTGTGTGTGAACTTGCTGGCCATGAGCAGCACTGTATGATAGCTGCTGGCCTTTCCATCCACACCTATCTGGAGTAACAGGAGAGAAGTAGAGGATTTTTGGAGTGCTGACTGGAGGGAGGCTATGCCCTGTCTGTGTTATTACACAAGCCCAGCATCAACACACAGCACAGCTCCTTGTGGTTAATAATTCTGAGGAAGTCAGAAGCCTCGCAGTGATCCAGAGTCAGCCTCCCTTGCAGTATTAAAATTTCTTCATCCATAAACAGAGAAGTCAGTAATCTGATTATGAACTGGTATGAATTAGAAATTGAGTTCACTCATGGCAATAGCTGCCAACTTATGCAAGTGCAGAATTAGGCCCTTGGTATGTAGAACAGCAGTAAGAGTAAATTTTATATACTTACATAAAGGAGAAAAGAAAGCAAACAGCTACAGAAAAACATGTCATGAAGTATATATAATTACCAATATACACATTAGTTTTTTATTTCTTAGAATGGTGATTATACAATTCATGTAATGTGATTAAAAAAAAAAAAAAGAAGAAAGGGTTGTGGGGATTTTTTTTTTTTTTAAGAACATAAGACTTAGAAAGCAAGAGGCAGGAAAATATGTAGCCATGGAACTGTGTTGGGAGTTTATAACAGCAGGTTACTGCAGGACTTGAATAGTAATCAGGAACCTCTGAGAAACAGCATCTCCAGCAGCAGTTCTGCTGCCCATGGCCACTGGCTGCATTTGACAGTGGGGCAGGCAGGATTTTCTGTCAGAAAACCTTCTATCACTTAAACTTTCTGGATAACTTAATCACTTTTCCTGGCTGATCATGCTGATTTCTTTACTCATTTTAAATAGTTCGTGAAGGAGGTTCATTCAGTGCGCTGAGGGGCTGCTCCAGCACTGGCAGGTACCACCTGCTCCATCACAACATGTAACAGAGGCATCTGCTCACAGCTTTACTATTCTCCAGTGTACTTCTGTGATCACTCAGTTATTTAATTGCACCCCAAAGGCACTGAATTTTTTGAAAACCTCCTTGCAGGGCAAATGTGGGTACTCACATTAGTAGTCAAAATCCAGGGTAACTGCATTTTGCTAAGCAGCCAGTCCCCAGAGAAGATTATACCTGTGGAGGGTTAACAGCCACACTGAGGAACCAGAGGGATGGCAGGGAATGACATTACTGAAGAAGTGAGCAGTGGTGCTCTGGAGGATTTCAGTCAGCACGCTGTGGAATCCCACTCTATTGATCTACTTTGCTTCTGAGATATTTTATAATGACAAACGATGCACTTCTAGAGACTTTACAACTCCAGCCCTTTTTAGGTTTATCCTCTAATTAGGCTCCATAATCAGCAAACTTTATACTTTCTAGGAATAGATATCTTAAAATTTGTAGAAGTTCATTTAAAACCAATGCCAGCAAATTATTGATCTCTCTGTCTTTGGCAGCATTTTAATCCAAGCTGCTTTTCCTTTGTTTTCATAAGGAAGAGATTTCTGTGTTAGCCTAAAGCTGGTTCTGGGGCTTGCATGGAAGATCAGCCACTGTGAAGCACAAAAAAAAAAAAATAATCAAGGACAAAAACTTTACAAAGAGTTCTCATAGGAGCTTACAAGAATCTGCAGGTACTTAGTCAGACTAAAAATATTACTACTTCATTCTTCTGTCTCAAAGTAGTTCCTATGTGAGATTGTTAAACACAAAATCTAAAGATGAAGAAAAATGTCTTTGAGTATTCCGGGCTGCCTCTGCTTGCTCAAGCTCCTGGTGACAAATAACTTGAAGTCATAATTTTCCTTTCAGGACAAACATTTGGGCAGAGTGTGGTGAAAGTTAGCCTGTTAGCCCTTTTCCCAAACAGCCACTTAAACATTCCCTCCTCCTCCATACCAACCAAAGAACCTTTGAGTTGAATCATAAGTCTCATTTTTATGTGAGGTCTTTTTTTTTCCCATCTATATCCATTAAGTTTCATTCCTGCCTGCATATGATAGAGAGAGGTGAAAGAGCACTGCTGAGCCCCTGATATGCTTGCTAAATGTGCTTTTTATTGCTCAAAATCCAATAAATCTGATAAGGTGAAGGAGGCTAATGTGAGCAAGCGCTGCAGGCTAGAGGCCAGCCCAGATGCCTCACTTGTGGTGCCCAGAGATGATCCTGCCTGGGCCGTGAGGGACCCTCTTGTTGTGCCTTTACTCTACATTTGGCTTCCTAGGGAAATGACATTTTTCTTGTTGTCACTGCAGTAAACATTTCTGACTGCTCTCCTCCCTCTGGAGGGGGTGTTTGTACTCAAGGCTGGTTCCCATGCAGAGCTGCCTCAGCAGCTTTCTGCAAACTGAGCAGATCAGACTTTTCCTCATCAGCTCAGTCTCTTTTACCATCCATTTGCTGCAGCACCTGCCTTTGAGTCTGAGTTAAGATGTGCAAAATGAATTTTGATTATGGAACATTGTGTTTGAGATGATTTAAAGCAGATTTTCTTCAGACGCCTGAAGTCATGTTGAGATTTACAAGCACAGCTGAAGGTCCCCGTAGTCCTCTGGGAGCGTGTGTTGAGCTGTGAGCACTCAGACTTCTCCCTTTGCCTGTCCCTTTCCTTTCAGAGTGGGATGAACCTTTGACTTGCACCTCCATGCCTGAACCCTGGTGCCTTTGGGCAGGCGCTTGGAGGAAACCAATGCTTCTGGTGGGAGTTTCTTCACACCACTCTAAGCACAGCTTGAAGTTTTTAGCAAAACTTTTGTTTTTTTGCTTCGCTGTTTTTGGGCACGTGCTTAGTACAGGTTCTTCAAATTACTGAAAAAAAAGGGTGGGTGTAGGAAGGAAAATGAGACAGAACCATAGAGAAAGCTAAACCTGAGGCCTGAATATTTAAAAGTCATTTTATTTTTGAGCAATAGCTTCCTGTGCTGGGATTATAACTTTTGATACGGTATCAGATAGTGCCCAGCAGCCTCCCTCTTGAAAGAACTGATGCTTCAGAGATGCCTAAAGCTGGAGACTCATGCAAGGAGAGACTCCAAATCAGCAGTTTCTTCGGGAGATTTGTGCTGTGGCTTCTGGCTGCAGTCTGCCCTTATTCTCCTTCACTTCCCCCTGAACAGACTTTGCCTGCCCTTGTTGCAGTTTCGTGCATCCCTCAAAGACACCCCATGTGTGTGTTGTTTTACTGGTAGGTTTCTCTAAACTGAAGTCATTTAAAGATGTTATATTTATACCACATTGCTTGATCACTGTCAGCCTGAGGTGTCACAGTCTGCTCACAGAGACTACCAGTTTCCATCCTCAAATCCTGGCTTTGATGCCAGCTCTGGGTTGGACCAGCAGAAAGAGCATTTTTTATGTTTCTGGCAAATCCTGATGAGGACTCTGGAGGGTACAGATTTTCAGACTGTACCACGAACAAACTCGGTGAAAGTTATTTTGGTGCAAGTCTAGTCCGAGCTGCATTTCCTCTGATCCAGGGGGAAGCGTGGAGCTGTTGCAGCGCTCAGCAGAGCGCGGTGTTTTCGGAAACCCCGTGAGCGCTGGCAGCGGACGCGAGGCTGATGCTTGTGCCTCGTACCTGCGTTACATAAGAACGCCCGTACCCCGGTACCGCAGCGGGCTGGAATCGCTTCAGAACCGAGGGAAGAGGCGGCAGAAGGGAACGGGAAAGGGAGAAAGGAAGGAAAAAAACCCCACCCACACCAAACGGAGAGCACGGAAGAAAAAGCATCCAACATAAACTTTCTGCTGCAGTCTTGCTAATTTCAGCTGAGAGCGCTGCGGGGCTCGGCATTCTCAGAGCGGGGCTGAGCTCGCTCAGACTCTGCTCCCCGGCGCCGGGGGCGAGGGGCAGGAGGGCTCCACTCGCCCCGAGTCCCGGTTCGGTGCCGGTCCGGTCGCGGTTCCGCGGGGCGGTGCCGGGCGGGGCGGAGCGGGCGGGCGGCCCCCGCCGGGCGGAGCTGTGGCGGATCCCCGGGGGTGCGGGAGCATCGCAGCCGGAGCATCGCAGCCCGAGCCCCCCGGGCCGCTCGGAGGCGCCGGGAGGGACCCGCGGGCGCCCCGTGCCCGCCCGGGGCCGCCGCCAACATGAACCAGACGGCGACCGTGTCCCACCACGTCCACTGCCACTCGTCGCGGGGCGTCAAGGTAGGGAGGGCTGCAGCGGGGGCTCCGCGGCCGCCCCCGAGCCCCTCACCTGCCGTGGGGGCGCGGGCAGAGCTCGGCGGAGGTCGGGGAGAGGAGAGGAGGGACAACTTGGCCCGCGGGTCCCGGCGAGCCCAGCGCGGGGCTGTGCCCAAAGTTCGCCCCGGAGGAGGCGGCTCAGGGCACGGAGCTGTGGTTGCCTCCCGAGTCCCTGCTCCGCGGTCCCGGTGCGGGGAAGGCTCTGGGTGAGGGATGCAGCGTGAAACTGGCTTGGCAGTCATGGTTTTGCCGCTGTCCGGTCGGGACAACCCGGGACGGGACGGTGTGTTTTTGCTGGTGGTGCTGTCCACACGCGTGAGAGAGTCGTGTGGGTTGCTGTGGCTGGGCAGTGAGGGTGATGGTGGGGAAAGCCAAGGGCTCTCTCCTTGACTGCCTTATTCCCCAGCCTCTGACACCATCCTGCCTTTGCATTGATCGAAAACTACTTTCTAGAGGAGTTACTGCACTCTACAGTGATAAAATGAAATCCCTAACCAGATTGGTATTCAGTAGGAAGTATCTATGCAGAAATAAGTGGGTTTTATTCCCCCCGAAATAAAATAATAATGCAGTCAGTGATGATATTTGATTAGTGATTCTTAATTCTGAAAGAAACCCAGCATTGAGAAATTTTACACCAGCTATTTTGTTTCATAAAATGATGTGAAAGCCTGAAAAGTTCATTTCAGTGCCTTGGTCTTGGTAACTCAGGCTCTCCCGGCACGGGGCTGTGCACAGGTTTGTGTGGGGCGAGGAAACCTGCTGGGGCTTTGCTCCCTTCACAGCAAAGTTGGGGGGGTTGGGGTTTGTTTGTCTTCTCAGAAGGAGCAGCTGAACTGCACATCAGGTTCAGGAAATTGTCAGTTGGGCTTTATCCCGTTAGTGTTGGGGATAAAACTCATGACTTAGAGCTGAGGCAGGAGGGGATTAAAGGTATAAATCTTCGATTAGCACTGCCATTTCTATATAGGCTGCATTAAGCTTTGCAGTGTATAATCAGTAATGCAAAATGTCTGCAGGCTCAGGGACGAGGGGGGTTTTACCTGTGGCTCTAATGACCAGTTGTGTAACACAGAACTGTATCCATCACACCATAAAGGGCTGGTTAGTTCATGCTCAAATGGGCAAGGTCATGGGAAGTGATGAATTACAATTGCCCTGGCCTCCTTCAAAGAGTCAGCAAATATAATATTAAGTTCCTTAAAACCATTTCATCCTCTCTAGGTCTGTCTCTGAAAGTACCAGAGAACAGAGAGCAGCCTGGTACTTGCTCTGGGAAGTATTCCTTTCTTATGTTTGGGACAGCCAATGCTAATTTTTCACTGGCAGCAACATTTATTAAGTTCATTTGACTGGACTTTTAAGCCAAAACAACAACAACCACCAATATCAATATGCTATTAAAAAAAAAAAAAAGAAAAAGACCCAGGCAAGTCAATAGTCTTCAAAAAGAGAGAACATGAATCAGAGCCTTCTAGACATGAGTCCATTTTACAACCAACACAGTAATACTGATGCCATTAGAAAACGGTCTCATTTTTCTGCTCTTAATTCAATGTGTCAGGTGTAAAATCTGCTTTATAAATAGTTTCAAGTGCTTCAGTGCTGAGTCAATGGATATTCCATGAGCAAGTATTTATGACTGTAGAGAAGGAGTAACTGCCCTATGGTAATGAGGACCTCAAATTGGAAATTACTTCAAAAATACTTCGTTGGTGACCAGGCAAATATAAATTGCATATTAATCATAACTCGCCAAGAAACAGTTTTTGTTCCAGCAATTATGAAGGCTCAAGAAAAAGGTTACGGGAAAACTTCACACCTACTGGAATGAGATCTCAAAAGCCCCTTCTTTTTTCTCTTGTTCTTATACTTTTATTTCTCCCCAACAAACAAACCTGGGGCATCTCAGCTCCTGTGTTACAATCAATGTGATGTTACTTCTCAGTGGTTTTTGGATCAGCTACTCGTTGCTCTGTAACACTGCATAAGCTTCTGATTTTGCAGATCAAGAAGCAGAAGGATTCACTTGTCCGGTAAATTGAACCCCACAAACTTTATCCATTGCAATTCCTGCTCTGAATCATCCTGGGGCTGCAGCGGGGCTGGTGCCCAGACATAGGGAAGCCCTGTCCCTTTCTCATGTTCTTTGCTGAGGGGAGGGTACAGCGTTTTGCATCCATGAGTACTGAGAACTGAGTGCACTGCATCCAGTGTAGGTTTGGTGACAGAGAAACAAGTGGACAGAGGAAAATGAATATCAAGCAACAAAAAAGCCCAGAGATACCTTGGATAGCCCTTGGATAAAATGCAAAGTCTCCTAATAAAGCCTTTTTCCTCTAAGACTTTTTACAGCTTTAAAAAAAAAAAATGATTACAAATCTTCCCACCTTGGTGACATTACTATGAATAATGATCTTTCACTCTGAGATCTGTAACAAAAACTTCTAGGGTTTAGCTGGTATTGCCAAGTACCTGCTCCATTTCTCTGTTGTTACAGCCTCGACTCCAGGATCTTGCCCAGGGTAATGAATCTGGTTTTATTCTTCACACTTTTGACTTGTCAACACAGCAAGTAAATTAGCTCTTCCAGGAGAATCACTTCCATGTTGCGTTGATGACCAAATGATTTTTTACTATTCTTTTTCCCCTGACAGAGAAAATTCTCTTAAAACATTATTTGCTTGGCTTGGAGGAAAAAAAGTAAAAAAACATCCCGCACACCAGAAATAGAAAATAATAATTATCTTGGCTGGCTAGGATCTGCCAAAACAAACCAAATGTTTGTCTTCAAGCCAAACATTTGTACTGAATTTACGGGGAATGCAAAATAGAAATGTTTATGTCTTGCTCTTAACACAATCAGGTCTACACTTTGCTCTTATTAAAAAAAAAAAAAGTGGAGTTAAGCTAATATTTCTGTGGCTTTCTACATTCTTTAATAATAAAACATCCTCTACCAGATCATGACTCTCTGCTGTTATCAACCTAATATTGATCTGACTGTGAGCTGGATCATGGAAGGAGTTACTAATTGGCATTTCAGAAGCACATAATTACTGTGTAATATAATATGTATGTTATAACCTTTTGCTCTTCTTTCTTTCCTGCCTTCCTTTCACTTTTATTTATTCATCAGCTTTTAGATTGTAAACTATAAAAGGTCAGTGCCGATATGTCCTTAGCAAAAATTCTGCAGCAAATTTCATCAGTGTCCAGGGACTTTATCAGGAATTTTTACATTTCAGGTTTATTGTAGCAGTGTTTTAGCACTTACTAATTGATGAATAGTGGTGTACTAATAGTTTTCTTATTTACAATTAGGTTGAGGAGCACATAATTTAAGGGGGGTTGTAGTGTTTCCTTTGGACTTATGTGTGCTTACAGCAACTAAGATTTTTTTTCACCAAACCCTCACCTTAGCAGGAAACATCTGCCCTCTCCTGCAAACTGCTGTACACCCATCTCCTCTTAAAGAGAAAGAGATGTTCATATTTAGCTATTCCTGTTCATGAAGGCTGCTCAGTCATACTTTTTGGGTCGAAACCTCAGGTAGTTGTATCCTTAAATGCCCACAGGACGTGCCCAAACCAGGCCTTGTGCAGATAGGAGAATCATTCAAATCTACCAGCTGTTTAGGAAATAAATCCCTTAAAACGAGAGCAGCATTTCTGAAATTCATTACATCAAAAGCAAGTCACTAACAGATAATCTCAGTGAGTGTTCAATTATGAATTAGCCAGAATAATGCATAACGAAGGGCACAAGAAATACAGGGTTGTGTCATTGTAAGGAAAACAGTACATAAAAGCAAAGCAAAACAAAACAACAACAAAAACAAACAAACAAAAAGGATACATTTAAAACTAATGAGTTTGCATGGTATTTTGTTTAAGGCAATAGAAATCTGAGCCGTGCTGTGCAGTGTGCAAACACGTTTATATTGCCACGTGAGGAGCCCCAGCTCTGGGGAAGCACAGAGTGGTGGTGGCCGTGGTGGCAGGAGGCAGGCTGGTGTCACACTGTTGGATGTGAGCAGCTCAAAGTGTACACACAGAACAAAGTAAATATTTTTATTTTTGATTTTCCTAAATGCTGAGCACATGTGCAATACCCTTGTGTTTATTCTGTTCTTGACATTGTCTCTGGAGGTGCACAGTGACCTGTTAGGGGACTCAGAAAGTTGTCCAAAAAGATTATGGCAATCACCAAAGTGACTGGCTTGGAGCTTGATAGAAAAGCCTTGTGTGTTGTTCTCTGAAAACATTTTTGGCTCTTTTGCACCCTCATCATCTGCTATTGCTTTTCTTCCATTCTGACAGACTGGTTTTGATCACATCTGAGGGGAGCTGCTGATGTGCTTTGTTGATATTCTAGAGACCAAATATACATGGTGACGTATACATGTGTACGGGGAGAACAAGCTGGAGCTCTCCAGGTGGAAATCTAAAAAACTAAACACAACTTGTAAATCTTCCCATTTCCACATATACTACTTTTCTGTGTGGTTTCAATCTGCATGACAATGTTTGTGCTACCACAGAATAACCAGTGACTTTTCTTGTTAAAAACAGTCCTTCCTTCATCATAAGAAGAGGCAGTCACAAGTAAAAAGCTGATGGAATGAGAAAAAACCCCAACATTTGAAATACTTAATTTTCCGTTTCCAGCCTATAACGAAACAATTAGTCTGTGTCAAAGGTAACGTCAAAATTGTTAACTAGTTAAAAAAACCCAAACCAACCAAACAAAAAAGAGTGAGAAAAGGAAAGAGAGGTGGTGCCAAATCCCGAGTTGATGCTGTAAGGAGCAGCGCAGTGTCACGATAGGTCTGGGTCTCAGGCACGGTGTGTCCCAGCAGCAATTGCCCAGCACTGCAGCTGAGGTGGAAGCAATTGGGGTCTCTCCTTGCACAGGAATTCAGTTCTACCACCTTGCTGATGGGGTGTGATTTTTGGCTCGTCCTTGCCTGCAAAAATTGTTAATACGCCTTCAAAACTTTCCACTCTTAATTCCCTGCTCTTTTCATAAAACTTAAAAGTAACTAGCAAAAAGTGTAAGTACTCCTCCTGCTTGTTTGGGTATATTTTACTGACTATGTGGTATAGATTTGATGGATATAGTATATATAGCCACACACCCCAGTGTTTTCTAATACACAGACAATTTTTGGCTTTCAGTGTGATGCTAATCATAGGAATTTAGAAGGCAATCATTTTAATATACGCAAAGATACATGAACATGGTGATAAATCATAATTAATAATAGCTTAGTACTTTCCTGGATTGTAATCATATAAGAATTTTCCTACCGCACATCATTACTTTAAGAAATAGGGAATTAAGTTTGATTCTCTTTGAAGCCCCTTGAGATATGGGTCTGTGAGTGTTAGATAACACTTCCCTGAACGGACACCCCATCATGAGGGATTTAATCTTTCTCATTCTTTAATCCAAAACTGTTTCACTAACAATGTGTTAAGATAATTTTGTGCTTATTTTGTTCAGTATTTCATTCTCAAACTTAGCACAGTAAGACCTCTATGCTGTCCATCACCTGAACATTGTTTTGGAAAAGCTTACAAGCTTTCTTATTTAAAGATTTTTATCTGAGGTCCTCAAATTGAATTATAAATGTTAAATTATGCAGCATCCAGGTTAGTGTTAATCATTTGACAGGTTTTTGGATCAGTGACTTTGACTTCTCACGTGTTGACAACACCCAGCGTTACTGGCAGCACGTGCAAGAGGCAAAGCATCATGTTAGGCAAAATTGACTCCTATGATTCTTAAAAATGATGCACCTGACAGTGGCAGAATGCCTTGGGGACTTTCTGTTTCAAAGAAAGAGAATGAGACAGGCAGGTTTGTTACACTGTGAATGGAGCTAAGAGTGATTCGCAGCAATGAGCACCAACCCAAGGGACTCAAGGGAAGGCAGCACCTAGAATCAGAGTCATCAGCTTAATTAAAGGCTCTCTGCAGTCCTGAGCTGGGAAGTTAATGTAACTGTTACAGATGAGGGTGTGATTTATTCGTATTAAATTTAACCAGTAAAATAGTTTGAGTGAATTATGCTTTAGAATGCTAATTTCCTGGTGCTGATGGCAAAGGGGGCTCCAGCACCCAAGCTGAATGATGGGAGGGTGCTGTGAGCACCTCTGGGTCTCATCCCCACATTAGGAACACCAGAAGAGAGGGAGGATGCTGATGCTATCCAGGAGCCTCCAGGGAAGCGGGATAATCTAAAGATGTTTAAAGCTTAGTGACAATGATGGTGCTCTTGAGCTGGTGACCTCTTCCCTGAAAATATATCAGAAAACTAATCCAGAGTTAGAGTTTCAAAAGCAGGACACTGGAATGGATTGGTTTGTGACTCCAGAACACAGAGACAGCTGTTCAGTTTGAGTTGGTTTGTGACCTTACCAAGGGAAAAGGATGTGGATGGTGAGCCCTAAGGAAGTTTTACAGAAAACTGAGAAGGAAACAGAGATGATATCTGAAGGACACCTTGAGGCTGTGATGGCAGCTTGGCAGAAGGAGGCAGACACAGGAGTCAGAGGAAGACGAGACCTGAGTGTGTCTGACTTCTAAAGGCAGCTGGCAAGTCAAAAAAGATCAGAATGGCCTCTTGTATTTCAGCTTCAGCTAAAAAGACGTTACTTGGGATACTAGCTGTTAGATTAGATTACTTTGCTAGGTCTGACCCATCACACAGAAGTTGTTGCTGAAAGTCACAGCCCTAAAGAGAAACCAAGAGACAGAGATAATGTACTATTTTTGGAGACGTGTCAGAAGTAAGGTTTGCAAAGTTATCTTAGAGTGGACTCCTAGAGGCAAGGTAGTACAGTGTCAGAGACTTTATGAGTTTATTGGAAAAGTTAGCCAGTAGTTTACAGTAGTAAACACAAGAGATGCCTAACAAGTTGCTAAGCACAAAAATTATGCTGCTTTATTAAAGTATGACATTTAGTGTTTTATTTTGTTATAGCTTGAGAAAGTTACGACATGATAGTGTTTATTATCAAGCCTGCTTTTAAGTTTCTGTCATTGAAAAGAGCAACTTTGTCTTCAAAGGTGTGCTGTTCTTTAAAGTGTGCCCGGTGGTCACACTGGTGGCTGTAAATGCTCCGTTCATGCCCCTGTGTAAGGTGGAGGAATTTCTCCTGGGCAGGGGATGGTGCTGGAACTTTGCCCTGAGATCTGCAGTACAGATCTGCAATTCAATGCACCAAAGTCCATTAAGCTTAAGGGAAGCTGATCTCCAAAGCTGTCAGATGCCAGTGGTGAGGCTGAGCATCCCTCCAGGGACCTGCATTTCCTCATCCCCTGCCGTCAGGGTAAGTGATCAGTCGGTGACCTGGGAATGCGTTGTGTCCGTCACTGGATTTACTCTTCAGTACAACAGTCAATGAATGAAGACTCTTTATTTAAAGATTGGTTTATTAGCCTTATTTATGTTTTTTAAATTGTGGTTTCAGCAGCATAAAGGCAAAGTGTCTATCCCTTGGCTTAGTTTTCCCTGGATATTATAGATGAACAGTTTGGCTTACATGTTGAAATAAACTTTTTTTCCTTTTGTAAAATCAATTGCTTAGGCAGGAGAGTTCCTGACTCCCCAATTAAGCAATTTATCTAAAAGAAATCTTTTTTTCCCTTCCCTTCAGAGCACTAAACACTTACTCAGCTTGAAAGCCGCATCAGTCTGCCAGAGCGGGATTAATGCCACAAACGTTCCTGTTCATATTTGCTGCAGAGATGACCTGCAGACATGACCATCATGTTAAAAAATAGCTTTTATAATTCCTTGTGCGTGATAACTGAGAGCCAAAAGCTGCCCCTGATTTCCTTTATTTCTTCTGACTCGCTGGAGGAGGGGAGCAGGCACAAGACCTGGCTCCCTGTTCCCGATGGCCCATCCATCCTCTCACTCAGCCCTTCTGCCTGCTGGGGCTCAGGCAGCTGCTTCCTAGGACTTGGGCAGTTGCTTCCTAGGACTTGGGCAGTTGCTTCCTAGGGTTTGGACAGTTGCTGGCATTG
>JAYRBT010000181.1:7538415-7560699 GCA_036023395.1 Myiotriccus ornatus
TGCTTCCTAGGACTTGGGCAGTTGCTTCCTAGGACTTGGGCAGTTGCTTCCTAGGGTTTGGACAGTTGCTGGCATTGCTTTCTGGCTGTGTGGGTCTGACTTTGCCGTGTCCCCATCTCTGTGCACATGACGGGAACATCGGCACCCCCAGCTCCCTGCACAGCCAACACTGCGGGCTGTTTGTGAGCACACTCAAACCTGGACTGAGGCTGGTCCCACTGCACACCAGGGGAGACTTTGGCCTTACTTTGGCTTTTTGGATAAATCTAGGGTAGGGAGGGGAGTTTTTCTTTTCCTTTTTAACCTGTTTGCATGCCGTCAGTATCAATAAATTTGAACATATTCTGAACATATTTGAACGTTTTTTTATCATCGCAGATCCTGAACATTGAAAGGAATGAACCCTCCAAAGCTTTTGAGCTTTCCCCTCACTTACATTTTACCTGTACAAGTGAATCCAGTGTATGTGGCACTGAGGAACAGGATAGTCTGTTTGTTCAATCTCTGTCCTAACCTTGCTCCTCTGAGAGGCTGGAAGGAAATTGCTGTGCTTCTGCATTGGCCCCCTCTGGGACGTATTGGTTTCTGCTGCTTGTAAGGATCCTTTCCCTGACTCTCCTGCTAATCCAAGCCCATAAAGGCATTTTAGCAGTCTTGGAATGATTGACTTAAGGTTTTCTTGCTGTAATTTATACACATATCAATAATTACTTAGTTGATCTTTATTTTTGTACAGGACACAATGTCTAACGACTGGAGCTAAAAACTGGAAAATTGGAGTTTGGAGTAGACTCTTGAATTCTGTTACCTCTGGTGGTAACTGTTCATCCAGGGAGAGGGGCAACTGTTTATGCTGAGTTTTTTCATAGAATTAAAGCAGGCTTTTTCAGTTAACTGTTTCTCTTTGGAGGTGGAAACTTTCCTCTGACTTAGACCGCTGACCCAGCCCTCCCAAAGGTCAGGGTAACCTCAGCATTGCAGGGAAGGGAGCTGGGGCCTCTTGCTTGCTCTTGTTTTGTGTGATAGCAGAAGGGGTTTGTGGCTTTGTGTTTCCTTCTGGGTGCAAGTACTTGTGGGTTGTTGGCATGGGAGAGTCATGAGCAGGTGAAAAACCGTGGCATAAAAAGAGATTATGCCACCTGCTGGGCAGCCTGGAGGGAACTGGCTCTGGTTTAGTCCCTATCCTGCCATGCCTGGGCCAACAGTATTTTTGGGGGAAAGGGAGCAAAAAGAGAAAGATGGGAGGAGAGGGCTGAATTAGAAGTAGAGGAAGAAAAGTTAATCCCTCAGTGCTACTCTGGTGGCCTCAGGAGATGTAGTGTCAAATTGTACATACCTTGCTTGTGTTAGACTTGAGTTGATTTTTGCTTTTGACACTGAGGTGATAGGACTGTGCTCATACAAGAAACATTTTCAACAATTTTTCCACAGAATATTATCTTACTTCTGGTAGTCAATCCAACCAAGGATTTGTCTGCTTAGAAACCAAATATATGCTACCCATGACTCTCTTTCCTGGTGATAATTTTTGAGCTGTGAATTCCCTACATTTGCCTACATTAAAACCTCTATTTACATCCATGAGTACATATTTTTTTCGGTATAGATTTAGTCTGGAGTTTGAAAAATTTCAGTTTTGTAATTCAACAGCTGTAATGTGTTTTCTGGGAACATTAGTGCTTCTGAAACTTGATTATGCAAATATTTGCAGAGGGCAAACAAAAGCTTAGCAACCAAATCCATAAAATAATTAAGCAAAGATTGGTGTTTTTCTATTTCTATAGTACTTGCACCTCTCTAAACACTTTCCAAACTCTCTGGATGCCTCTTTTCCCTCAGTTATTTAGAAGTCTCTGGCAACACAAGTTGCATCCCAAATGAGGTCACCTTTACTGGAGAAACCCGTCAAGCAGCTGATGCCATTTAAAGATATTTTTAAGAGATATTTAGTGATGTTTTATGGCTTCAAATAATCTTACCAGCATCATCATAATTATGACACTAAGCACTGCTCAGATTTGAGGACTCTTAAGGACTGAAGAAAAAGGATTTTAGATGGCCATTGAATGTAAGCCCTTTGATCATTGGTGGGCAGCTGTAGTTTTCAACTCCTGTGCTCAAATCCCAACTCACTGATTTGGTGGTTAAGCTGTGGAAGAGATGTAATTCATGGGTTATAACTAAACTTGCTTTCTGCCGGAATTTTGGATTTTTTAGTTGTTTTTTGTAATATAAGTTGGCTTGAAATTCTGCAGGGTCGTTGTAGCAATCCCGAGACAGGCAAGTTAAATTTGGACTGAGCTTCAGACACACGGAATCAGCTGTCTCTGTGTCCCAAGCACCAGCAGAAGGCCCTGGTGGGGCTGCAGTTGTGGTGGTCTGAGCCAGAGGCTCAGCTGAGCACTGACAACTTGTGAAAGTCAGGAATAGTTAAAAAACCTTTTAAGTTTCAACCAGTCTATTTCCTTTCCTCCTGAAGTATATTTTTATAGCTCCAGATCTAAAGCATTTAGTACAAAATTTTTATAAAGAAAAAAATCATCACTTCAGGATTTTGAAAATCTTATTTCTCAGGTTAAGATTTATAAACATGTATTTTCTGTGTGTGTTGCCCTCTGGGTACTCTAGCCCTGCAAAATAAAGCTGGCGTGGGTTACGTGCCATGGAAACAAAAAAACCCGAGTTTGAATGAAAAAAAATTACTTGATACTCAAGATTTTTATGTTTAATTTTTAAATTCTAATCAGAAAAGTACTGTGTACTTTCATCTGATGAATGCTGCACACACTGCAGAAAAAATGCACTGCAAGATGTTGGAAAAGTGCCTGCAACTGATACAGTGGTTTTTGTGAAGAATTTTATTTTTTATGGTTCAGTATTTTTAAAAAGACTAACAATTCTCAAGCTGCTGCCTTGCTTAGGTCAATTATTTTTTGAAGAGGGATGCAATGTGCTCATTATTTTCTAGTATCTCTTCTATGTTGTTGCTGCAGAGAAACGGACAGTATGCATCTGAAACCTCACACATCAGTCTTTAATGATTTCTGCATTTAGAGCAAAGAAATGAAATTACTCATATTACAGTTCAACACAAAGTTTGGTTTCTATTTAATAACTGCTTCAAATGATGACTTGTGTGATCAATCATGCACACTTGTACAATCAGCATTTACAGTTTAACTTTTTAATTAAAATGTTGAATACCTACCAGTATAGGCTATATAGAGTAGTATGAGGCAATGTAAGAGTTCTCCAGAATAGTACAGTGAATGTTTGACAAAGTCTCATAATGTCAAAGTTTAAATTATTGAATAGCTACAATTCTGGTGTAGAAAGTGCAATGTAGATTAATAGACATAAAAGGAAGCACGTGCCAGATGAAGTAGTGGAGTAAATACATCATCTTAGTGGTTGATAAGGCAGCTAAATTACTGTAAACAAGCAATAAAATATCTTAGAGGTAATATCTCAGCGAAGTAACTTATTGGAAGAGTAAAAAGATAAATGCAAATTGTAAATATGTAAGGGGAAAAGGCTGGATGGCAGTTTTTTGATGTCAGATGCAGGTTCTCTTGGATGTTTGTCTAATAAAGCTGCTATTCTTGTACAATAATGACTATTCCCTCTGACACAGAGTAGTGCTTATATAAGTTACTTTAAGATGGACATAATCTATTTTTGCCATTAAAAACTTACAGAAATATTTCTGGGCATTGGAATATGATAATGTTCAGTAAAAGGAAAATGTTGAGACTGTACACATCATTAATCAATTATAAGCCATCTTAATGGATAACGGAGTGAGAAATTACTCCCTAGATATTTATTTCGTTAGTGAGCCCAGTCCTGCACAGTAGCAATTCACTGTAAACCACACAAACAGCTATTCTTTTTTTCCTTCTTGATCATTATATTTGATAATTTTAGTTTCCAAGAAAATATCCAGGCTGGAATTGATCACCCTCTACCCCTAAGGCTGAAGATGCCAAATACATGTTTTTGTGCCAAAAGTATTTGTGGAAGCATCAAAGTTCTTGTCTGCCAGCCAGTGGCCAAATGCCATCAGCAGCAGAGATGGCTGCGAGTTTCCAAGATGTAGCTGAGGTAGAGCTGTGCTGGAAGGTCTCCAGAAAGAACTTAGAGTAGCCTTGCAATACCTAAAGGGGGCTTAAAAGAAAGATGGGGACAGATCTTTGAACAGGGCCTGCTGTGATAAGGCAGGGGGTAATGGCTTTTAATTAAAAGAGAATAGAATAAACTAGATATAAGGAAGAACGTTTTTTACCATGATGGTGGTGAAACACTGGAACAGGTTGCTCAGAGAGTGGTAGAAGGCCCATCCCTGGAAACATTCAAGGTCAGGTTGGATGGGGCTCTGAACAACCTGATCTGCTTGAAGATGTCCCTGCTCATTGCAGGGGGGTTGGACTAGATAACCTTTGAAGTTCCCTTCCAGCCCAAACTATTCTATGATTCTATGAAAAAGGTGGAAATTAGAAGTGCTGTCAATGACAGCAGAGTTGTCAGTAATATCCCCTCCTGTCTAACCAGAGGTAGACTGGAACAGACGGAAGAATTTGTTTTGTGTGATTGAACCTTACTTTGTGCTAGCTTTTTCACTTTTATTGTATTTTTCATCCTACTTCCAGTGGAGAACTCTCACGTAGATCAAAAGGTAGCGGTAATGAGTTGAGCTGATGAATTTTCAGAAGAAAAGGGGAGGAAAAGATGCAAAATAATGTAACTGTTTTCAGTAAAGGGGCTTGCTTGAAAATACTTCTGATTCTCAGTGTTTTCTCAAATTGACACTTAAAAAAATGACAAAAAGTTTCTAAGAAAATTAAGATAATAGAAAGTAATACTGAAATCACACTGATAACTCTTTTAAATTCAGTATTATTTTATGTGACTAATTTATTCATTATGATTTATGGAGAACATCACTGGCTACAAAAGCTAGATAACAGACAGGTTTTATCTTTTTTATAGCAGACCTAATCCCACAATCATTATTTAACCACAACCTCCTCTTTTCGAAGGTTTTCTTGCATGTTTTCCTGAGTCAAGTCTGGGATGCTTAAAACTTTCTATAGATGCCAGTTTATATTTTCATAAAGCACATAAAGAAATGGTCACATTTTGCTTTGTGCCAATGTGAGGAACAACTGAGCACTATTAATTCCCTTTTATGATGGACATTGACATGAAGGAAACTTGAATGTCTTGCAAAAAAGATGCTGAGGAATTGATGTTGAAAGTGATGAGATCTTGAAGGTCCCTATCTCTTTTCAATACCCAGCTGAAGTACAACAATATTCAAGAGGAAAAGTACTGTCATAACAGCTTGTTATAACCCTAAGAAAAAAGAGAAGTGGAAGATGGAAAATCAGCAAAGTGAAAGAGTGCCCCATTTCAACTCATCTCTTCCACCAGATGAGAACTCTGGCTCAGCAGAGACTCATCAGGTGTTCACCTGGGTGGAGACTTTAATCCTTAGCATAATTACTCATTCATCCTCTTTATGTGTTGTGTGTATCACACAATAGATAATGGTTTGTCTTTGGACACTGTGTATATCTGATTTACAGGCTCTTTGCTCACAGTAAAAGTTGCCTGAACAACGTGACCCAGAGAAGAAACACTGCACACCTTTAAATAATCAGTCTCCAAAAGTACAGTCTTGATCCTTGTTAGGATAAGGTGGCAGAAGTCCTACTGATTTTTTTAAGATGACACAGTCACTGGATAGGAAAATTCTGAACTATCATATTAAAAGACAACTATGTTATTTAAGTAGGGTAATTACCTCTAGGATAAATCATACCAGAACATGGAAGGACCATTTGTAGGCAAAGTGCATCAAAGAAACTCCATTGTCTGAATGGCCTCTCAAGTTTCAATTAGAATTTAATATTTGCTGCCAAATTACCCGGTGTCCTATGATCTGCAGGTCAGCTGTAGGCTCTTGGACAAGGTGTAAAATAATGCTGCTGTTGTGTTTCTCCTTGTTGATGTTTCCCAGAATTCACCAGATACATCCATTTGCCAGTGGAGCAGCACCCATGGGGCAAGAGTTCCTCCTGGTCCCGTTTCCTCCTGTTTGCATTCCCGAGCAAGAGCAGAACACTCTGCTGGGGCACCAATGCAAGTGTGACCTCTGTGTGTGGGAGAAGCTGGATCAAATCCCCCTTTGTGATTGCATAGTTTTCATTTACTACTGTGTTGAGAATCTTCTATAAATGTTTTACTTTCAAATTACCACTTCCTGCTAATTTCCCATTTTAAATTATTTTTATTCTTCTTCACTGCTAATGGTTTTGGCAATCCAGATTATTTCACTTTAGTTCCCTAGGTACTATTTTGTGGCTTGCATTTTAAGAAAACAATATCCCATTGAATAATATTCAGCATTTATGCCTAGTTTTCTTGAACAAAAAATTATTGTGGCAGTTCTGTGTTCGAAGTACTGAGTTTTTGTTTTGTTTTGTTTTTATCTTTCTGCTTGGACCTAATTGTATTCAGCCTTCCTAAAGAGATAGAAGGATCTAAAGTTTGGAGCAAATGCATTCTGCAAATAAAGAATACCACCATGAAGAGTATTTAATTATCTTTATATTGCCAAAATAATGAACTGATGTAGTTATGATCTTCACTGCTGTGTGAAGAGCAGAGGAGGGATTCAAAACAGCTAATGAAAATCTTCCCTGTCTAACCGCATTTGATTGATCTGCTTGCCGTTCAGTGAGAAATGTCACAGAGCTGGAAAATCTGTCTGGCTCTGGCTCTGCTGAAGGAGTCTGAGTTATGTTTCTTAATAATGTAGCTTTATATTTAGTGGGGACTTACAAAGATTTTTGCCTTTCTCTCCTGAAGGCGAGATATGATCCGAGTTCGCCTATGAGATGAAAGTTGTTGAGTGTAATCAACATGCATCAAATGATCTTATGAGGAAACCTGATTGTACAACTTTCTCGAGGCTGACTCTAGGGCTTGTTGGATACATCATTTCTTTGTAGAACACTGAGCATGCTGGAGGAATATATAGCATGCATAATGTATGCTGTAGCAGCTTGCTGATGAAATGGGGATGGAATCAAGCGGTAAAACTGGAGTAATTGTTGAAATCTGCTGCAGGTGCTGAGTGTAATTGATAAATAACTACCAATAACCAGAGTAAGAACAGGGGTTTTTTATGCACGTGCTCAGAAGAAGTTTATGTTTGAAGGGGAAGCTGAAGCATGTCTGGGTTTCTCTCAGGTTTCAGTGGCGAGGCTGCACTGCGGGTGCTCTGCGGTGCCTTTGCTGCACAGCAGCCTCATGGAGCTGTGCTGAGAAGGGAACACACTGCACACAGACTTTTCTGCACTCTGGTGAGCTCAGTTAATCTGAGTGGGAACACACAGAAAGTTGCACTGTCCCACCTGATGTGTGATGACTCTGTCAGCTGCTGCAATGGGATCACGTTTGACCATGGGTTTGTACCCTTCGTTACTTTCTTTTAAAGCAGGTTTTGAAGGCACACGATGGTGCTGTTAACGAGAATACAGAGAGCAAGCTTAGATGGTCTCTCTGCCATGGCTGGAAGACTTCTTGAATGTTCAAGCATGTTAAATACACACAAAGTAATGGGTGAGTTTGTGATTTGGTGTGATGATAGGCAACTTCCACTGATGCTTCTTCTCCTTAATCCCATTTGAGTAGGTGGCTCTTGGACAATTAGGATGAGTAGCTGCCAATGTCAATTTAATGCCAGCTTCTAAATTTTATTTAATTGCTGTGAGATTCACTTTAGGTTTTCGATCCAATAATGTTTTCTTAATTAGTGACTTAACAGACACACAATCCTGTAACAGTCACTTGGATGAAGGTTTTGTTGGTTAAAAGATCAGGCACTCTTGCTATAATTAAGCCACAGCAGGAGGATTGGAAATAGAAGATCTATAGGGTCCCTTCTAACCAAAATAATTTTGTAATTCTATGGCTCAAATGTCATGTCATGTGCTGCTAAACCGGAAATTTCCAGAAGCTTTTTTTAAAAAAATGTTTATATTAAATCCCCCCATCTGTGAGAGTTAGAAGCTGCTAGTTTCAATGAGTAGTTTTCTTCCAAAGAAATTCCTTAGGGAATAAAATAAAGGAGATTTTATCATTTTTGTATTAATGTTTCAGTTAAATATTTATAAATAGAAGCTTCTGTGTTGTACTTTGAAGCCAGACTGTTTCTTAGATATGTGTTAATGTCCAAAATCTGTCACTATAACATCTTAGATCCTTTAATTGGGTTTGCCACTTCATAAGTAAAATAAAGTTGCTTCATCAGATGTTTCTTTGAGACACAAAAGATGTTTCCTTGATATTTTATGCTAGTTACATTTTCTGCAATGCAAATTCTAAATGTAGTCTTTCAGAAGGCTAAATGAGCTTGAAAAACAGAGGTCATACCAAACTGGTGTAGAACTGAGTTTTGCGGTTTTGGGCTTTTTGTTGTTTTTTAACTAAAAAATATTCAGAAACGAAAACTCCTCCTTCAGCTCAAGAGTTCATACAGTAGAAATTGCTATGAGAGTTCCCTCTTGGGTGACAACTTTTCCTTCCTTTCTCCCTCCCTTCCCCTCTCCTCCCCTCTTCTCCCCTCCATCTCTTCTTCCTTCCCTCCTCCCTTAACTCTCTCTTTCTCTCTCTCTCCTCCTTCAACTTTTTTCACGCAAATGTTACAATAATAAATTAACAATATAAAAATATACTAAATTGACACACCTCTCTACATTTTCTAGGAGAAGCTGTAGCATTTCCTGCCAAGACCATCTTCTCTGTGGATGGAAAGCTTTTGAGAACCAGGGTTGTTGTGTGGTATGAAACAGCATAACTAAAGCTGTGAAACAGTCAGAGAGTCAGCAGGAGGTCTGGCTTCCTTCTCCTGACAGGGCATATGCCAAAAACCCATAAAAAAATCAACAAATTACGCAAGCTCTTGCACTGTGTGTGTGAGCAACTACTGTTCCACTGGGTTCTATCATGTGTGTTGTTACAAGGAACATTTGAAAGAAAAAAGTAACAGCTGATTTTGGTAGCCAAGTGAAGACTTCAGAAAATGTTACTTTTTCAGAATAGTTCCAGGTCTCATTTAAGAATAATTTAACCAATTTGTGAAAGAAACCACAAAACCAAAACAACAAAGGAAGAGTAATTTGGCAAAGAATTTGTTGTCAATACCCAGTCTTATACATAGAAATTAAATGCAACAGAGTTTGTCTTGAGTCTAAAACACTCTACATGATTCAGCTGAAAGGTTTGATATTGTCTTCTGTTCCAGTCTTTAAGCAGACACAAGCTCAGAGAAGACTGACAAACATTTACCTCATTAGTCATCCCACATGTGCTTCTTGCTGATAAATCTCAGAATAATGTGAGCCCAAAAACTTACACTTATCTGTTGACCTGGAAGAAGGATAAAATATGATGTAAACAGAGGTGTGAAGAGAAAATCATAGGGGACAAAACCATTTTTTTTTCAGCACAGAGTCTAACCTATTCTAATAAGACTTCAGGGTATGAGTAGTCTGTAAACTCCACATTCTTGAAGGCTTAGAGAATAAAATGCTGGAAAAATTAAACTTTTTATTCTATAAGAGATATCAAAGCTGGTTCTGTAAGTCAGACTTAACATCCTGCCCTCACTACTTAAAGCAATGGAGGATGTTGAGACATTTCAAGAGTAAACAAACAAATATTCCTTCTCTTTCCATCGCCCTAATTTGTTACAGTTTGTAGGATTAAGCAGGTGAGCAGCAGAAGATTTTACATGCTTTTCCAAAAGGGGAGCAGAAAGGTTGCAGGCATAAATCCCTGTGGAGATTGGAAAATGCCAAGTACATTTTAAAGAAAAGTCAATCTTAATAAAGATTATTTGTCTGAAAATGTGGATGAAACACCTAATGTGCAGTGTGTGAAACAGCTAATTTTGACATTAAAGATTCAAAAAAAATTCAAAATGCCATAAAAATTGTAGTGCTTTACAAAGTGTTAATAGAATGACATTTTCATTCCTCTTTCAGAGTCCTCCTTCCTTTTACAGAAGTCAGACCTGTCAGAATCCGACTTCTAAAACTCTTGTTACTGCCTTACAGTCTTCACAAATACAGATAGTTTATGGGATCCTTTCTGAGAGTTTTTCTTAGAGATGAAAATTATGTTTTCTTTAGAATCAGTCTCATGGCAGCCCTGAAGATATTTTTAGTTAGTTTTTCATAAGAAATGGGAGACTTAAAAAGCTAGAAACAACACTTAGACTTCCCCTTCAAAAAATGGCATAATTACTGGCTTCCAATGAGGAATTAACATCAGGATTGGATGAATCTGGTCTAATGTTTTCCCCTCAGGTGGCTACTCAGGTTGGCCCAAGTAGGTTTCTGTCAGGAGCAGTTGCTCCAGCTCCAGCTGTATCAGCTTCAGCCAACCCATCACATCACTTCCCACTGCAACTCTGTGCAGCCAGGTGTTGTCCCTGCTTGGAGTCAGTTAAAGGGCCTTGCTCCTGTTGTTGGTGTGAAGTAAATTAATTAGTTAATTGAGAGTTTAATAAAGTCAAATAAAAATTAAAAAAAAAAAAGAGCACCTGTGCATTGATCTGGAGTTTGCTCTTCTGTGATAAGAAAATCCATGTAGAACCCCCTCTGCTGCCAAGTACTGTATCAGTGCAGTGAAATGCAAATAGTTGAAATATTCCAGAATATTTCAGAAGTAACAAAACTTTTCACAACAACAGAATTTGTGTAGAAACAGCTAACACAGCCATGGCTGTAGGGGACATTTTTCAGGGCAGCCCTGTGTCCTGAGTGGCTACCTGTCCAGGGAAGTAAAATTGAAGGCACATTCCTTAAGATGATTAAGAATGACATATGCATCATCTCTAATAAGCTATTTATTAGAAAGATGGCTGTGTTTACAGCCTCAACAGTTACTGCAAAACTGAGTTCTGGAATATCTGCCTATGCATGAGCAGCACAGACAGGCTGAGCCAGAGGCAGAAGGAAACGGCGGGCTCACAAATCCCTCCAGTGTTTGGATATATGCAAATAATGCATTAGCTTTCCACGAGCAATTTGTGGCGGAATTAGCATCCAGGTCACCAAACTGCATGCTTTTGTCCCAGGCTGATCTGCTCGCAGAGCAGAGAGGTGGCTGGCACCAGTGCCGCCCCCACGCTGCTCTGCGGATGGCTGTCATTAGTGATTACAACTTTCATGTCTTTAATTACTGAGGTGCTTTAATTCAGTCTGATACAAAATGAATTTAAGGCTCTGTGGATTCTCGTTTGTGCTTTTTTAAAAACAAGGTTTCATAACAGAGCCTGAAATTTAGTTCGCTGAACTTTCTGGAAGCTGCCGGTGAATTTGGGACTGGCTTTGACAAAGACAGTTTATGGTTTTCTGGTAAACCACATGAAAATTTGAGGATTTGGAGGCATTCCCTCATATTAATTATTTCATGTCAGAAGGGAAAGCTCAGGATATTAATTTTTCAGGTTACTGTTATTTTTTTAGCCCAAGCCAGTAAGTGCTTTTGTCCATGAGAGCCCTCCAAAATAGGCAGTACCTATACACTAAACAGCAAAGAAAATATGCACATGGAGAAGAAAATGATTTATGAAGACTGCAAATGGATCGAAGGTGAAGCCAAAAATACTATTGAGCTACATATACTACTTTTCTTCCTGCTCTATTTCTTCCAGTCCAAAGTTTTCCCTGAGTCTGTCTCTTTACTCAAATGGTTTAAGTGGTACTGATGTTTATTATATTTAAATACATATGTAATATAACAACATGATATTGACAGCTGTAAATTTAAATAGGACTCATAACCTTTTTATTGTAGAAATACCTGTACACAATATTGGTGTTAGACAGAGGATTTTACAGTAACTGCCACTGCACATGAAAAAAGAGATGATCCCAGCTCCTCAAGAACCTGCCACCAAAGACAACAGGGGTGGGATTGAGCTGTTGACACACTGATATTCAGTGTCATTCATAGCCTTGGGTATCTGAAACGTGGCTTTGGTTGGCAACACATGATGGTGCCTACAGGAGACCTGTGTCCTTTTGGCACATCAGCTGCAGGCCAGCCATGAAACCCTGAAGTGTGTAAAATAACCCTACAGCACATGTTTAAGCACCAGGTTTACTCCAGGGGTGTCCTTTGTATACAGAGGGAGGCGTTCGCAAGAAAAGTAGCTTAAACATTGTCAAGCAGGTGTTACTGGAGGGCAAAGTTTTAAAAAACAATGTGTCCTTCAAATGTAACTCGTAGATGTTTATAGGGAGCTGTCTGGTGAGTGAGACAGTACAAATTTATGTGCAGAGTCGTAATGCACATCAGCAAAAATATTTTCCTAAATGCAGTTGAATGGCACTATCATGTAGGCCAACTAATGCAAAACAACAATCTGATTATCTTCCTTCTGTCTTGTGGCTTTCTGTATTGATCTAACACAAAAGTAGGAGCCAGATAAAGAACAGCACTGAGTTAAGCGACTAGTGTAACTCATCCTTTTGGTTAAGCATTTCAAGGAAAAAAAAAAAAGTGTTTATCTGGAGTCAGAGCAGCAACTGCCTGTAAATGGCTTAAAGAAATGCCCTGGGTGAAACGCTTGGAAGCATGTACTTAATTTTACTTGAAATACGGATGCTTGGCTTTGAAATGCAAAGAACATATGACAGCATAAAAGTAGTTTTAGAACAATATAATTAAATGTACCCACATATTCTTTATTTTTCTGTGATCAGCAGCGCATTTAGTCTGCATCCCTATTGCACCTGCCAGGCAAAATGGAGAAACAGTGATGGATGGGCTTGCTGAAAAATGTCAACAAAGGGATGTACAAATCACTAATGGTATTTCCAGTGCTTTCCTTTGAGGGTCTTGACTCAGGAGGGAAATCTGAGCTTCCACAGGTACTTGAGAAAAGTGAGAAATCAAAACTATGCTTAGAGTGAGAGACTAGCTTCAGCTAGCTGATGCAGTAAATTGGGAAAAAAGGGTTTTCCTGGAACTTTTTTATCCCTTTAGAGTTTGTAGGAAGAAGCATCCGAGTGCCACTCAGAGACCTGAGGATCCTGCCGCTCCTCAGACTGGTCTGTCCCCTTGGACTCTGAGTTTGCCCCAGTTTAGCTGTTTTCTTACGTTCTGAATAAGGTAATTCTTTGGCTCCCAGAGGGGCCAAAGTGGAAGTCCAAAGACAGGTAATACAGACACATAGTTTAATAATTGTGTACCACATGATACATGATAACTAGTTAGGATTACTAACTAACTAGGATTTTCAATATACGAGGTTTTTATTTCTAAGTCAATACGTGCATTTATAAGTCAGTGCCGTATAAGAATTAGCACAACACTTTCTGGAACTCTAACCTAAGAAAACTACCTAGCACTGCATTTTTTTGTTCCTGTCAGCAGCAGAAAAAGAAGGAGAGCATGAAAAATGTGGTCTGTGAGCCTTTTGAGGGGAGATGAAGTGGGAGAAGAGGTGCAAAACCTCAGGTGTAGATAAGGTATTTCTACAGGAGTCAGCTGACAGTCTCAAACTACAATGCATTATAAATCATTCCTGTCTTTAAATTAGCTCCTGTTTTCAGCTGCTTCTGGTGAAAGCAAAAAAGCCCAAGTTACCTTATCATTTGCGAATAAGTAAGGAGTTTTTCTGCAGAAATCAACATTTTCATTGTTTTCATCTTGCAGTGGAGGAACAATACAGTACAATTTGGTTTTCTATTTTTAATCTGTTACTTTGCTCTGATATTATGCCAGAATGTGCTGGAAAAGGAAATGTAAATCTCTACTCTCTAACATATCGTCAAATAGGATTTTTGGATATGTGAATTGTAAACCCAGGTGGAGCTGGAAGTTCATTAGCTCAGTAAAAGGCTGTTTTCAGGAAATGTTTAATAGATTGCACCCACTAATCTTATCGCTAGGTTACACACTTGCTACATCTATCAGTGAAATTTAGGGAGGCTGAATAGGAGAATGTCTTGGATTGACGAGGGCAGCTCTGCACTGAAAAAGAGAAGGTGCAGGTTATAAACAACTGCTGCTCACAAGGCAGAGGGGAAGAAAACCCCGGTATGGTCAGCTCAGATCAGCTGAAACCTTTTGAGGAAAGATGTCAGGTTTTCCCAGCAGGTTGGCCAGTCTCCCTGGGTTACAAAGTCTTTTCTGTTCCTTGCTGGGACAAATCAGCACTATTGGTTCTGGGAGCCCCATTTGCTGCCCCTCTGGACTGTGGCAACTATTTTTATGTTCTGAGACGCGACGAGTAAAATCACACAACCCACATTTTCTCCAATCTGCATTTTTTTTAATCTGTCTTCACCTTTTGAAAACCAAATATTGACATTATTCTGGTTTTTCCTTAGGTAGTGCCATAAATTTGATGCTTGGAGGTTCCTCCAGTCCCATCTCCTGCTGATATCAGGCTCTGAAAATCCTATTGTGTTGGTCAGGAGTGGGTGTGTGTGGGGAGAAACACAGGCAAAGGTGTACCAGAGTACCAGGAGTACCAGAGCAGGCTGTTAACCGAGAGATAGAACCAGTATCTGTACTGTTTGTCATCCCTGGACCAAGATGTTTAATTTTATCTCAGTTGTGCAGTAGTTTGTGCCCTCCAAAATACATTAGTACACCGTGAAGGCTTTAATTTTGATGCCACCAGCCAGACTTCTCTCCTAAGGGCTGGGTTCCTAGGCTGTGCTATAAAGAAAAAGAGAGGCAGAAAGAAAGAGAGGTTTAAAACACTTCTTTTTAGGACTGCTGTCCTGTGAAACTTTGAGGGATTATAAACCATATCAGTAGCTACTGAAGTCTTTAGTCACAAGTACTTTTTACAGAAAATGTCAGAAAAACATCACAGAATGTGCGAACTGGAGCTTTCTTTTACCACATGATCCTGAGTGTACGTGCAAGTGTTAAAAAATGGGTATTTTAAAAGCAAACTTGGCAGCAGAACATCTAGCATTTTCAGCTGAAAATGTATATTTCTTTTGGTGTGGATCATGTATCAGCAATGAGGATAATCAGAAAGTACCACAGTCGCTCAATATAATATCATATATAATTATTTTATATATAATTTTCAGCAGATATGACTAATTTAACACACTTTGGTATTACTTGTTGGTGCTATGGGATTTGCTTGCAGCTGTTGTTTCAGGTCCTTAATGTCTGTTATGTTACCCTGTGTTTTGGTATAATTAAATCCTGCCTGGTTGCTTCAAAAGTTCTCCAAATTTTTTTATTCCCATATGCATATTATTGCTGTGTTAGGCAGAGTGTATTAAAATCTGTATTGCATGTCAAATGATAAAGCACATGTGGTTTTGCTAAAAATCATGCCAGTAATCGTGTCTAGTACTTGGAATATAGATCTCTTGCTCAGCAGGGGTGTGATGACAGTAGGGATATAAAAGCCTACTATCTTTGTGTTAGAAGAGCATTCAAAAGTCATTTGGGCAAAACACTTAGCAGAGAGCACAATCCATTGTACAGGTGAGCACTCCATAAAAGCACCCTCTATATGTAAGCTGTGACACTGAAGAAACACTCAAGAAAAGTTTGAATTATTTATTTCCACATGTTCCCCTTTAAAAGCACTTTAAGATCACTCCAAAACACTCCTGTCAGCACACAGTAATCTCAGAAACAGGAGGAGATGAAAGACACACTACCTGGGAGAGGCTTTGGAGAGTGGAAGCGCAGATAACTATCACTTAAGGGGGCCAGCACTGTCTGTCTAGTTCTCTAGACACTGTGATAGGACTGAGACATTTCTTTCAATTTTGCAAACAGTTTTGCTTTCAAATCGCCAGGATTTAGTGACCACCACATGACACTGCTTTGATCCACACAGAGAACCTGTCTGTCCACAAAATGGGGCTCACCTGTGCAGTTACCCCAAACCTTTCTTCCTGGTTGGACGAGATAAAGGACAGCCAGTATGTGTGTCCCAAATGGATGTGAAAGTGTAGGGATCCTATCGCAGGAGGGACAGAACAGGCACCATCACAGAACCCGAAAAGCACAAGTTATCTCACTGCCTAACAGGGCTGTAGCAGAGGCAGCCCCTCATTCCATCGTGATGTTTTCAGCCTCCTTCCTGAGTAACTTAAAACAGTTCTCTGGAAACTGAAAACCCCTGCAGTTTTACTCCCCACCAAGTGTCTCCTGGTGCCATTCAGTATTCCCACTGGATCTGGCAATGAGGCTTGAAAGGTAATGAATCACAGTGCCAAAGGCAATGCCAAAGGGTCATTCTTGCTGTTTGTTGGGTTGTTGGTCAGGATTTGTGGCAGCATTTATTGGTGTACATACAGAGTACCCTGCCTTGCTTTGGTGCTACCAGCATGTGAGGGTGTGCTCAGGTCTCTGTCACTGAGCTGTTCCTTTCATCTGCTTTGTACCAGTATTTATTTTCTCCCTTAAAAGGATAAAAAGAGTAGATAGACAATTTATTCCTACCATACTTTTAGATTCCTTCTGTCTGTCGTTTTAAATAAAAGGGAAATTAAGAGAATGAAATTCTGAGACAGTCAGTTGGGTGTAAATGTTTATTGCTAACAAGTGTGAAATTCAGCAATTCTCGTTTCCAATGATGCATTAACCCTAAGATTATGTGGCTTGGGGTTTTTTTATGTGGCTTTTTCATAATGCGCAGAGAGCGCTGTCAAAACAATTATTTGTCTGGAGCTTCAAAAATCACAGATGAGGTTTATAATCTATTGAAAACCAGTGGGATACATTTAAAGTACTGCTGTGCTTTTTTAAAATCCCACCAAGGATGTGGGCTTCCAAGGATGCCAAAGTACCAATTCATCTGCTTTGAGCTGTAATATCATTTTGAGGTGAATATCTTGTTTGTTTCCTGGGAAAAGAAACACAGAGATCTGTTTTTGACAATCTCCACTGGACATCTGAAGGCACGACTGAGGCTGCTGGTTACACCCACATCTGTCTGGTGTTCAAAGGAGTCTGAGGCTGTTCTGCCTTTTCTGTCAGTATGATTTTATGTCAGGTGATATGGTCAAGGTCACAGGAACAGAATACGGTAAAACTTGGAGAGTTGTGGGTGGTGATGGAAAATCCATTCCTGGAACACAACTGAAAGTTGATTTGATTTGCTTTTAACTGAACGTTGCACTAAAATCTACAGCATTTGGTGCTGCTGAAAACTGGATAAAGTATTTATAATGAGCCCCTGTCATTGGAAAATACTGATTTGTCAAAATGTGAAGGGTTTCATTTCAGTGTGTTGCCTTCCTTGTGAAATACGAGGAAAAAACTTTGAAATTGTGGGAATATTTTATTTTAACAATTTTGTGAAAAATCTACCATTATTATCCTCTCATAGTTCAATTTAGGGATTAATATATTTGTAAAAACAAACTGAAGTCAAATAAAACATTTACAAAATACTGACAAAACCCACTTGTTTATTTTGTAAGGTGTTGGGTGTTGGTTTGGTTTTTTTTTTTCCTGTATTTCATAGACTTTTCACACTGGTTGAGGACTAGAAAAAGAATTGCCTCCCTTAACTCTCCCAGATCTCTTAAAATGAGAGTGATTCAGTAACTAGACAGTATCTGAAAGTACTTGGGTTTGTTAACTTTCAGTGTGCAGAAACATAAATCCTCACCACAAAACAAGAACACGCATTTCCCAGAAATGCTGTTGAGTTAAAGAAAGCACCTCAAACCTCCTCCCACCAAAGAACTCTGTGAAAGTCTCTTAGGTCACCAAGTTAGCTGTGATTTTTTAGAGTTGACATTGCAAGGATTTCTCTTCCCCAGGTTCTCCAGGTTCTGCTCATAGGTTAAATGAGCTTTTCTCTTCTGTATTGGAAATATCCAGAGGACAAACTTGTGATATTTATTGCACTTTACTAGAAAGAATCTGTATTTCATTTCTGAAAAGAAGCACCTGAAACTGTTGCGTGCAGGATGGTTTGCACACTATAAAAGATAAATTGTGGAGAAAACCCTCTCCTCTTTTAGCTGAGCAAATTTTCATTTGAAAGGAAAGCTATACAAGAAGGTGCCAACGTAAAAAAAAATGCAATTTGATCTAGCTAAGACTTTGTTTTCCAGGTGTATCACACATCATGTTTACAAAATCTAGCATTAAACTGCATGCAAAAATTTTCAATATGGATTAGTATTTTAAAATTATGGTAAGTAGCACAACAATTGTGCATGTGTCTAACAATGAAAAACTGTTGCTCTTTCCTGCTCTCATGGAACTTCATAGTTAAAAACTAGATAAACAAAATGTTTTGGGATTATTTTTTTTTTTTTTTACATTTAGTCATACCTGGATTAGTATCAAAAATCATAAAGGTTTTTGTGTATCACTATCACCTTCCTTTCCTGTAGGTGATTAAATTTTGACATCTACTGAAATAGGAATAACATTCAGTAAGCAGTAGGAAAGAAGCTTAAGAAATTACTAAAAAGTGCTAAAGCACCACATCTACACTTGGTGTAAACTGAAGCTCCTGAACTCAGTGAAGGTTTTGCTGATTTAATCAGATGAAAATTAGACTCACTGAATGTCATGTTTTGCCTTGAATTCCACCTATGACATTCACCAGTTTTTAATATGGAAAATCAATGTGGTTTTTTTCTTTAATGGTTTTCCTGAAAAACATAGCCTGGGAGGTGGACATTCCGTCAGAATGTTTAAATCCAATGGACAGAAAATGCCCCCAGGGAAAGAAAAATCTCTGAGGACTGAGCTCAGTCCTCATTAAACAACACTTAGCCCAGAAAGAATATTTTTGGCTGTACTGCCGTGGAGGAGAGTGTGAGACTGGGGCCTCCATTCCCTCATATCCAACGGTACAACCATGCTCAAAAAGCTTCTGAAAATCCCATGAGTGGTACACGTATCCGGGAACTTTCTGGAAAGTGGAGAAACGCCAGTGGGGATTCTGGCTCTCCAGTCTCCTGACAGGCTGCCTGGTCCTCAGGCAGCACATCAGAGCAGGTAAATGTTTCCTGGAGCAATACCTTCAGATTTCAGATTGCATGGCTCTTGTGCTCCCTGCCTTACAGTGTGGACAGTGTGTTAAAATTAACAGAAATAACATCAGAGTTTATTTTTCATTAGAAGTTCCGACATTTTCTATGGAAAGGAAGGCTGCTCCACTCTGGCTGACAGCTGCAGGGGAGGCACCAACAATGAAATTAATATGCTCGATATTTTTTGAGAAGAGCAACCTTTGCCTTTGCTGCCCAATTATTTTCAGGTGTTTGGGTGTGCCTCTTTATTCTGTGAGGTGATTTATGTGTGTTACTTCAGCAAATAACACTTGGAAAGGAAAGGTTTTGCTCTGTTAGCTGGAGCGTTTCTTTCTTCCCGTGCAGGACAACACTTGCTGTTTCATGTGTGTGTCTGTAGTTCAATCCCCTGGCAAACCAAAGGAGCAGGGAAGACCATTTAATAGTCTCACCACCTGCTTACCCACCTTTGAACACACATCAAAGGAGCAGTTCAAGGGGGAAAAGAATATTTTATTTTTGTACAATAAGTTTGTAAGGGCAATTTAGTCATCTGGTAACCGTGGCAACAAGGGAATATGTTTGCTATTTGCTTTCATGTAGATTAGGAATAAAAGGGAGTAATTTCTTCTAATGAAAATGTGGTTTTTTCTGTTGCCAAAATTAAGGAAACTGTGCAAACAGACTTAAAGCTGCTAAAAATGTTTTAATGCATTATACCACATTGTAGCTTGTACCTTCATGGAGTATTTTCTTAACAAGTAACACTTCTGGAATTTTATTGAAAGACAGCATAAGTATAAATTGATTTTTTTTTTTTTTTAGCTGTGTAATTGAAATCTGGAGAGGGACTTTTTCAAGGGCATGGAGTGCTAGGACAAGGGGGAATGGCTTGAAACTGAAAGAGAGTGGGTTTAGATTGGATATAGGGAAGAAATTCTTCTCTTTGAGGGTGGTGAGCCCTTGGAACAGGTTGCCAAGAGAAGCTGTGGATGCCCCATCCCTGGAAGTTCTCAAGGCCAGGTTGGACAGGACCTGGAGCAACCTGGTCTAGTGGAAGGTGTCCCTGCCCATGGCAGCGGGGCTGGAATGAGATGATCTTTAAGGTCTCTTCCAACTTAAACCCTTCTATGATTCTATGACTTATTTTCCATTAATTACTCCTCAAGCTCCTAAGTAATTTATGCCTGGAGCATTTCTCCCTGGAGGGATGCCCTGGTTAACTTGTGCTAGAATGTTCTAAAAGGTAAAAAAATAACTTTGCTCTTTTATGCTATACTGTGAATAAATGTGACAGATGAAGGTCAAAATAATTAGCCTAAAATTGCCAAATCAGACATGCTAAATATGGTCACTGTGTTCAGGTTAATTTTTATTGAAGAGCACAGGCTTTGATTTAAGCAGTTAAAAACAATCTGATGGCTGCAAATTATAGTTCAAAATCATGCGTGATCAAATATAAAAATAATAACCCTGGCTGAAAATTCAGTATTATGGCTATAAGAGTTGTCTCATTGTGAATTCTTTAGTTAATCCTTTGGTCCATGATTGTTGCCAAATAAAATGTGACTTAAGGTTTAGAAGACTGGACTATGTTTTGAAAAATTGATCAGTTTGTCAAATCACAGGCTAAGAAGTGATTTAAAGTACTTTTGATTCGCAAAGAATATCTATGTACTTCCCCCTGACAACAAATGTTCATCTTCCACCCTGTTTGTATATCAGTAAAAATAACAGTTAACTTCTGACTGCATATGATTTTCAGCACTCAGGTGTTGGAAGTGTCTTAAGTAGTCAGTATATCCATCTGTAACTAATTAGGGAGTGCCCATCAGAAAATTGCTCACTGCCTTGTTCCACATTATCAGTTTAATTTTCTAATGAGGATCACCTTGCAAGCCGGGTATATAACCTTCTTCTGAGGGGGTTCTACCTTTCGCCAGACTTTCTCCTGGCAGGTGGGTGTGCTAGTGTGGTCTCTACTGCTTGAAGCTGTTTAGCTGGTAATAATAGTAAGTAGAGTGGTGCAAGAAATCCTGGGTTCTATCATCCCTGTTCCTGAACCAGAAACTTCCTTGGAATTATTTGGATACCTGCTTCTGCCTGAGTTTCACCTGCTTGTGAGTGCACACCAGTGATCTTCTAAGGTACAGAACAAAAGTACAAAGGTTCCGATTTAGTTTTCAAATTATGTTGCTTTCTGCTTTATCTTAGCTGGTGCCAGTGAAAGGACTTGATTCATTGCACTGCATGTCGGACCAGATTCAGATTTTCTTCACTTGTAGGCTTTCCTTTCCTGAAGCTATTCTACATTTATTTTTCATTTGTGTGCAAGCAAAATGATCTACAAAATACAGCCTAGGCAGTCCAGTGTTTCTTGTAAGATTTCTTCTCTGGTTGCTTGGAAGAAATTTTTTTAGTGTGGGCCAGTTTGAGGTAAGAGCTATTGCAGTGCAGAGCAGGCAGGAGAGAGATAGTAGTAATGATGCTGAGGGATTGTTGGGGTGATATTCGTTGTCTTTGGATACCACACTAGTGTTGCATCACTAGGAAAGGGATAAAAGTGACCAATTTAAACGTGATTGTGCAAATATTTTTTTAGCTTATATGCAGTTAGAATTCTGTGAATGTGCCTTGTGGAGACTGAGTGTTGTTTAAAAATCCTGTGATAGAGGGATATAGTTCCTGGTGGCTAAGCCAAAGATCTGTTACTTATATTGATATATTTAAAATGCAGTGGGAAAAATCCTGTTATTAATAGAATCTTATAGAGGTCTGTGATAAGGAAGATAATAAGGGCAGCTATAAACTTCATGCTTTCAGCTCAGAAAAAAAAAAGTCTCATAAAGCCAAGTAAGATTATCTAGCTGCTGAAGAGATAAGATGTCTGTTTTTTTGGTTGTGGGCCGTAGAAAAAGATAACAGAATAGAACGTTATATTTGCTGTGAACTCTAACTTTTGCTTTAGTTTTGAAGATGAAAGCTTCCATTTCAGTAGTCTTAAGAATTTGCGTTCTGTAACCTATAGTATAATGGTAATTTTACTTTAAACTGTAAAATAATTCAGAGAAGGACAGGCCCATTCGACAGGCACACGCATTTGCTGTTTTGGCTCCTGGTACAGCTTCTCACCTGACTCTCTGCAAACCCAGATAAATCCAGATACTAGTGGATTTATCCTCTGCTCATTATGTTTGCAGCTAAAACTCAAAGGTTTTTATGAGTGATCCTT
>JAYRBT010000181.1:7560799-7585915 GCA_036023395.1 Myiotriccus ornatus
AATCCAGATACTAGTGGATTTATCCTCTGCTCATTATGTTTGCAGCTAAAACTCAAAGGTTTTTATGAGTGATCCTTACTAGGAGCATTTACAAGACAAACCTTCCCTGTAAGCACTGTAGTAATAGCTGCAGTCTGCAACAATTTTTTTGTAGTTCTATGCTGGTATACTATACATGTATTTATCTTACTCAGTATTTATTTGATTGTGAAGAATAAGATTACTGAAAGTAGATAAAAAATGGATGAATATTTTTTAAAAATTTCTAAAATATTCCTTACTTTAAGTTGAATCTAAAAAAATGTCAGACAAAAGTTGGAGGAATAGTTTACTAAAAATTAGGAAAGTTTAAAGAATAGAATTCAGATTTATCAGAGAAAACCACTTTTTGTTTTGATTTGTTAATGGAAAATAAGTTTAATTCTTATATGGACTTTATTCACAATTGCTGGAGGACCTAACCAGAGTCTAAATAATAATGTACCAGCACTGTTAACCTTATAGGTGCATAGTAAACCACATCAGTGAGCTAAGAAGCCACTGGAAAACAATGCAGCTGAAAAACCTAAGTGAGTGAGCTAAGAAACTCATGTGGCTGAAAAACACAAATACTGGTGCAGTGTGGGAGACCTCGGGAGCCACTAGCCTGTGATGGAGCCAAGGCAGCTGGTTATGGGGACAGAGCAACTGGCAACATCAGTTTTTCGGTGGAGCTTCCCATAGATTGGTTCTGGGATCAATCATTCTTTAATGCTTTCATTAATGACCTCGGCCCAGAGATGAGCACGCTTAAATGATTTGCTGAAATGCAGAGCTCAGAGGGTTTGTCAATAAGGCTTGAGATGACCTACAGGGAGCATTGTATGACCTTGATTATGGTAATAGAAATGAAATGAAATTGAACAACACAAAGGTCCTTCTCCTGGAGGTTAGCAGTAGGAATGCTAGGTGTCAACTGGGAGCTGATTTTGCTATATATCAAGGCCTGGGATACAGACTTTCAGTGTACAGTAGGTACATCCAAGCCTTTTCATCCTTACAGTTGTTATCTTTTAAGCTTATGAAACAGGTTTTGTGATTACAGAAGAGTTAATGAGTGAGTTTTTATTAGTTTTTCTTATGACCACTTTTAGTTGCGTGTCTTGCCTGACTGATGAGCTGTTATGTCTGTATGTGAGAACACGAACCTGACGGGGTGAGTGAAGCAAGGAACCCACCTCCTCATATTTATCTGTGAGATAGGGAGGGGAAAGAAAGAAGAAGCAAGTAAAGAAAATCCAGCATTCACATACTTCAGCTTGATCAGCAGTTCATTTACATATTAGCTGAATGTATGTTTTCTCCCCATCGAGATCAGAGGGTTCTGCTAAGGGCTCGAGGAAAGCTTTGGGCTGCACTTTAATGCTCTCATCCTCAAACACTTCATGAGCACAAACACCAGGACAGCACTGAAGAGCCGGTTTACCCCTTGGGTGTGTGGTTTTACTCACCAACAGAGACTCTCCATGGACACAGTGCCTCAGGAAACATCTTCCCGCTCCTCCGTGGTCCCTCCACGGGCTGCAGGGAAATATCACCCCGGTGCCTGCCCCGGGTGCTGCAGGGCTGTTTTTCACACTTTCCCCTCACTGCTGGGCAGTGTTCTTCCCCTTCTCCGACAGCTTTCCTCTGAGGTGCCACCAAGAGGACTCAACCATGCCCTTGATGGGGCTGCTGCAGAACTGGCCTCTCCTTAGCTGCCCCATAGGCCCCCCAGCACAGCACAGTGGGGAAAGGGGGGCAAATGTCAGGAATTCGGGAAATCCTTGGTTCTGAGGTGTGTGACTCGTACTGTGTTTCGCAGACCACAAGAGGAGAGACTCAGGAAACACTGGTCCTCCCTTTGGATTTTGGGCAGGAAATGACTGGAGAGTGTGTGTCCACAGACTGTCACGGACAGCTCATCCACTGCCCTGATGCCACCAGATGGGGAAAAGGCAACAAAATGAGGAAAAACTAACAAAATAGGTGTGTAACTCACGCTGCAGTGGTGTGTGTATTGTTATTGATATGACATATTTAGAAGGGTCCCCCTTGCCCTCCAGTAATGCTCCTCTGGCTGCAGGGTGGGCTGGTCCGTCAGGCCAGTCCAGCTGGTAACATAGACCTTTTGTCAGGACAGGATGAGGGGTTATGGTTTTAATCTGAAAGAGAAGACATTTAAATTTGGTACAAGGAAGAAATTCCCTGCTGTGAGGGTAGTGAGGCACTGGTACAGGTTGCCCAAAGCTGTGGATGCCTCATTCCTGGAAGTGTTCAAGGCTGGGTTGGGTGGGACTTGGAGCAACCTGGTCCAGTGGAAGACGTCCATGCTTATGGCAAGGTGGTTGGATGAGATGAACTTTAAGGACCCTTCCAAACTGAAGCATTCTGTTCTATAATAAATGGATCAGGAAAAAAAATTGGAGTGCTTCAGACTGGTTTAATGTATTCATTAATGGCCTTGACATAAATATTACGAGTGTGCTTAGAGAATTTGCTGAAAATGCAAAACCAAGAAGCTCTAGAGGAATAAACCTGCTGGCCCGGGAAGCTTTGTTCAGTTTGGGATGACCTAAAATTAATTCTTCATCTCTTTTGGTCATTGAACTGAAACACTGTTTTTTGCACTGTTCTAGTAATAATAGCATTTATTTATGATGTGCTTTCCTGCCTTTGATGTAGTGCTGCTGGCAGGAGCAGAGAGAAAGATGAACACAAATGTTCATCTATTTCTGGAAGAAAGCAGAAGACTGAAAGAAAGCAAATGGGAAGAAAATAAGTTCAAGCTAGTAAAGAGTAAACACCATGGGGGAAAAATGTTATATATTTTGCCAAAGCATCTCCAAGTCAATTTATCACAGTGCAGAGTTTTCTTCAGGAGAAATAGCCAGGTTTCTTAAGTTTGTATCAAGGTCTTTAAAAGTGGGTATGGTTGTTACTGTATTAACTTCAAATATCCAGTGGAAATTTTGAAATTACTCAAATATAAAACTATGGTATGGGTGCACTTCCTCACCAACAGTGACCTTTAACTATCCTGCTCTACCTGAGATGTTCTGGCTGGCAAGAGGGACTATAGCCAAAGCACTGCCCTCACTTTTTGCTGAAAGAAAGTCAATGAACACATAAATACAGTAATTTGTACCAAAATAGATTCAGGGATGAAGAGTATCTAAATGATGTGGGAGCTCTTGCTCACTCTTGAGTTTTTCTCCCTCAGCAGTCCAGGATCCACGTGACTACTTAGCCATGGTAGATGGTCAATAAAGCACTGATTTATCTTGAAAGTCTTGGCATCGCTGACAGTGGAGAAAGGAAAAGTTTTCTTCTGGCAGGTCCCCTGTGAGTGTTTTATCTTCTTGCTGTGTTTTGACTGGTGCAAGCATGGACACATGTATGAAACAGCTAAACAGATGGAAAGAGAAATGGGAGAGCAATGAAGGAAAGGGCAGGCAGGTTCAGAAGTAGTCTCCATAGCAGGTTCATATTCATGCTTCAGTGTTAAACTGGTTTTTTGGTGAGTGTGCTTACCAGTGTGATCCTGAGTGTGATGTGGAAAGTCTCTTTGGGTTTTTAACATATTTGGTGGCTCTGGGTTTGGGTTTCAGCATAATTCTTGTTCACCTGAGCTATAGCAAGCAGGTTATATTTTGCTGGACAGCTCTGGGGTAATCAGAGGTGCCCAGTGATGCCCACCATGATAAGCACTACTTAGGGAGCACCCTAAAGCTGTATTATAGCCTTTATGGAATTTCCACTTAGAAAGAAAAGCTTACTGAGAGAAGACCTAATTCAGTACTGTGCAACACATGTGCTTTAGGAGTGGGAGTGTATCTGATAGCTTTCGAGGTCATTTTTCTTTATTGTAGATTTATAGCAGCTGTGTAACAATTATTGCATAATGGAGATCTTCTTTCTCCAGAGTATGCAGAATTGATTTTTTTTTGTGAATTACTGATTGCATTGCTTTTATACTTAAAACAGTACTGGACAATCAAGCATATAAGTTAGTTTGATCTCTCAGATACTTTGATTAAATATGACAAGCTAAAGCTTTAGGCATGTTTGTCATGACAATTACAGAATCTAGAAACTGAAAAGGCCTCTTAATTCTAGTCCTTCTCCTGAGGGGACAGGAAGTTTTCTACTATATGTTTATTACTAGTTTCCTCATTATCCCCCCATTCATTCTAGACTTTGCTTATCGAGGGTTGTGATTTTATTTTTTTTAGTAGATTTTTTTGTTCAAACTAAATATATATAATGGAACTATATTAAGCACTTTGAAAATGTCCTTGAAGCTGTATCTGCTTCCCTTGGGACAAAACTTCGTCTTTAGTCAGGATGATCTCTTGATATTCAGATTTAAGTTTCTGCTATAGCTTTGTCTGTCACCTTCTTGGTGCTCTGAGGGGTGGCCCTGACACTCATTACTGTTAGTAGGATGGAGAGCTTGTTATTAGATTGGAAAAGAATTATACAGGTGTTAAAACAAAAGACAAAAAGCTTGAATCTGTAAATGTGAGGAGGCATTCCCAATAGATTAGTCAAAGTGTGGAGGGTACTGAAGAACCTGTATTTTCTTTGTTTTTACGAAAAGGGGTAAGTTGTACAGTATCCTACATTTCCAGGGTGGACTTTTCACTTGCTGATTTCACATAAATAAACAGCCTTATGTTCTAAATAAGTTGCTAAACAATTATCCATTTATGCTCTGGACTCTTTCTCTCTCGCTGGTACTTGAACAGTCGTGGTGTTGTGTTGTAGTATTGATAGTACCCAAACATCCAGCTGTCCTTCTGCCTTCAGTTTATCCTTCCTCCATGGTATTTATATGCCATTACTTCAGTATTCAAACACCTCAGTCTTTATTACTTTTTCCAGTTCCCCTATGAATTGGGCAAATGCAGTTAATCTCATTTGAGAAGTACAGGACCAAGGCACTTGAAAACTAAAGGCCATAAACTGAAAGGTGTTTAGGTACTTTACACATTTAGTTGCCTAATGTGATATTCTAAAGCATCCAAATACATTAGACATCTAACTCCTGCTCCCTCTAATGGAAATAAAGTGCTTAACTCATCTGGATGTTGTTGAAAAATGTGGATGGCTGCCAACCTGTCTCTCTTCATATTTAGTTACATAAATTTTTGAAAACACAAGTGTAGATGACTTGCTCTCTGCTATGCAGGGAGACCCCCAACAGATAACCTATTACATGAACATTTTTTCTTCAGCTTGTCTGTTTTATATCAATTAGTTATTCTACTTAAAGGATAATTTGTAATACTTTATCGTGAAATAATATAAACATGGTACTTTAGCTATCAAGTTTCTATGGACTTCAGCAACAGTACCACACTTAGTTTGAATCATGTTTAGATTATCTCTCTCCTAAATCAGCTGTTTCCTTAATGGCATTTATCAAAGCATTTTTTGAAGCTGTTATGGCTTAATGCAGAGCGTACTGTTTCAGTTAGGAGGAAGGAGATTTTGTACCAACACTTAGGCTTCTGGATGAAAGCTACGTTTTATATTTCTGTTGTTTAAATCATAGTGGTGTTTGATAAAGTGATAAAATATAATGGCTGCATTTTGCACTCCTGAATTAAATCATTTAAGTCTGGGGTGCTGCATTATTGCATCCTTATTGCAAGGTTTCTGAAAGCCCCAGAAAGCCACAGGTGTGACAATATCTGAAGGCTGCAAGAGGGTTCTGGCAGAGTTCCCTGTGAACTTGTGTTGTCCAGCAGCTGCTCCCTGCACACATCAGACATCCTCCTCCTGCCTCAAGGCAGAACAAAATAAGAAGCAGACTCAGATCCTGGGCACATCTGTCCTGGGGTCTGTACTTGCATTTTGGAGGTAGATGTCAGACCCCACTGGACCAGCTCACCCCAATGTTTGCACTCAATCCCCAAACCCCACAGCTGCATGAATCTGTGCCTGGCACTGACCCCCTGCCATCATCTCCACAGTGCATGGCCTCTGTTTTAGACTAAAATCAGTCTTGAGCCTTAAAATCTCCACCCCTCACATGTGCCCCCATAGCAAGTGAAAAGCACCTGGCGAAGATCAGCCTGACTTCTGGCCATGGCAGGGGTTCCCTGAAGCGAGGCTGAAGTGTCTGGGCCTGGGCTGAAGGCTCTGGGCAGAAAAGGGACAGGACCAGAGAATGGTACTGGCACTTACTCTCTCCAAATTACCCTCAAAAAACCCCTGCTGGATGGGTTTTCTGCAGTACTATTAGCTGGATCAAGTACCAGATGTGTTTGGTGGTAAGGGCCTCACCAGCTGGTGGTTGAGGGGCTAAAAAGCAATTACAGGTGTTAGATCACTGTGTTAGATCACTGTCACTGAGTGGCAATTCCACTTTAGGCTGAACTCCAGCACCTGGCGGCTTGGAAGTTGAAGCTACACCTTCACTGTCCCCTTCACTGCAGCTACAGCCTCTGCACACCTGAGGGGGCGTGACTGGGGCTGGCTTTGTGATCTACCACAAGGATAACGCAATTAAAATTTACTTCCATAAGTTTAATATCATAGCTTCTTTTTGTAAAGTTCTCAGTGTGAGAGATTTCTGGGAGTGTTTCATATTCAAACACTTTAAAATGTTTTTCCTCATCTTTATGCCCTGTGGAAGAGACTTACATTGAAAACTAATTTAAAAGGGCTGCAACTTTTTGAAAGAAGCACCAAGTCACTTTATCGAGTAATAATTTGTTTTCTAAATGGTTTAAATATAATTGAAGTCAAAATAATTTATAGCAGCAAGCAACACTTCTGTCATTTAGTTCAGATCTATTTATAGCCTACAGCATTAAAATTGGAATTAAAACTCCCACATTTTCTTTTAATGAAACAATCATTCATCTTCCACTTTCCAATTAATAGAACATAATTGTATTTTTTACTGTAAAAATTTCTTTCTACACCACTGGAAGTAGTTAACACTGTACTTGATTTTAGCCACCTACAGGACATAACACAAAGAAATCTGTCTTAAAAAGAATTTTGTGGGTGGCCCTTTCATGTTGAACTGAATTCACACTTTAAGTTGAAATAGCTAAAACCTACTTGGGTAGTGGATTGCTTTCATAGTTTTATGTGGAGAGAATTTAGGAGGGTTTTTTTTTTAATGACTGAGTAACTTTTTCATGTCTCCTGCTGAACAAAGCTGAATACATCTTATAGTCAGATTCTTCAGACAGGCTATTCTGAAATAAAGAAATGAGGAAAATGGAAACTGTAAAATCTGACTGTGCCTCCCGGTGGCAGCACGATGCAATTCCTGTCTGCTGGAAGGCAAATGACTGTAACACCAGTGAGTAATAGATTATGGAGAGTACATTTAGCTGAGCAAAACTCAGATTTTTCTCAGCTCTGACAGCAATCAGCACCACTTTTAATAGATAAAATCAGCATCTTTTCCATTTTGCATGTGGCTTTCATTTTTAATGATATTTTCATCAGTATAAACATTATTCTTTCGGAATGTAAGGCTGTTTTTACTATAAAATATGGCTTATGTGTGTGACATAATAAATGTCTTGATTCTGGATGTTGCTGGAAATCTGTGCCTATGATACTGAAAGAAGATCTTAGAGATATTAAGCTGCACTTATGCAGCCACTTTACTGTGACATAGCCCAGAGCAATCCCATTCCCCTCCCAGAGGACAGGAGGTCCATGTGGCAGAAAAAACAGAAGGGGTTTCATGCACACATGATTTTCATATTTTACAGGAGGAAACTCTGAGCACAGTTCACAGCAGTGTTCCCAGGTCATGTTCACACAACACCGTACAAGGTGCCAAAAACACAGTGCATCTTTCTGTAGGGTCTTTTCTACCATCAAAGAACCTCTGTGAAAAATAGAGTTCAGGAAAGATTACTGCCACGGGTGCAGCCTCTCTACTTCTACTTTCTCTTAAGATGATATCTGATTAATCTCTTCTGATTTGCCTAAAACCTTTCTAAAGAAAGGGGAAAGAATTGGTTATAGCAGCTGTTGTTTAGCATTTACCATAAACAACATTGTACTGCAATATCCAGGTAATGGAAGCATTTCCTGCTGTGTACTGAGGTTTGGTATGGTAAAGGTCTCTAATTGCTCCTGTGGCCTTCAATGCAAAGAGCTGTTTTGATGTACTGATCTCACTGGTTCCTGCCCTTTAATTCTCTTGTAAATGAATAATTTGAGCATCATGAAGATATGAGGTTCATGTTCAGTTGTAGAATGAAAAAGTTGTGCTGGGCAATGGCTGGAAGGCTCAAAGCATGTACCAAGGGCCAGCTTTGGAACATACTTAAAATATAGAATTTCACTTTTGTAATAGAGGTGTATTAAATGGCTGAAATTTCTTTTTTCCATTTATTCTTCTTCTCTGAATATAAAGCTGTCGTTCCATCCCCAATGGCTAAAACTTACTTTTCTGGAGATCTTCAGGTTGTTTCAAGTAATAGTTGCATTTACAACCCAAAATCACTCCACAATTTTTATTCGCCCTTTTCCAAAATAGGCCATGTTTCTAAGGTCAAACTGCAAAAGGTATATGTAAATGAGAACTACCAAAAAATGAAGTTTCTCTTCTGTTTTGAAAAGCCTTTTTTCCTTTCTTCATGTCTCTTCTCACTAAAACCCTTCTGCTCCTGATGGTTATATTTTGCCAACTCTCTGTCCTCATACACACTTTCCATCGCACCTCATCATCACACCCTTTGTTGTCTTGTCTTCACTTGAATTATGTTATCTGCTGCTAAAATTCCTCAGAGGTTTGAATGACTGCGCAGCCTATTTATAGAATTTCTTTTGGCCAGCCTTTCAGATGTTTGGTCTGCCTTAGATGGGATGGGGGGTTACCTCTTCCCTACAGTACATGCTGTTTTGGTTTTTTTCACTTCCAAAGTTACTCGCTCATGTCCTTCTTGTAATTGTCACTGATGACTTCCAGGAGAAATACTGTGTCTAGGAGTTGATTGTAGCTGAAATCTCTTGGTGTTATCAGCAAACTGTGTTCACAGGGAGAGGCAGTAGAGGAAAATGAGATTTCTGGTGACTGGAGTTATAAAATAACACTCCTGATGGCAAATATTTGCATGTCATCTTTGGGCTGTGGGGTTTTGTAGCCTTCCTGCGAACAGAGCAGAATTTGTGGAGAATGATTGAAATTTAGTGCTGTGAGAAATACTGACAAAGAACAAACATATCTGGGTGTTTTTTCTTGATTTCAAAATGAGATGTAGAGGTTATTATATACCAAAGTAACTGTACTACATTATGAAGCTGATTCATGTAGAGCATCCCAAACCTGAAGATGTCGTTCCCTGCTTTTGACCTTCTGATTTAATGTTGATATGGCCCTGTGTGATTCTTTCAGGAGAGGTGATAGCACAGTTGCTGTTTTTGCTACTTTGGAAATCTTTCTGCCATGGAAATCCCAACTTGTACCTCTCCTTTTCTTCCATTTCTTGTCTATATTACCTCATTTCATCTTTCTATGCTCTATTCCACCCCCCCACTCCCTTATTCTCTTAGTCTCTTCCTAATGCTCTTAATACCTTTCTGTCTCTTCTGGCAAGTGGTGTCCTGTGGGGCAATGTCCTTGTGTATGTCTCCTCATACTTACCTTTTCCCCACCTGCCCTATGGCACTATCAGGAAGTTGCGAGTGGCTCTCTGGAAATCCCTTCCATCCATCCTCATAATCTGTGAGAAACTTCACATCAACAGGGAAGCAGAAGGCAAAACAAGGGCATGGTCCTATAAATGGAAATGGTGAACAAGTAGCAAGTTGGAGAAAAAAGCTTTTAAGTGCTGCAATTAATTTTAATTCCTCTTTTCCTTGATGTACAGAAATATATTTAGAAGCAACTGTTTGTAGATGCATGTAATATTTAATGATACGTGTTTAGTCCTTGTGAAAGTTAATTACCAGAGCAGCCATTATAGCCAAGAACAACATATGTTTCCTCTGGAGTGCCTTTCTGAACCTGTCTAAACATTTTTATTCTAAGAAAGTCGTGCTGGGAAGTCTCCAGTGAGTGATTCTCCAGAGAAACGTGGACTAATCTTCCCTTGCTCAGAAAGCACCCAGTGCTCTTGGGTGTACATTATTAGGGCCCAGCACCTTCTATATGGGGCCACTTTCTTCTTCCTCTCTTAATTCTGTAATTGTGTAGGGTGGATTAATAATTATCCTTGCTATCATGTGAAGACAATCAAATTAATTTTGTTGCCAGAATGGTTCCTTTATGGGCTTTATGTATTTTTTGCTGATACTTTACTTTCTTGGTGTGAAATGTGCTATTTCAAATAAAAACAAGAGAAACAGATTGTTTTCAAGGAAAAGAGTGTGAAGGTTGCACTGGTCCAGCTGTCACTCGTGGATTTATCCCAGGCTTCCTCGGCACAGAGGTGTGATGTGGGTTTGTAGGAGTAACTTGCTTTATTGCTACCAAAAAAAAGATCACCCCAAACTGAACAGTATTAGCTGGCAGTGAGGGCAGTGAATGGGTGCTGGATATTTGTATCTTTGTTGTGACTTCTCTGGGGAAGGAAATGTGCTATTAAATAGATTGCAAACCCTTTTCTGTGGGGTTGTAATCATCTGAGGGGATTTGGCAGGCATACAAGTTTCTGTTGAACTCCTTAGAAAACACAGCTTTTTTTTTTTATTTAAAAAACTTTTCACATCTGTCTAGAGTCTCATTGGTTTCATCCTTAGCATAACTCAAAGGATTTTTCACACAAAAGTGACCTGGGATAATTATGAAATGAGAAGTGTCTGACAAGTCTGACATTACTGAATCATCAAAGTAGCTTCGAAAGAAAGGAATATCCAGTCTATACATAGAGTGACTGAACTGTAAATTTACTACTAGAGGGTAGTTTTCTTTAGGAATTAATTTAATATAATTCCTTATATCCACATACCAGTATCAGCTCCTGGTATATAGATTTTCACTGGTGTCTATTTTTAACTTGCTGAATGAGAATCTGTTTTTAACTGAGATTTTGGTTGACACTTTCTGGCAGCAGTGCATGTCTGTTGAAATGTTCGCTGGAAAGTTACACTCTTTCAGCAGCCTCTGCAGTTACTTCCATCAGTCCAGTGCAATGAGATGTTCTGAATCTAATTTGATCAAATATTTGTTTTGAATATAACGTTTAGAATCAGGAAGTAAACGAAGCTTTCATAGACACACACTGGTGAAGGATGTTGTTATTTATTCAGTTTATAAATCAGCCCTGTTTTGTGCTGCTGAATGTAATCCAAACACTGGCAAAGAAAAATAATGATAACATACATCGTTGCTGCATAATTTTAAGGCATTTTATAGCCTGGAAAATGGGGTGGATTCTATAAAAGTGACAAATGACACAGCACTGTAATAAATAGCCGTAGTTTATGCATTGTGAATTGGAGTTTAGATTCAAATGGAAATTCTTATTCAGCAGACTGGATGTGAATTCAGTCTCACAACCCTCTACACAAATAATTTTGGCTTTCATATATTTTTCTGTATTCTAATCAATGATGGTATGCACATTCTATTACATATGAATACAGTAAAACATACTTAAAAGGTATTTGAAATCAGTAACTACGAATATAATGCATCTAAATGTCTTACACGTGTGTATCTCCAATAACAGGACAAATTGTCTTGACTTAATGATGACTTTGATTTATTGCCTATTTGGAATGTTTGGTTCTTACTGAGTTTGTAAGTGAATGATTTAGGTATTTGCTGCATCTTTATCATGGTAATCAAATCCACTGTACTGGAAAAAATTCTATTTCCACTTTCAATTAACATATTATAAATATTTACAAGAATAGAGTTGTTTGAAACTCTTATTAAAAGGTAGGATGATTCTTCTGGAAAACAATTTTCAAGTGGTAGTCTTATTAATACTGGACAGATGAATTACAGTTAAAGTATTGTGACTTTTTAACTATTCAGTGGTAATGCATTAGTAAGAATTTTTTTGGCTACAAAGAATTGTTAGGGGATAGAAAACTGTGAGCCAATATTAGACTTGATACCTCATGGCTAATTAAGCTGTGTAATAAGTAAACATAAGGCTCAAATAACAACTGTGGGCTTCACTAAATTATTCCAATACTTAACTTCAACAATATCATCTAATTATAGGTTGTATGGAGTATTTCCGTGACTGCACAGTTCTTCCCAAATGAAAAGTAAACTTTGGCTGCAATTATATTACTGTTTACCAGGCTAGAACAGATCCTACTTGGCCTTGAACAAAATTAACTCCTAATGGTACGTTGTGTTTAGGTTCAAAATATTCCCAGTGTGGCTGAATCAGCTCGAGTGGGTGCTACTGGCACAAAAGTCTGAGATAAAACAAGAAGGTTTCTGATAATATCAGTAAACTACTATGGCTGGGGTCATAACATCTCAAGACTCTGCAGTGTAACATATCTGACAATGAAATATGCTTTTTTGGGGAATGTTTAGCACAGGAGTTGTCACAACAGGCTGGGCTGTACCGGATCCAGTCGGGTGCCTGTTGTGAGCAACATTTTTTGTCAAGAGAAGGGTGCAAATCCTCCTGTTACAGGAGCTGTAAACTCACCTTTGAAAAACTGGTCCCTTAAAAACTTAAAACGATGAATCATTAGTGTTTGTGCTCTAAAAAAAACCCCAACCACCAACCCCCTCCATAAGCTGCTCAGAAATTGCATCTGCACACTGAGGAATAAAAAAGGGATGAGAAGATCCAGTACCGACAAAGTAATTGTACGGTCTGGAGAACAAATATTTTGGATGTAGTAAAATTAACATTGAAATGACTGAGAAAATCCATCAAAACATTTAAAGTCTGCCTTTTAAATGTTTGTGAATTAAGCACCCATGCAACTACAGTGATATTTGGTTGTTTTTGGTTTTTTTAAGAGTTTTTTTACTCTAGAATAGGGAAATTTAGAGAAATTGTCAGAGCTGTAGGGAATAATCCTCCAAAATGGAACACAATCTGCAGAAGAATGGTATGAAGCATACAGGAGAGCACAAAATTCATATGAATTTCTCCTGTACTCTGTATCTTAGGAAGTTTGAAGTAGCACAGTGCTCTGCTAAGAAGGTACATTGTAGGCTTTCAGTGTAGCAGTGTTTAGAAGTCAGTAGGTGTCCTATGAAGATGTAAAGCTTCCCGTGATCTGAATGCAGAAATCCCTCAGGACATGCTATTCCAAGCTTTGTGACTGTTTAAGCTCCAGGTCAGTAAGTCCCTTGAACTTGTGCAGTTGGAGAGAGCTTATTTGAATATAAGTAGAGCACTTTGACTCAAGGCAGAGAATGTGCTCAAATGTTACTCGAAATCAGCGTCATTTGTTTGACTTCAAATTGCCTCAATTTAACAATTTTTTTTTCATTTAAAGGCAGTGCAGCTCTGCACTTGGAGGGCTCAGAGCCTCAATTTCTAAGCAGAAGCATCCAATCCATGGGATAGTGTCCAATGCTTCCCTGATCTAGGAGACTGAAAAGAGTATCTAAAGAAGAACCCTTTGGACTTGAAATTCCAAGAGTTTAATTGTTTGGTTTTTTTTTTCACTCAAGCATGCTTTTTGACCTATTGCACTTTTTCTAGAATACCAGAGCACCAATAATTTCGATTGCTAATTGCCTGTGACAGCCATGAACAGGAGCTAAACAGTGAATAAATATATTGACTGTAAATGGCCAGTTAAAAAGTGCTGGAAGAAAAGGCACATTTCTTCAGGTAAATAACTAAGTTTGCAGATTATTGAGCCAATAATCTGCAATCTTTAGGGCCATCTGATATGATGAAAATCGATGGCCTTTGACACTGTTTCCTGGCAATCCTAACCTGTATTTTAGGGTTGATTGAGGATGATAAAGTCCTGCTGGATCTGCAGGAGGGCTCTGGCTCTGCTGTCATCTGAGACGAAGCTGCAGAAACAGCCTGGGTAACACAGAGCAACAGATATCTCTATATTAAAAAAAAAAAAGGTTTTTTATGGTGACAGTGTATCTATATTATGTATTTAGTCCTTTTTGCACACCTTTTTCCTCTTTCAAAGAATATTAAGCTTCTAGAAGAATGCTAATAGTTTTGCTTCCTGTATCCAAATCTGGAAGGATGACCTCGAGTGGGAGATTTTTAGAGTACTTCATGTTGCTTTTCTTCAGCTAAGAGGCAAAAAAGGAGCTACAGATCTTGTGTTGCTCCCATTCCTACTGGCAGGAAAATATGCATTTGGAAAACTGCTTTTTGTGCTATGTGCAACTACAATACCGAAATGCTCATATCTTCTATGTTTTTGAGGATTTACAGCAAAATAAATTGAAGTGGGTTGAAAGTTAGAGATATCTTTTATTCTTGTAGCTGTAAGTAATCGGTGAAATGAGAGTTCATTCACGGCGTACTTTGAAGCCTGCTTTTTTCCTTCTGGGATGCTTGCTTAGTGTAAAATAAGCCATTTCAGACTCTAAGTGTATAGTTGTTCCTTAAGTATGAAAAAAGAACATCTTCCAATCCTGATATTTCAGGGTTCTTTTGAAGTAAAGGGAAATTCACCCAGTTGCTCTCTTGCTTATACACTCATAATTTGTCTTGAATAAATAATCAAATGTATTTAAACGTGTGACTTTTCTTTTACTTTGAGAAAAGTCTTCATGGAATTATTATTCTGCTTTTATTTGTGCTGTCATTATAATATTTTATTTTTTTCAACTGGCAAAGCTGTCACTGTGCCCAGATCTTGCAGCTGTGTCTCCCTTGATGGCAGCTCTCATTTCAGTTTTTCAAAGCAATTGTGACAAACAAAGGTGTATGATAGTACTTTTTTGTAGCAAACTGTTGCCTGAAATGTTCATTAATGGAAAGGTTTTCAGTAGCTTACAAACCTTTTAGCTGGGCATGAGCAGGGGTCTGACAGGGGAGGGTAAGGAGGAAGGTGACACTTTGGTTTCAAGGTGCTGAGATCCATTACCAGAGCAAACACAGGCAAGAACTGGGGAGACCCCCCCTGACACTTTGGGTTCAGCTGATCTCCAGGCTATATCTAACCAGGGTTGTGCTACTGCAAACAATCCCCTGTCTCACCTTCTCATGTGCTGCAAACCAGCCTTTTTCACAGGAAAGTGAGTTTCATCAGCTTTAAATATGCAATGAATTTTTTAACACCAAGTTAAGATGTTAAACAGGAATTGTTTTTAAAAGGACACAAAGAGCTGAAATTACTGTTCCCTTCCCCAACTTTATAAATCTCAGTGCTGTTAAACGCATCACCACCACAGTGAAGTAGCACACAAGACAGCATCTGTACTGCTGAGACTCAAAAAAATCCAACTAAGTGACACTAAATACCCTACCTCATGTCTGAGGGATTTGTGGGTGGAGGCCACTGGGAGTGGGAATTGTTTAATGTACAGCAAACATGAAGGACCAGCAGGGATGGAAAGAAAGGGCAGAGAGGAAAGGCTCAGGTTAAAAAGAAAAGGCCAATGTGAAATTGGAGGTGATAGTGTGTTGAACTTTGATTTAGTTGCTGCATTCCTGGCAGTAATAGACTTATCTCCAGTGTATTCTCTGGGGATATAGGTACAAAGCATGGATTTGTACTTTTTTTTCTAAAGTGTTTTTTTGTGACTGGACAGGAAATTCAACAGCAGAGTTTAGGAGAGGGTTAGAAATCGTGAAGTCAAGATGCAATTCAGGTTAAGGCAGGTGAAGGAGGAGAGGGGCAGGTCCTGGTGTAGTTAATGCTGGTGGCTCTGGCAGTGCCTTCCCAAGAAAGCAAAGCAACTTCATAGTGATGGATCTTTGTAGTGGGAAGAGGGTGGTACTGGCATCTGCGTGGGATGCCCCTTGTGGGCCATGGCTGTGGGCTGGTGGTGGTGAGCACTCAATCATTCCAACAGGCAAGAACAGAGAATAGAGACAGTAGGTTGTGTTTTACCTTTTTAGCTGGTCTGAGATGTAATTATATGAGTCAAGTAGTGCTAGGCCAGCCAGAAGTGACAAATCCACTAATGCTTTAATGATGATTTTACGTTGAGATGTTGAAGGCTAGATATAACTAAAGCAAATGTATGCATATATGTTTTCAGCTAATAGGGTCCATTTAGATGAGTTAGTTTTCAGAATGTAAGTTTTCCTTTTTAAATATTACTTTAAATTGCTTGGTTTGGTGTGGGAATGAAAAATCTTGTTACCTACACTTGAGTCAGATAACATAATAATTTTAAATTGCCAGTAAATTTATACTGACTTGAATTGTGAGGATGAGATTAAAATAACTTCATACAATGACAGAAGGTAGTTTAACATTTATAGGGCCTCAGTCATTCTGCTATATGAAGAAAATGCATTTCATCCCTTTGATATAATGGAGTTTGGTTTGGCTGATTCATTTTGGTTCTCATGTTTCACATGAAAGAGAGAGTCACCATGATAAATTGGTATTTTATGGATTTGATGAATGGTTACTTCCTATTCCATATAATTTCCAGGCAGTAGTTTCAATGAAAGATGGTGGGAAATGGAGCTTCTCACTTCAGATAACCATCCACCCTGTCTGGCAAGAAAACTGGATCTCTATTTTTGATGTATTACTGTGGATCAAGGCCGATGGAGGGAGGGCAACTGTTTGTAGGTTGTGAAGGATAGGAGGGAGTTGAAAATGTGCCTGTCCAAATAAAGTTGTGAATGAAATTCTGATGACAAAAAAAACCGCAGGCAATGTTGAGAAGCCTGATTATTGAAGAAAGCTGATATTAATACATATCTGTCAGGGAAAGAACTACTGTAAAAAAGGGCACCCAGTTGTAGTGGTAGGCATTTCAGTTTTGATCCTGTGGATAAGTATCTCATCCATCAAGAAATGGATGGGCTGCAAAAGGCGTGGAAAAGGGTCCTTGCAGGTCTCTCAGGGTGGGCTCTTCACAGCCTGTGGTTCTCATGAATTGAGGTGCAGTTGAATTAAATGCCACAAACATCTGCACAGTTTCTCAGTGCTCACAGAAATTTCTCTGCTACTTTGAGGGTTGTTTGATGCTAAGCTTGGAAAACCACACACTTTTTTTTTTTTTCTGGATTTTGAGATTTTTCAGGATTCTCGAGAGATGATTGTGTGGAAACACGCTGCAAATGGAGAAAACAGAAATACCAGGACTCGGTTTCCTCATTATAAACGAACTCAGCCACTGCATTTGTGTTTGTCAGCTTTGGCTAACAAAGGATAACAAGCTCACGTTTTGGAGAATGTGACTGTTCTTAAGAGATGTTTTGGTCTTACGGTTGTAATGAGTTGTGTGCAAGTAGCAAATGAGATAGTAGTGCATGAACTGAGTTTACTGTGAATGGAAGTAGGATAAGAGATTGTTGTATTCAGATGAAGCATATGATGACGGTAGGATTTTTTTTTTAATGACTTCAAGTCTCAAGGAGTTTCCTCTGCTTGCAAAAAGAGAAATTTGTTGTCTTCAATGAGAAAAATTCCTAACATGTCAGGAAACATTAATGAGGATATATTCAGGAAGAATAAAATTAATATTTTGTCTTAGATTAATTTAGAAACAGTCAGTTACGAGTTAAGTATTGAAGTGCCATATTTTTAATTTTCAGTTTGTTTCTAAAAAGACTTATGTTGTAATGTCAATTGGTTATTATATTGCATTAAAAGCAGGACAACCGGCAGATCAGATAACAGCTTTGTCAGTTCACTTCTTGTTATAAATCCTGTTAGAATTATAAACAGTATGGCTTTTGCAATGTTTAGGATAAAGTCCTTAGTTGCAGAATTGTGACAAGACTCACAAGAGTTGGTATTCGCCTCCTGTGTTAAGAACAACAGACTGATAAAAAAAATACTCAGCATTTGAAAATAAACACTTTGATGCAAACTGTCTTGTGATTTAAGATATGCCAATGTTCTGTAATATAAAAAATTTGGGAAAATGTATTAATGTATCAGTTTGTGAGGGTTGAGGTAAGTGCTGTGTTGGAGCTCCACCAATTGAGTGTGGTGAATGGGAATGGGCTGCCAGTGTCTTTGGCATTTCCTAGTCATTTCCACATAGATCTTAAGTTTAAACTACCTCTAGATTTAATTTCAGCTTAAAAAGTAATATTTTTTGTCTTTATAGTTTTTCTTCTCATTCTTTTAAAGCATATTTAGAGCAAATCCAGAAGAACAAACTCCACTACTTTATTTTCAACTTTTCCTAGCCTTATGAGAGGGGTGTCATGGGGGGAGAGAGAATACTTCTTTTCAGTTTTTCCTTTCATTCTTTTAAGGCTTAGATATAAAAAACCCTCCTACAAAATAATTTAGCCTTGATAGTGTTCTACTTGCTTCAAGGATCACTCATTCTGTGGAACATACACATGCAGAGAGAGATGAATGCTGAAATGTCTATAAGATTGTATGTGACAGTTATTTTTATATATTTTTTTAGTGTCTAATGTTTAGAAACAGCAACAAATCTTTGCTTAGAAGTTCTGCTGCCTTCTGTGAAAGTTTCATGCATGAAAAGGAAGAAGGTTTAACCCACAGTGTCTCAGTGGGACAGAGCTGTCACAGTGGAGTTGCTTCTATGACTGGGTGGAATGGAACTGGTTGGATTAAGAGCTCTCCTGCCACATAGTAAATCTTCATTCAGGACTTGGAAGTAAACTTTTGTACTTTAAAAGTATTCAACTGCAAGTAAGTTAGTGATTTGTACCCTGGAAGAGCTTACAGTTCCTCAGCAATAGATGGTCAGTAAAAACCCATGCGGAAGATAACTATTTTTAATAATTTTTATCTAACAGTCTTGAGATCCAGGCTGAGAGATCACTGAGCAAGTATTTCCATTAGCAGTGACACCAAAGGGGCATGTTCTCCTGGGATTTTATAGCCCGAGGATGAGTTTGTGTGTTGATTTCCTCATCAGTAGTGAAGAGTGACCCTAAGATGAAGATTTTCAGCAGTAGCATCTCCACTGATCCTTCCTACAAAAGATGAGAAATTTGTTACCAGATTTGGCTGAGACTCACATAGGTCTAAAACACACTGAGGTAAGGATGAACTGACTGATGGACATCACAGGTACCATTTCCCCATGTTAGAACTTAGGCCTGATTTTCAAGCTGCTCCTACACTTTTATTTTAAGAGTAGATGGAACAGGAAACTACACTCTGAAAAAGGAGTTCTTATCTTACAGTGTGTTGCTCCAGGAAACTGAACTTTATTACTATTGCAGGAAAAAAAGTAAAGAATGACCAATTGCAATATCTGTAGTAGAGATACAGTACTACAGATGAAGTGAATGACAAATGTTCTGGAACTCAGCTGGAATGAAAACTGAGTTGAATGACTAACTGTCTGAAATTTCCATTAGTATTAATTTATATTTTTACAGGAATTCAGTTATGTAGGACTTCTGTTTTCAGGGAACATACTGACTGATTATTTTACTCACGTAAGTGTATGTTATTTTCATGTTCTGTGGATCCTGAGGAATTGAAGCAACAAACTGCAATGATGAAGAGAGAAATGGCTATATTTGTGATATGATCAGAAGGATCATGCTTGTTTTCTGCAGTCTTTGTGGGAGTTGTGAGAAAGAGGTATCTAAAGGATGATAATTATGTGTGTTTTCAAAGGTAAATTAACGTCACTGTCTTTGCAGATTTCACTGCTTCTTTCTCACATATTGGAGCCTCATTCCACGTAAATCAGTTCACAATTTGGGTATTAAAGGTCTGATATCACAGGTGGGCCTCAGTGGTTATTTCACATAATTCTCTGGTTTGCGTCTTACTCTTAACACCCCGTTTATTAACGGCAGAGCTGCTGCTTCTGAAGGGGTGCTGTGGAGGAGTGCTCTGCCTCCTTCCCCCACTAGGGTGTACAAAGAGCCTGTGCAGCTCCAGGCGACGGGAGAAACAGCATCTTAATTCTGCGTACACTTCAATAGTAACGTGCCGGCCCTAGTTAATCATTATTCTCTGAAATAAGCAAGCAGATGGAAACATGTTGATTTCTGAGGCAGAAATTGCTCAAAGAAAATCTAGAAAGCAATGCATTTCAGAGTAAATTAAAGGCATATATTTTGGTCTCCTCAGCCCCCTGGAAACCTGACGTATTGTCGCTGTTACCACGCATTTCAAACCTCTTGAAAGGTGTCGTTTATTATGATGAGATTAAAGAACCAAGAGCCTCATTCAAGTAAATCTCATACAAATCTAATTTGAGTGGATCCCTTAAACGTGTTGAGTAGGATACTTAAAAGGTAGATACCTAACTATACCTATAGGAGTACCAATCATTATTCCTCTACAGGAGTTCCCCTGAATATTTTAATGATAACTAGGATAAGAAACAGAGCTAGAATGTATAAAAGCAAAGTCTTCACAAATGACTACTGATTTGGTGACCTGAATTTTTATTTCCTCAGCTTAAGTTACCTTTAAAGGTTTATATCCCAGAGGATCTTTATTTTACCATTTCATTTGACACCCCCCCACCCCCCATGTTTTACGCATCTAGGCTGAGAACTTTAATGAATTAAGGTTATTGGTTCTTTCCTAATGCTTGGCTTAATTTAACACATTCAAATTCAACACCAGTGCGTGGCCCAAACACTTGAAAGCTATTTAGAAGCAAGAAAACTGAAATATAATACCTCTGCTTTTCTGTCAGAAATTTTGTAATTAGACACATGGAGACACTTGCACATTAAGGTCAGTCTTCAGGATTTGAGGAGGAACAGGAGTTTAGAGTGCAGTGTAGCTGGTCTGGTTGCACATTTTTTGGAATTCATTATCAGCTCATTATTTTAAGCTAATAACTGATACTCCAGCTGAAAAAAATGAAGTTAAGGGTATGCAAAAGGCATAAATAAAAATGTTGGAAATGTCAGCTTGCATTGTTGTATTTCCCAGTTGAAAAGAAAATCTTGTCCCTTGTAGGAGCAGTGATGTGAGCTTATTTGGGGCAGCTCAGGCGAGCTGGAATAAGTCAAATAATGTGATGGAGAAGCTGGGGAAGAGGTGAAACAGTCATACTCAAACCTTACGGTTTTCTCATCTTGGGAGACATTTTGGGAAGGTTCTCAGAGAGGAGAAAAGATGAAGTACCACATTTTATTTGAATCCAGGTATTACATTTTCAGAGCAGGTGCAGCTGCATTACACATGCAGCACTTGCATAGTGGCTGTGCTGCGCTGCTGAGCATTCTGTTAATAACCTGAAATGGAAGGAGTGCAGGTAAAAGTGGGGCTACTGGGGACTACTGGGCTCCATTCCAGCTGAGTGGCTCAGGTGATGAAGGGTTTTGTGTGTTATTGAAACAAAATTACTGTATCTTATGGCTTTCTCAACTTCAGCATGACAACAATTTTTCCTCAGGCAAGGGAAATGTGTGGGGCCTAGGAGGAGGTGGCTGTAGCCCAGGGTCAAGGTGGGCAGCAATCCTTGAGCAGTGATGGGTATGCAGCTGATGGGTGAAATGAAACCTGTTAAACACAGCGTGTCCCTCTCAGTGCACCTTTCCTTGTTGCTCAGCCCTACCAGTTCCTCTTCTTGGGCAGTGCTTTTGCTTGCTGTTGTAGAAATACATTCTGCCAGACACCAAGAACAGCTTAACTAACAGCAACACACACGTTACTTCATGTTCTATTGGAATATTATTGGCTCATTTTTCCAAGGGAATAGGAAAGATAAAATAAACTGATTTAATTTAATTATATGTGCTCTGAGCATTAACCTTCTCATCTAAAAAGTTCAAATACAATGTTGTAAAAGTGAAGAATATGTCAAAACCCAAATCTTTAATTGTTCATGCTAAAATATACAGCTGAAGTGTCTGGTTTCTGACACGGTCTCAGCAAATTGTTTTACACAGATGTGTGGAATACACATGGGTTTAGGAGAAACAGGTAACTTGCTTGTGTGTGCATCCATGCTGGCAACTGCAAGGGGAAATCAAAGACCCACAAGATAGTGTTCTCATCCCTTTCTAATCCATTTTTATGACTTCAGATGACTCTATACTTTTGCAATATAAGAATTGAATAATGAAAGACAGTCTTGGCTAAATTTGAGGTAAGATCAAAGCCTCTATTTTCCTGAGTAATACTTTTTTTTCTAAAATGTAATTTAGACAAAAATAGACCCAAGCTTCCCTTCAATGAGAATACAAAATAAGATATATTTATAATAAAATATTGAAATGGAATCTACTCTGCACATCTTTCTGAAGATAATATTACCAAGTGCTGGTAACAAATACAGTTTAATAAATTACAACAGAAGATTGAGGTAGCTGTCTGTAGTGCACTCTGTCTGTGAATGCATGACTGCTTGTATGATATGTTTTCAAGAAGAATGTAGTGTAGATACCCATTCTTCTTTTCCCTGCATTTCATAATTTTTGCAATTTCTGTTTAATGTGTCAGAGTAATGTATTTTTGATCAGTACTCTGCATCTGTGACTGTCACAGTGACATTTCTGACTGGTTGCAGATCCAGTTCCTCGTTCTCCACCACTGTTTTGTCCAATCACTCTTTGCCTCATACAGAACCTAAATTCTTGGGGAGAAATACCATCTGCCTCTTCTGTATTTAGAAATCACTTAACAGGGTCTCGGGGTAATTAATGGATATCTTTTTCCTTCTTAAGCTTTCTATTCATCCTTGGGTGTGCTGTGGATCCGCTGCTTGTGTGGGAGGTGTGTATTAGTCAGGTGGATGAGAAGAGACTGAGCACTGGCACTTGGAGGGGGATTCCAGGTTGCAGTTCTGCAAAGAGGCTGACTTTGGGAAGAAAGCATAGACAAAACATGCTGGTTAAACTTGCTTATGCACTCATTTATCTATGGCTACCAGTATGAGACTGGTATTTCAGTCTGGTCTCGTATTCCCTGGGAAGTAGATGCTTATGCACTGATTTTTTTTTCTTGTTGACATTTATAGGACTGTCCTAGTTAAATCCATGCACTTCATTTTAAATGTTTAGTTCTCCTTATTCAGCACACAAGCTAGAAAATGAAATACTAGGTAACTTAAAGAATCTACATCTTCAATATTTCATGTCACCCTTGCGGGTGGATCATGAGAAGGGTCTTTGAAGTGGTAGGATGGGTTTAACAAAAAGACCTCTGACTTGCTGAGACCTGAAAGTTTGTGTCACTTGGGCCACAGGATTTTATAACACCAAGCACAACAAGGATATACTGCTCAATAAAGATGCTGCACACTCAGAATTCATTCAGTCAGCAGAGAGGAAGAAGTTTCTTTTCTCATCAGTCACTTTTACTAACCATGCTAGAGAGGAAATCCAGTGTGGTCTGAAGGTTGGAATATTTGGCTGATGATCTGGATTCAGTCCTCTACCCTGAGTGACACTGAATTCAGATTCTGTCTTATCTCTTTCTATTCTACTAGATCACAGGTGTGACTCATCTATATAAATAGTGAAGTGAAAACCATGAATTACAACTCTTAAAGGTTTAGATGTGATACGCTATCTTGAAACACCTCTTCTGTGAGTGCTCTAAGCAGTGTTCATTAGACTAATATGTGCTTAAACTTAAGGCTGTTACAGTTCTTGTTCTTTAGCGTCATGGGACTTTCTTGATTATATCCTTAAATTCTAGTCATACTGGGTGTAAGGCAGAATTTTGAATTATTTACAGTCTTAAGTTATATCAAAGATCTGGAAAATCGAGCGCTTGTAGAGTTTGTCTAGAAATTTTTGTAAATGAGAAATATCCTTTCACTTCAGAAAAGTGCACTACACATTCATAATATTCACAGGATCTCAGTAAACCTTAGTTTAAAAGGTCTTTTTCTTCACTGGGAGTCTTATGTGTTAGTGCAATGAGTGTCTCAAAGGCCATATTTATTGCCCTACTTCTCCCTTATGCTCACTCTTCTTCCCTACACAAATATTCTTGTATCTGAACTACCCCCTGGTGATGAGGGTGGAATAAACAGTCACTGTAGCATGTTTTACTTGATACGGTAATGCCGAAATATTTAACATCACAAGATGATACCGGTGACCAGTTGTCCATTTCTTATTCTCAAGCACTAGTCATCATGAAAATAATGTTTGGTTGGGTTATTTTTGTGTGTCTGTGGGTGTTTTTTTGGTGTGTTGGTTGGTTGGTTGGGTGTGTTTGTTTGTTTTTCCCGACAGCCGAAAGACATCTCTGTTTAAACTGTTATGGGCAGCTTTAAGAGGCTTATACTGTGTACAGTGGTTGGTTTGTCTCTTATTAGGAGACTCCTGTATTTTTTTTCTTAATTAAGGAAGCTTCCTGATAATGCTTTTCAGATGTGGCTTCCTAGTGCTTTTCTTCTGTTGTCCTCAATATAGAGTTTTCTGATCATGTTTTTCAGGTGTGGTTTTCTAATTGCTTTTCCTTAATCACACAGTTTGTGTGAAACACTAAGGTTGCTTGAGTAATTCATGTCTTCATTTTCAGTTTGATTTCTTTAGAATTCATTTTACACAGCCATGACTCATTAAAATAAAAATATATGGAAGCAGGTTTTTATTAACTTACTAGTTTCTAAATAGCACCACCACTGTTTCTAATGTTGGCAGATTTTTTACTTAATTCCTTATTTCTCTTCAGATTACAACAATACCTGAACCTGTATTTTTGTTACAGTGTAAGCAAAGGTGTTGAAAACCTACTAAATAAGGTCATGACATAAGTTACCAGAGTAATATCCTAATTTCCTGTCTCCTGTCAGAAGGTCAGAGTTGCAGGTGTTAGCTCTGGTTAGCATTATCAGCAAGAATCTGTGCATAATGTTATTATTTTTTGGCAATTTTTTACAGTCAGCTGAAAAAAGATGCAGTGTGAATGAGAGGAAAGTGTTACATGAGAACTCTCAGAATTGTCTGTCTGAATATAAACAGCTAATAAATTAAGTAGTTAATATAATAAATGGTTATTTAGAAGATGTTTCTGGCTTTGTCACACTAGTAAAATTTATCCTTTGCAAATGTATAATTCATCACAGCTCAAAAAATACATTATCTTTTGCTGTTTTCCCTGTGAGATAGTGAATTTGAAGCCTTGGGGGCACGCACAGGA
>JAYRBT010000181.1:7586015-7600651 GCA_036023395.1 Myiotriccus ornatus
TATTACATCTTATTTTAGCGGCAAGAAAAAAGATTGGTTGAGATTTGTTTTCCTTGCCAGCATTTCACACAAGAAATGTTTTTTGCTTATTTATTTTTGTTAGATTTAATTTTTGGATGAGAAGTTATTTCATTGCTAAACACTAATAGCAAGCATTACAGCCCTGCTAAATAGGCTTAAAACTAAGATCACAGCAAAGCTCCTTTCTTGAATGACAGTGGATGGAAACATGGGTGCAGAGGCAGCACATGGGTTTTCTCATGCTGAGGCACAGAGTGGGGCTGTGTGAGGCAGAGACTGCCTGGGGCATCAGCATGCTCTCAAGTTCTCAGCCCAATCCCCAGATTTCTATGATAGTAGCCAAGATCTGAGTGCAGGACCAGCCAAATTATGATTTAACATGTAAGGGGTGTTCCAATAATGTCTTGAAATGAAAAGTTGTTTGGGAGATCCCTGGTTAGAGTGCACTTTTAAAAAAATTTATTTTTATACCTAGAAGCTGTTGTTGTGTGTCAACACTTGCAAGGGCCAGCACCCATTAATCTTGGAAGAGCAGGGCTCAACCAAATCACTGAAGCTTTGGAAGAGACAGGGATTTTTTTGTGTAGATAGAATATAGACAAAATACTTGAAGTATTCATGAGCTGGCCAAGCTGTCCCAGATCAGAAAGCATCTGAAGGAAAATTAAAGATTGTGGGTGCAGTTCAAGACTGGGAAGCAAATAGAATCCTTGGAAAATGGTGACTAAAACCTTTCCAAGTCTGAGCCTTGTGGTCCCTTAGTGGTAAAAGGCCATCAGCAAAATGCCCTTCAGCACCAAGCGTTTTCCCCGTGGTGCTGCCAGGAAATAACCTGGTGATGCTCTGCATCATCTGGTTCCAAGGTGGGCACCTGAGCTAAGGGAGGTGGTGCTGTCTTGCTTCCTTGTGTTGGATGAAATGGATCATGTCTGTCCTTCCCCATTCCCAACGTGCTGCCTGTCCCAGGTAGTCATGGAAGCAGCTGTAGCTCCAGCTTACCGGTGGGTTATATTTTCCTCCAGAAGAAACCTTTATGGTGTTTGCTGCATAATTGTGCCTGTGTCACATTGTTTTGGGCTGTGAGTGGCTACAGAATGCCTTGCTCTACAGCTGCAGTAAAATCTACTGAAAAACATCTTTTGGCTTCAGAGCTGGCCCTCAGTGCCAATTGGATGGTCTTGTGGATTATTTACACGTGGTAAGCATTTTGTCGTGGTGTTACTGAACTTATGCTCTGAATAGAAAGAAGAGCTGTTGAAATATAGTTCTACTTTTATACCAGTATCTCAAAGGAATGTGTTTAATTTCGCAGAGTAAAGGCTGAATAAACTGCCAGTGATCAGAATCTAATTGAATTTGCTCAATTAGGAGAAAAGGGTTAAGGGAATTAATTTTTCAGTATTATATTTCCTTTTTTTCTTTTTTAAGCTTTCAGAAATAAATTTTAAATTAAACACCCAAGAAAATTTTTATCATCTTCCCATTATTACTTAAAAAGAAAATCAGATTCAAATGGATTACAAAATCATCTGAATGTGGGAGGCCTGTGGCCTCGTGGCTACAGGAAGAGGGAGCAGCAGGACAGGCAACAGGTGGGTCCAGTATGAACACAGCCCACATTAGACTGCACAAGTTGTAGTTCAGCTTGAGTTATTCTTGATTCTTGCACCCTTGTACAAAATACCTTTTTGTTTGTTGCACTCCCACCTTTTTTGTAAATACAGCAGGAATACACTGGCAGGATAGACACTGTTCTATGAAGTTCTCCCTTAATATGTATGCACAAAAAGTCAGAATATGCACAGTTTGATTTTTATTGGTTTTAAATGCTTTTAATAATGTTGCCTAATTGATGTATTACATTCATGATATGCTAATTTAATTGGAGAAAAAAATTAATAGAGTACCTCTGTTTTTCTTGTTCACATAAAATAGATGACCAAAACAGATGCTGTGTGAAGAATATTACATGACTGAAAATTAGGTCTAATTTTATTAATGGAATTACTGATTTTGATGCATGGTTAGACATAGTGGTATGTGTATGAGGAATTGCATTCTTTAGGTAAAATTGGGCAGGTAATAAATGAATCTCTTGTAATAACGTGAGTAACGTGACAAATTACTGCATAGTTGGCAATGTTGCTAAATGGACACACCATGTTTGTGATGTCTGTCCCTGGTGGTGGCTTGGCTGGCATTGCTCCTGAGTCTACTGACTGAGGCACAGACAGACATTAGCAAGGGTAGAAATAACCCTGCCTCCTGGTACTTTCTGCTGTCATCCCAACAAACTCTGTATACATGTGCTTGACTTGAAGAACATGAGGGCTCCCTTGCAATTAGTATATTTTTTTTAATGCTTTGTTAGATTAACAAATTTGTAGATTAACAAATCTACATGCTACTCCAAATGTGCTGTCTTTTTAAATGCTGAATCTTTTTTTATAGTGTGGATTGACAATTACTAGTCTTGAGCATAACAGTAGGTGCAAATTGATAACAGTATAGGGTAAACATTTTTAATATGAACCTGTGTGAACTAGTGCAACGACTCTTAATATCTGTAGCTGATATAATTTTATTGTCATTATTGACTGAGAATAGATTTGCACCTCTGTTTTGGAGGACAGACATGTAAATCATTTACTTCCTAAGTCCTTGTGGGTGTTGCATAATGCAGAGTCTAAGTTGGCATGTGCTGGATGAGATGCACGAAGGATTCTGGCTATATTCACAGTGATAAGAGGCTGCATTCAGTTCTGATTATCACATTCCCTGAATGATATAGGGAAATAGAGAATTTGTATGAGGCCAGCAGGAAGAAGTGTTGGAAACCATGAAAGAACTGTAGCTTATAGGGTGTTGATGAGGGAAGTGAAGCAAGACACGTCTTCAGATGTACGACTGTTGATGAGACGGAGGGTAAAGGGATTAAATTTAAGTGTAGAAGACTTGGATTTGGTGCTCTGAAAACCTTTCCATTAACAATAAGGATAGTGAAGCATGAATAAGTTCCACGGGAAGGCTGTAAAGTCTGCCACTATGGAGTGTGAGAAATCACCCAGGTATGACAGCAGGGGTTAGACTAAGTGATCTCTATTTTTTTTTAAATTATTTGCAGATACTGAACTGTGAACATTGCTGTATTGCTATGGGAACAAGTATGGGTTAGAGTGTGATCTCAGCATACAGCGCTGAGTTAGGAGCCACTGAGTCTTACTACTATTTGATGTATCTTTTGAGTTTCCAAATTCTGTCTCTGCTGTTCAGAGCAAATCTGCCCCAGTTGTATTTAGTGAGAAGATGCTGAGATGAATATGGAATATTGCTGTCAGGAGTGTGATCCTGCTGAAAATGCTTTTATATTTGACAATATTTGATGAACAGCATAAAGTTATATAACGGTTTGCAGAGGTCTGAGCACTTTAACAAAATAAATTGCACACAAATGAATGGGGCCTTTTAGAAGTCTGTGAATTGCCAATACACTCAAATGATCCAAATATTTTCCCTCTCAGTTCTATATCTTCTGACAAATGCATTAATGCTCCAGTTTCAAAGGTGGCTCTATCTCATGTCAGCAGTTCTGACATGTATTTGAACTCTTATCTCCTGTGCTTTTGTGCTAGTGGCACCTTTCTAAAACCTATTTGTCACCAATAGCTCAATGTCTGGATGGCCAAGATGATCCCTGTGCTAGTGAGCATTTTTATAAAGATATGACATAAAAGAGTCTGAATAGAACAGACACAGACAAATCAGAATTTGCTTCGGTGATAATCCTGCTTGACCCTTCTTCTGACAGTTACTTAAAAATTTAGTTAGATTAGCCCCATGTGAATGCTGAGATTTGCTGGAGTTTCACGGAAAAGGAGACACACTTATTCTCCTCAGTATTTAACCTCAGATACAGTTTTGAAGGATGCATCAATACCAATAGTTTCCTGGTTACTAGAAAGATGGTTGGTTAGTGCTACTTTTGTCAGGTCTCTGATGAGATTAAAATTTTTAAAGAGAAATTGCACTTAAATCTGTAGTTGTGATATATAACCGATGAAAGCAAAATTTGTGTTTTAATCTGGCTGGAAAGAAGTCTGATTGCTGTGAAATGCTTGTGTTGGTGGTTTTCAACTGAAACATGGCTATGACCTCAAGTTATGGGGTCAGAGCATGGCCCTGGGTGTATTGGCTTAAGCCTGCCCTCACTGAAGATGCTGGAATCAAAAACAGCCCAGGGCTGCTGCTTTTCAAAACCATGCTATGCTGTGCAGTGCCAGGCATAGATTTCTGAGTTAACAACCCAGCTTTGGAGTTGAAATCAGTCAGACTGAAGCTGTGGCTGAGCTGCTAAATCCTGCTGGGAGGTTGGATAATTACCTTAAGCAAAATACTGGGAAAATCCAGTTACACAGCCTGAAGGTCCTGAACTGAGAACAGCACAGTGCTGCACTGAGCTACCTGGCTGTACTAAGTTTGAACTCCTGTTTTGCCTTGCTCTATTATTATATCTTTTAAATTCCACCTTTATTATTTTCTGTTTGAAGATGACCCAAATTTTTAGTACTTTGTTTTCTAATGCCTGGGGACTTTGCCCGCCAAAAGGAAAAGCAGCATTAAAATAAAACACAATCACTTTTCTCTGGACTAGGAAATGTTAAATGTGAAACTAAGAGTAAAACAATCCTCTTTAACTATAAAATATATTTTTATGAGAAATATATTGTGTACTATTTAACAATAATTTTTGGAATGTTTAATTTTAATGTGAACTGTAACTGTGATTTGCAACCTCATCTGGTGCTATTTTCCTTAATAACTATTCATTACAGTCATATACTAGGTGTTGTGATGTACATTATGACATAGGCTTTAAAATGTGATATACACACAGGTATTTCAAGCTGCAGTTATTCTGGAGCCTCTGTGTTCAGTTATCATTAGTTTCACATCCTTGTAACAGCAAAAGCTCATGGCTCTATAAAAAACAAAAATCTTAACACTGTAAAACCTCAATGGATAAGATGTGAATTGCAGTTGATGAATTGGTAGATTAGTAAAACTCAATTTACGGTGAATTCAGAGGTCGGCAAGTTGCTCTAGGCTTCTTGTGGAGGGGTATTTAACCCTCATGAGAGTCCAGCTACTTACAGGTGGCAAACAAATTATGGAGAGGGAGGAAAGAAGCTATGATGATGGTCTTGCCCTGTTTCTTGGCAGGTTGTCATTTCCGTGCTGGTGCAGTAGTTGAGGGTTATTGCAGCAGAAACAAAAGCTCACCGTAGCCCTGCAGGGAATTTGTGGGAGCAGCGAAGAGGGTGCGTGTGCAAGTTTGTAGCTCCATTTAACTACAAATGTAACTGTCTTGAGTTGATGATCACACTTCCACAGCGCCTACTCGAAGCAAACATACTCACTGAAATCCTTTTTAACTTCTGTTCTCGTGCCAAACGTCTGTATTGCGAAGGGTGGGAATGGGAAAGAAGTTTGCACATTCTTTAAGTGGTGTTTTATTTTCTCAGATATGCCTTCCCAGACAGACTCTTGCTCTTCTCTCTTGATCTGCAGTTGCAAACCCCACGGAGGCTGCTCCGTGGTTCTTCGAGATGCTTTTGCCTTCTGGTTATTTTTCCCTTGTTCTCTTTCCCCTTCAGATCCCAGTTTCCCCCTACCATCTATACCATAACACACTTCTGTACCCTGAAACTCTGTTTTCTTTCTTGCAAGGGAAGACAGAATTGTCTTTCCCTTCCTAACACGCTGTCAATCTTTATCTTCTTCCCAGGTCTTTCACTTGATCTTTTTTCTTCTCAGATCTTGATTTTTCTGACAGCTGCACCAAGTTTCTTTCCTTATTGCCATGATTGTGGGTTACTGTAATATCTGTTTTTCACAAGGAATGTGTCTTTGCTTCCCGCTGCTCTTCTGCTTTGCCTCTCTCCCCTGTGCAGTGCTGCTCAAGGACCTGAGCTGACTGTTGACATCCTGTCCCTCTGGTTCCAGGGGGCATTTTGGGAACTCTGTGCAACCACCCTTCCTGGATGAGTATGTATAGAATTTGATGGACTCAGGGTGGTAACCAGGCTAGGCACACCCTGACATAAAAAATGGAAACATGAAAATCTTAGAGCACATTTAAAAGTGTTGATCTGTGTATCCAAAAATCTGAGTCTTTTTTTTTTTTTTCATCCTGTATTGTAATGAATATGTATGTGATGGTAACAATACACATTGATTTTTATTTAAAAAAAAAATATTGCAATTACTACAAAAAAGTCTGTCACCCAATCCTTGGTAAATGTTGTAGACCACTTTCATAAGGCTTCCTGGCTAAAGAAAAAGTCTATTTTAAAGTTTCTAAAGTTCTATAATAAGCTAGGTTTCTAAGCTCACCAATAAAAGTACAATATTGTGTGGCTCAGTATAATAATTCAGTGAAATTAACCAAGTAAGTGGTCAATGAAGCAAATGATTAAAAAGCAGAAGATTGAAAAATGAAGATTAAGAAGGGATAAAATTGCGTTTTCTATTACTGTACATTTTGTAGGTCATAATTAAAGTCCACCACATAAAGACTAAAAACACCCTTTTTAAAATGTGCCAAAGTATGTAGGGGTGGTTACATCTTTGCCCACTGTATCAAACTGTTTATGTGTTGCTTACTTTAAAAAGCTTAAAACGTTTGCAAACCAGGAAAAAAAGAAATACATTTTTGAAACAGTCTTAAGGAGTTGTTCCAGCTTTCCTGTCTTTCCACTGTTTTTTTTTTTCTAAATAGCCTCTAGCTGGATTATACAGGCACTGTGGGGTATAAGAATGACTAATATACTCGAGGACAGAACATTTTCTCAGTTTCTCATACGGATATTTAGGAAGATTATGTTATTGGCCCACATTATAAGATCTCTTCCTTATTCAGCACCGAGGAATGATCCTTGTAAAACAACTTAGTGATTTGGCACAGTTGCATCACATTATTTTGTGCAGTTGGTCAGTGCTATCTTAAAATCAGGAGGCCGCAGAACACTGATTTTGGCTACTTCTACTTTCTACCTGGGTTATGTCAAGGATTATACAAGTGACATGTCATGGCCACCCTGTGGCCTTTTTTCCCCACCCTGGGGTCTGGATCTGCTCAGTGCATGTAGTGGGAGATTTGAAGGGTCCCCAGTTCAGGTGGGCATCGTAGGCTGGATTTCTATAACAGACATCTGAAGTTTGGGTTCTTCTGAATGTGCTAAAAGGTTATTTAGCCATTGGCACCTTCTGATGCCCAGTGTGCTGTGTTCAACATGGTGTAACACCAGCTACACTGCCTTTTCCTGATCTTATCCCAGCTCCATGTATTCCCAGAACTCTTGAGCTTTGAGGGTCTCTTTCTTCCAAAGTCTTCATAGAAAATCTATCAATTAGCTCGGCACTAATTTGCAGCTTTGGTGATCCCAGCAGAAATGCTTGGATTTTAGAGATAATCTATTGAGAGCAGGTTTTTATTTGATAGGCTTCTGTCTCTGGGAGTGCTAATTGATTATCTTGTGCATTAAACAAATATTTACAGTTGGGTTCACAGTCCATTTTAAGGCCACGTGCAGCTCTGAAAACTTCAAACTCTTTGCAGCATTGGTGGGTGTGCTTATGTGAATAGAGCAGCAACTAAAGGGGAGGAAGAGACTCAGTGTAAGAGATCCTGCCAAAGGGAATGTCAGTGGAGATGTGTTTGGAAGTCAGCAGGAGCTGTAACTTGACAGGCTGGGCTATTTCTTTTCAGAGCTTGGTGCTCTTAGATCTCGTCGTCAGTCGGGAAATTCGTTTTGGTTCCCCGATGCTGGTGGTGATAAGCAATGTCTTAGACTATCAGATAGGCATTACTGTTATTTGCTGGCTGTGCTACTTGTTGACCTCATGCAAAGACTGGTTTACATCACTCTGATGTTGCCTCCTTATGTCTGGATATTTGCTTTCATTCTATGGCTGGAATATTTGTAATTTTATGTACTTGGCACCAAGAGAAATTTTTAGCTCTGTGCGTAAACTGATGGCCTGCATTTTGCCACTGTCAGGCTTCCTCAATTTCTACTGGTGTCAGTGGATACCATTTGAGTTTAAGAGAGCTGAATTTCAAGCCATTGACTTTGAATATGCAAACAATTGTCCTCAGGCAATCGGCTTGAGTTTTCTAACACTAGTTCTATAACCAATTAAGGACTCTCATTCAGTAATTTTGGCATTATTAATTTCTTTTAATTAATATTTACCAATATTTCAGCACTATAGGTATTAGCTGGGAGTCTTTGCAAGTCAGTTTTCATAATTAAGTGTGATTTTTGCTGTTACCTTTAATATCCCAACTTGGGGATCTCAATTGAATCTAATTATGTTTCAATTGAAAATAAGATATTCCACAGACTGAAGCTGTAGATCAGAGCTCATTACTAAAGCAGCTCATTATTTTTAATGAGCAACTTCATTACATCTGATTCTGCAGAGAACAAGACATAATTTTGTCGATGCAGAGAAGCTTGTTAAACTTTGGTAGCCAGCAGCATACAACTAACAACCCAAATTGGGCAACAAAGATGAGTAGGGTTGAAGAGACTTCCTCTTAGAATTCTAGCCCATCCCTGCAGGTGAGTCAGTCTGCAAAATAACTCCCTAGTGCTTTTCTGTTGGTGTGAATTTTGTTAGGCTGGAATAGTTGTCTATTCCTTCTGTAGTTATGTATTCCACCTTTTAAGTGGTCTCTTTTAGGAAAGGAACTGCAAATAAAATTCACAGCAGAACATAATCTTCAGGGAAGTTCTGCTCTAAAGAAGGGGATAACAGTATTTTTCTGTCAATCCAAGTACTGGCTGAGAGTGTTACAATATGTGTTCTGTTCCCTAATGCAGCATTTTTGTGTTGAGTCTCTGAATTAGCTTACAAAATGTAAAATTATATTACCTGACAACTGCCTGGGGAGGGTACAAATTAGCAAGGTGCCTCAGGTAAACATGCTGTTAATACAGCACAGCGCAGGTATTGTTGTGCCTCCTGGCAGGGAATTCTGTTCTCTTCTGCTGCACTGAATCCCTTGGGGATCCAGTATGAAGAGGCTAGAGCTTTGCTTGGAGAGGAAGAGCCTGACTGAGATCTGCTCCTGGATTTCCATCAGCGCGCTGTGAAAAAGGAACAGGTATTATTAAACAATGAGGATATAGTCAGAAAATGTGCTTGCCTATAAACCTGATCAACTTTTTGTTGTCTTGGACACACACACTATTTAGTTCAAAATTTGCATTTTTCACTAAATTTTTTTAGGAACTTCTAGCTTATTTCTAAGAGTCTAAAATAAGGATGTAGCATCTCTGGCTTTCATGCTCCAGACCTATTCAGTGTTTTATTAAAAAGTTGGCTGGTGGAATAGAGAACATGCTGGGTAAATTTCGAGGTGCTGTTGGAACTGAATTTGCTTATTTTGGAAGAATCTCCTGAAAAATCAGAGAGAACGTGAAATAACCTTCATGGAACAGAAAGATGAGGACCAAAGTGAACATAATTGTATTCTGTATCTGGAAAGGTGAAGTTAAATGCACAAATGGAAGACAGGGAGAACTTGCTAAGGGGCAGTACAGTGGAACCTTATTAGGATGTTAGCAGAAAACAAACTGAATATATATATCAACAATTTATTGATGATCAAAAAATGAGGCCTGACACTGGCCAAGTTTTTTTCATAAATGTCATGTTTGGGTAGAAGTTTTGTGTACTTTTTTTTCTCTGTGTACTTTTCAGTGAAATAGGCACAAAGACCAGTGGCTCTCACTTCCGTTGTCTCTTCATGTGGCATTTACTGGGATGAGTAACTGAAACAAAACCAGAAAAGGGCTTTTCTTACTGCTCTGAGTGGACTATTTCTAAAATATTTGACTCATCCCCCTACTTATATGGGTGATAAAGCAAAACACAGAGCGTTTCACGTGCAGTGCATTTAGAATTCTATTTTTCGCGTTTTTAAGGATGTTGCAGACGTGCTAATGCAGTGTGTGGGCATTCCAAAATCAGAGTTAATCTTGCAGTATAGATAATTGCCACACTGAAACCACTGTGTTAAACTTTTATGAAGGGCAGTATAACATTTGCTTTAGGTCTCAAGTACTCCTTAGGCAATCAGTTTAAGTTCCACCTAATCTAGCAAAATCCTGCTTTGGTGTCACTGAAATTGATATAATTATCTTTGTAGTTATTAATTCTTGCTGCCTGTAACTTCAGACATCAGTTAAGACTGTGAAATGCATTGGGATGTCATTGATTTTTAACAACCACCAAATCAAACCCCTATTCATTGGCTGCAGTGTAACTCTGTCATTCCCTTTCTGTGACTGGGATAAATATCAGTGACCCTGGTAGCACAGTATTTGTATGCTGCATACATGAAATTTTTATACAAATCTGTCAAAGCAGATAAAGAGTAACAGGAGAACTACAGGAGTATGTTTTTACCTAAAAAGGAATCAGGTTTATTATCTGCCTCACAGGTCTGCTTTCTTTATTTTTGAACTACAAGTACCTTTGTATTGCCTTTTAAAGCTGTCATAAGACTTTTCTTCCTCTATATCTATTCTATTTATTAATTTATCTCCCTATGAAATAGGAGAGCATTTCTAGAACGTTTAATCTTCTATTAAAGCAGTTTCTTCTCAACCTAAAGCTGAATGAACACAATTTTCATTCTGTTGGAAAGGTTCTTTCAATTTTTTTTCCGAATCAGAACATGTTAGAACTAGAATTGATCAGAAGTGATGCTGCCTATTCAAGTCAGCAGCAATTATCAGTAAACTCAAAAAGATAACAGTATCTGCAGAACAAAGGCAGCTGATAATGAGCCTGAAATTACATTTAGAAGGTGTACTTCATGCACTGTTTTGATAGCCTATAAGATGCAGTGAATAGACATACTGTCTTTGTAACAACATCTGGTAAGGTAAAATTTCTGTTCTCTAGAATTCTTGATATTTTGGGGTCCTTCCTCAAAAATCAACCTATAACCCTGAAAAAGTTGGCTCTTGAGCAACGAGTACAGAACTCTGCATATACTTCTCAAACTTATAAATGTGATAAAGCCCAAGTCAGATCTAACAAAAGCTAATGCTTTCTGTTTTTATTTATCTCTTTAATTCTGTTTCATGAGTCTCAAGGACTGCTGTAAAACTGTGTAACAAGAATTGGCAGCAATTTTAGGAAGAGAACATGAAGAATAGTTCAGTGTTCCAAATCTGGAACTTCTGCCTCCTTGATCCAGCCATGGGCTCTGTAGCCTGGAGTGTTTTAGTCTTCAGTTTTGACACATCACTCAGTTGTTCCCACTTACCAGCACAGAGTGTCCTCAGATCTCAAACTGGTCTCCTTCCTGATAAAATGGCATCAATCATGCTCTCCAGGAGTGGAGCTACGGTTTCTGACTTCACTTTCACTATCGTTGCCTTTTGTGATATAAACCCCTTTTTCCTGGTTTCTGAATAGGAGACGGAGAATTTTTTGGTTTATTCAGCTTGTTTTTATTACTTTAGCGCTAATGGATGCACAGTCACCACTTATATAATTAAGTTTGTATTTTAATGCACATTCCTGTGGTAAGGTAAGCTATTTGTAGGTATTTAAAGATTTGCATGGAATGTAACACCTTTTAGAATTCATTCTCAAACTTTAAGAAACAGTATATATGTACTTGAAGATGCTTTTAATGATGCCTAATTCCAACTGGTGTTTTTCCATGCTAGCCTTTAATCTCAGCATGGATATCCTATGGGAAAGGAATGATCAAGTCTAGAAACTAGAGGAGTTATATATTTGAGAGGGTGTTTGTATAGCAACTGAGTGGAAGCAATTAGTTTCTCTCTTGGTCTTTACCTGATTTAGTGCAGGAGCCACAACTATCAATATGAGACATGCACAGAAGAAAAACACAGTTTGAGTAAGAATGATTGTTTTAACTCATTTCAAGGCAGGTCAGTTGTGCTACAGTTGGCTCTAATTAACATTTTCATAAGCTGTCTGTGCTGTGATTAAAATGGCAATCAAATTACTTGAGATTCATTTACTTGCCTTCAGAATCATTTAATGAGCAAAAATGTAAAAAAACCCAAACACAAAAAAAACACAACAAAACCACCTTATTTTGACAAGCAGCAGTCTGTCCAGTCCTCAACAAACACCCACCCCCACCAAAACTTTGTGTTCAGAATGTCAAAGTTAAACAATCACACTACACAGAATCAGGCATTGTATGAATTTTAACTTAATAAACGTATTTGCTATCAACTTTGTTCTAATGGAGGTGAAAAGAAATAAAATAGTATTAATTTTAATTATTTTTAAAGAATAGTCTGAGAAATATAAAATCACATTGATATTCTACATTTTCTGTTTTGAAATGTCTGTTTCCCACAGTCCCCACAGCAGAAAGAAATATGGTGTGATTGGTAACAGTCTGGGAAGAAGAAAACGTTGTGGGTCCCCTTCAATAGAGAGAGACTGAGAAATATGAAAATAGAGTAAAAAAATACTTTAAAAATTTACAGTTATATTAAGGAAACGTACCAGAAAGGAAGAAATAAAGTTAATAAAGCAGGATACAATCTCCTATGAAAATTTTAGACGGAAGGTTTTTATAGGCAATTCATAGATTTGGAAGGTAGTTTGTTTGCTTAATTGAAATGGAAGTCATTAGTAGCTATCTAACCACAGAAACAGTAAAAAATCAACTTTCCATGCCCAAACTTCCCAAAAAAACACAGAAACCTCCCAAAAATGCCCCCAACTGAAAAAAACCTCAAACCTGTGAAAACACAGTCAAACATTGTTTTTTATGTAATATATGCCCCACAAGGTGTATAGAAAAAGGAGATAAAATTACTATAGCAAGTTTTAAAGGACCAATTGTGCACTTGTTTGTATTTCTTTTTCATCAACAAGTTACTGCATGTGAGAGCTGCAAGGTCAGGACACTGAAGTGGGACACATGGAAAACGTTTTTCTAATATGGCCTAAATGAATTCTGAGTATTCAGTGGAGAAGTGAGGAAAAAAAATTAATAACACAGTGTGATCTGTGATTTATGGGAATTAATCATACATTGCTAAAAAAATGGTGACTTTACTTGTCGTTTGCATTTCTGTGGTAAAATTAATTTTCCTGGAGTCAGAAAGGGCTTATGTATATTATGGATTGAAATCATAAAATACATGCATTTTATACCTAATATTAATTTGGAGAGATGGTGCTTCATATTTACTATCCTCTATAAATATACAATGGGTGCATCAGTGTTTGTGCAAGAACCTTAACAACGTTCGTACCTACAAGATTGCAAACTGTTGCGTGACAGATGGGTAGCACTCGAAATATTTAACCTGAAGTATTTTACTGTTATTTCTGTGCGTGAATTTGTAAATTACTTTTATCATCTGTTTTCAGATCCAAATGGATACTTCATCATAACTGTGGTATGAATAGATATTAGCCTTTAATCGTGGTGGAAAGGGTTGGTTCAGGACAATCATGAAGTATGTACATACTGAAAACTGTTATCTATGTAGGTTATGAATAACATTGCTTTGGTTTGAGTGGCCCTGTTCCAAGTATTCCAAACATCTATGGATGTTTAAATCGGGGGATCATATTGAAATGAAAACTGATATGCTTAGTTAAATTTTCAGAGTTAAAGTGGGATGGAAATGTGGATTTCTGTTTAATGAAATAGTTTCCTGCTGAATGACAGCAGAAGGTTCCCTTCCTAATTTGTTGCAAATAACCTATAACATTTTTTAAGCATGGACTTGATTATAAAAGAAATGGATTGGCATTTGACTTTCAAATTCACAGTCCAGCAAACTATCGAATGAATATTAAGTAAAATTAAGCTTAGTATTTTGAAAATGCCTCTTTATGCAAAAATCAGACTTATACAAACATTACTTAAAATGTGAAATGAGCAAATTCTGCTAATGCAGGTGTGCAAATGATGTGGTGAATGATCACAAGGAACTTCAGTGATAATGTTATACATAATACCTGATATACCTGAATAATTTAAGTTTTAGCAAGGCAGCAAAAAAAAAAATTCTTAGCTCTGCTCATAAAGGTGGTTTTCTGAATGTGTTTATACTCCTAAAAGTGTAAAATTTTTGTTACTTACCAATAACATGAATGATATTCATATTGGAGAGATTTTTATTTCATAATTACGTTGAAGTAATAATACATTTTAATTTTAAATGCCAAGTTCTGATTTTGTGTATGCAACACTTCTGGATACCCTACACTTTTTATATCACCTTTTCTTGTTGTGTGCTAAGATTCCTCTTCCTTGAGAAGTTCCTTCCAATATGTTTAAAGAGATCAGAAGTGGATCAAATCTAGGGCAAATAATTATAATTTGTTCATCCTTTCAGGCTGATTTTGCCTTTTCTTTGTGTGATTGTGATCCATATTGTTCAATTGTGGTGAATCCACTAATCTCTATCAGAGTGAGCTGCAAGAAGAGAGCACTGACTCGATGCTTCTCCCACCGTGTCCTGCAGGTTATAGCTCCTTCGGGGGGCTGGGAACCCTGAATAATCGCTTAAAATGATGATCCC
>JAYRBT010000181.1:7614196-7626382 GCA_036023395.1 Myiotriccus ornatus
ATCATTCAGAAATGTTGTTTGGGTTTTTTATAATTTCTGGTTTTAAAAGGATTAGCATCAGATCAGGTTCAATATTACTGAATTTGAAATTCAACCTGTTTCTCATTTTGTCAAAGAAAAAGGCCCAGTGGATTTAATGAAGCAAATTGTTTACTTCTTCCCTAAATGAGCCATTTTAGTGAAGTATATGAACGTGTAGGGCAGTTTTGCTCTTCTATGGGAGGAAATGAAACAATGTAATCATGGAGGAGGATAACAAAAGTGCAGTGGTGAAATTCAAAGGAGTTTAAAAAAAAAAAGGTAGTGATGAAACAGTCAGCTGAAACTAGCTTCAAAATTTAAGAAGAACACAGAACCAATCCCTTTTTCTGCTCAAATTCCCAGAAAGGAAATTGAATCCAGCCCTCTGAAATTCTGGGGAAATAGGCTGTGCTAATAGAAAAACCTCAATGTGGATATCAGCCAGCAGTAAAGTAGAAAAATATGGGTTTGTGCCAAAAAAAAAAAAAAAGGCTGGTGATACTGAGTAAAATGTGTTACACTTGTCCAGCTTGTAGATCCTGATACATCTTGTTTCTAAATGCACTTTTTTTTGCCACTAATTTACAAATACTTTGTGATTGAAGTTATTTGTTATTTAGTTTGTTAAAAGCATCATTTCTTCATAAAGAGCTATGTTGAAGGTAGAAAATATATTTTAAAAGTCTGTTTAGACTGAGAAGTGGCACTATGCAACTTACTGATTCCAGATTATTAAATATGTATTATTATATACAACATTTGTACGAGTGCATAATACGGTCTATGTAGGTGTAGCGTTTCCATTACATGAGCAAAATCTTACTGCAAAGAGGGAGTCTGTTTAAAAGTCTTGCTTTTGGACCAAACCAGCTCTTGGTTAATATTGGTTAAGAAAGAAAGGTAAATACAATCGCCTTCTACTGGGATCATTGCTTCTTACTGTTGATGGCTTTTTCCATTCATTAGGCATTTCTCTTTCCTACCCTTTTTTCCAAAGTATTTTAAGAGCCCTGGGACAGCCTGTCCTTTACTGTACTGGCTGCCAGACAGGGAGAATGGTTCACTGGTGTGATTTTATCCAGAACTTTTTTTATGCTTTCATAGCCCAGTATCATTTTTACTTTTTCCTTATTCAGACCTGTATCTGTTATGAGAAATGGCTGGAAATTTTATGGTTAGATGCTCCTTGGAGTATGTCAGTTTGTTAAAATAAATGTTATGTTGGAAGGGCCTTATGTACTTTTGTCAAGAAAGGTATTTTGGGCCTTCCTGGTCAAAATGTGGGATTCACCTGTATTATCCAACAAGCTGACAGGTCAGATGGGTAGGAGATAGACAACACAACAAATGTCTCCTACAGTATTGTCCCTGATTAGTGAAACTGTTGTTATTGAAACAATTACTTGAGTCCTGCTTATGCACATCTGCCATGTTCCCAGTCACTGAAGAGTCTCTTTTCTTTCTCTTCATTCTCTCTGCTTTCCTGTGTTTATAATTTACTTGACAAGCTGGAGGAGAAACTGCAAAGTAGGCCCACTGAATTGGGACTGCAGATCTGTGGTTGGGGCTACCAGCTGGGGAGCTCTGGTGACCTTTAAGATCTCATCTCTTCCAATTCTGGATAACCTTTTTTTTTTGTTTGTTTGTTTTTTAATTTTATGATGGTTACAGTGCAAACCAGGATATTTTTAATGCTTTGGAAGAAAATAAATATTGCTCATGTCTAGATGAGAAACATTAGCGGGGTTTTCAGGACCAAATGTGTTGCATTTCAAATCAACCCTGGCTGGAGGAGTGGTCCTTGTGATAAAATGAGTCATTGGGAACATAAAACCCGTTGTGTCATTCGATTGCTGTTAGTGTTTTGAAATGAAACACAAGGGTTGGGAAGGAATAACACCATAAAGAAAGAAAACCCTTTAAAACTGCAGATATAAAGTCAACATACTAGAAAAGCAGATGTCAAAAAGCTAACAGCAAATGGCTGAGTCATTGAACATTATGTTCTAGAGAGCTTTAACACTTCTACAAGATGTAAAAATGTATTTTGTTGTATACAGCTGAGTATCAGGAGAGGGCAGTAGTGCATGCTGAATTGCAAAATAGGAATACTGGGGAGAAATCCCTAGAAATTAAAGTAAGCTGTTGTGTAAATTTGTCAAAGCAGGTGACAGTATTATAATCTATTAGAACTGTTATATTGACTATCTGGTATTCTAATAGAATTTATTATATTTTATTTAAAAATATTGAAAACTGCCATATATGTTTGTCTATAACATATCAAGATTTGGCAAAACTCTCTAGAACAAATGTCTGATTTTGTCCACGACCAAAATTTATCATTTATGTCTCTTGGAAGGTTAAAACACCTTACTCAGTCTTACAGTCTTAGAATAGAAGCTTTTAGCAGGCACTACATAAAATAGTAATCGCTGCTTCCTAGGCACAAAACTATACTGCTTTATATACAGTCATTTAATTTTACTGAGTATGTCCCTGACTCAGAAATATGTACTTGAACTTGTTCTATAAAATAATGAAAAGGGAAGTGCTTCCTTTGTGTGCAGAGTTTCCAGATGTGATTGTTGCATTGTAAAGTACCTTCGGTTTCCTTCAGTGTGTGTCTGATACTTAAAATTTATTTTGGAGGCTAATTACAGTTTAAATGCTTTGAAATGCCCAAGAGGAAAAAAAAAAAAATCTTTTTACGATGTTAAAGGAAGCAAATTTCAGAGAAAGTGGAATTATGTCTTATTAGTGAAATATAATTCAACAATAAATGTTGAACGGTAGCATATAATGTGTAGCTAATGAATAACTGAGGCTGGAGGGGGTGAGGGGGTGTTGCATTTATGGAAGGGAAAATACTGAAATCAAGATGTTCCAAATGTTGTGACTAAGTGGAGAAAGTATATCAATAATTGCTCATTATTCTAATAATATTATATTTATCCTCCAGACTACAACCAGCTTTGTATTTTTAAATACCTCATACACTGATTAAAGAGCTAACAATATCAAATAACAGTCTCTACAAAAAACACCTTGGCACTACTGAGCAGGAGGATCAGATACTTGAGGGAACATTTTGGTAAACTTTATGCACTGGTCTAGTGCGGAGTCACCTGCAGAGGAGTTTGTTCAAGCTGCCACCCAGCTGGGCCAAACACGCCTGTGCTTGGTCCTGTGCATTCATAGTGATCCAAACCAGGGATATGAATCCTTGGAAAACTGAACAACTTTTTTTGGGTAGGACATGGAGACAAGGGTGGGACCTTCCCTTTTGGAGGGAGGCTGCACTTGGGTTGGTTTAGGTCCATGAAAAAGGCCCACACGAATATGGCAGATCTTTCGACTGGGGGGCTGAGAACTCTGCACCGATATTTCATCCCAGCACTGAAGGTGGTTGTTCTTGCAGTTGTGCTGATTCCACTATAGAGAGACCATGCTTGAAACTGTACTGTGGCAAGTTCAAAGGTTACAAAGGGTTTTCAGGATAAATAGTAGCCAGAACACAAAACAACATGCCCCTTTTGGCAGGCTGCAGGGTAGAGGCTTCCTGAACTGGAGGAAGTTACACTAAGGCTATTATGTTAATCACCTTTAAATTTGTGTAATCAGTTTTAAAATCCATCTTCATTGTTGACTGAGGCAATCAATCCAATAATTTATTTACATGTGTGTACAAAAGATTTTCCTTTTGTTCTAAACCTGCTACCTGAAAAATTCATTTGGTGTCCAGTCCATTAGTTCTTGTTTAATGAGAAGTAGTGACTAATCATTTCCTATTCACCCTTTTTCACTTGGCATTTTTCCTCAGCTGAGGAGTCTGACTCAATTTAAACTGTCCTCATATTGAAGTTTTTGTATATCTCTGATGATCCTTTTATTTATTGTTCCTGAGATGGAACAATCAGAACTATACATGCTGTTAAGGATGCAAGAATAACATGAATTTATGTAGTGGAATAATTATACTATTTTTTGTTCTTTTCTTTATTCTTTTGCTAAGAATTCCTGGCATCCTGATTGTCACTTTACTGCTGATGTTTCAGAAAACTATCCATGAGATACTTTTCTTAAGCAGTATGAGATGGACACTGTGTGGGTGTAGTATGGTTACTTTTTTCTCCATTTACAGTGTTTCGTATTTGTCAACTTTAAATTTCAGTCGGTATTTTATCACCCAGTTTCTCCATGTTATGAAATCCTCTTGCAATTTCTTGTAGTCTATTTTAGGTTTTTATTACCCTGAAAATTTTGTATCATCATCAGATATTATCACCTCCCTATTCATGTTCTTTCCAAAGCACTTACGTGTCTCTCAAATAGCACAGGTTCCTCTACAAAGCTGTGAATGTGACCTCCATGCTTTGAAATATCTTTTACTCCTGCTGTTCCCTTACAGCTCTGTTGTTTATCCCTTTCAGCTTTTTGGGGGATAATGAAGTAGGAAACAGGCTTTTAAAGTCACAGCTGTTAGTTTATTTACTCTCCCTGTTGGGTTTCAGTTCACAATATTTTAGTCTTTTGGTTATTCATAATTTTCTTTTGGTGAGTTTTGACACTGTCATGCACTTTTTCTTCTTGAAATGAAACTTTTTTTAGTTGGTTTTTTGGTTCTTTTTTCTTTTTTCATTTTAGCAATGTTGAATTTGAGTAACGTATTAGAGTGGTCATGTCATGAGAACACGTCTCACACAATGTCTAAGTTGAGAATTCTTGTGATTTTGTGACTAGTTGCTTCAAAAGAATCATTTGTGTTTAATGTTCTTTTCTGTGCTCTCACTTAACATTTCACTCTCATTGCATTAGTTGGTTTTATTTCACTGGCACAATCTTTTTTTTTCTTTATGCAGGTAATGAAAATCTATGGGAGCTCCACAGTACTCGTTACACTGAATTTATTCCATTTGACTGTAGGCTTTTCTTCACAATAAGGCATTTCACTGACAGCCGATTCCTTCATTCTGACCAAGTCAATTTTGAAATATTAGTGTTTCAGTTGTTTTCAGAGAAAACAATTTTGATATATTTTCATCATTATATTATAACATCGTGGCTGAAAGTATTAGTAATTTCATGGTGTGAAGACATGACACCATGTGAGTATTATATCTCTTTACAACTGGGCGTTTGGGGAGATATATTTGGTGACTGGAAGTTTATATCTGTCCATTCTGGTCTTCTCTCTGTCAGAGGTTTATTGACTTATCAGGGGAACTGGCAAAGGTTTTTTTATATTGTTTTATAACACTGATAATTTTGGTTTTTTTGGGGGGGTTATTTTCGCTTAGGAGAAAATATTGATGCAAAGTCCAATCTTGCTACTAACCACAAAACTGAAGAATTTTTTTTTTCCCTAGCCTTTTTTCTTTCTGACATCTCTTCTCACAGTAGGTGTAGCTGTAAGAGTTTGGAGGATGGCAGATGATGTGTGTTGGCTGTGTTTGACAACACAGAGGGACAAGATCCAGCTGACAAAGTGGATTCACTCCGCTAAGGAGTAGAACAAAATCCTCTCATGCCCCACATATAAAACCATAGCTTGCTGTGAGAAGCAGGATCAGAGCTTTTAGGAAAGGATTTCCTACCTATTTTGTGGTAGGGTCTGCTCAGGTTTGAGGGGTTTTGGCTGCTCGCTTGAAGCAGAACTTGGCAACAGGCACCACGTTCCACTAAGGACAAGTTTAGTGCTATTAAGGGGATCTCTGGTGATACAAATCTTTCACCTTTGTAGACTGTTAAAGTGCATGAAAATGTTATCAATCTATCAATGGGTAAGAAACAAAATTTTAATGCCTTTTGTAGAAGTTGAGAGTTAGATTCCCTGGAATGGAGAGTCACTAGTTCCTAAATAAATAAACTAAAAAAAGTAATTGTTACTTGAATCTTATAGTAATGTCAGATATTGTCTTCTCAGTAATTTTCTTTTAGGGAACACTTGAAAAAATCATGGCAAAATATTATACAGAAGTCTGGTTGAGATTTCCTGGTTGAAAAGATTTCCTGGAATCTTTTCAATTTTAGTCTAATTTTTGATTGTGACAAGATTTGGGTTTGTTTAAGCATTGCATTGCTCAATAATCTTCTCAGGGCAATGACAGATAATGTTAGATAGTCCTGCTAAGGAGTATTATTGGTCATGTTCTACCAGTAAATGTATTGCTCTGCTAAACTAATTATTATGTTGCCTCACTGTGGAAAGCTTCCATTTGTTGCCCAGTCCATAAGAAACTCCACATTGATACATAAAGGAACACTGTCTGGACAAGAACAGAAATGTTTAATTATACAAAAAGCCACTATAGCCTGGTAAGAAAAATTATATCACTAGTAATAAATAGAATCACAGAATCATGGGATCTACCAGATTGGAAAAAACTTTTGAGATATCAACTCCAACCCATGACCCGACAGTATCCTGTCAACTAGACCATGGAACTAAGTTCCACATCCAGTCTCTTTTTAAACACCTCCAGGCATGGTGACTCCACCACCTCCCTGGGCAGCCCATTCCAACGTCTAATTACTCTCTCTGTAAAGAATTTCTTCCTAATGTCTAACCTAAACCTCCCCTGGCAGAGCTTGAGCCCGTGCCCTCTTGTCCTACTGCTGATTGCCTGGGAGAAGAGACTGACCCCACTTGGGTACACGCTCCTCTCAGGTAGTTGTAGAGAGTGCTGAGGTCTCCCCTGAGCCTCCTCTTGTCCAGGCTAAACAACCCCAGGTCCCTCAGCCTCTCCTCACAGGGCCTGTGCTCCAGTCCCTTCACCAACCTGGTTGATAGTTATATCAATAGTAACATCAATACTATTATATCAATAGCAGTGGTTGGTCAATGCTTTCTCGTGTATCCTTTTGTGCACAGGCACTGAATTCATGTTCATCTTTGACTGACTGAAATCTTTTAAAGATTTAACACCTTTCTCAGAGCTTTTTCATGAATATGAAAATGCAGAATATATTTCAAATGATGTAGAATAGTGAAACTATTAGGAATAATAGTGCTTACTGCATTGTATGAACTGGGACATTGTCAAGGGGCGTAACGTCTCTTTTAGTTTGTTGACTTGATTGACAAGTAATGATGGTTTCTGCCTTCATTTCTCCTCTCCATTCACACACTTTCATTTAGTGGATAAATATCCTGGACTACAGGGAAGGGGAATTGTTTTTACACTTGGAAGAAAGAGAATCAAAGCAAAGCATTCCCGCAGACTGAATGGCTGTGAATCATCAAAGAACTGCAAAAAATATCGTATCACTGTTCTAAGGAGATTTTGTAGCAGCTGATTGAAGCTGTAACAGCGGACACTACCAATGGCAAGACTGGTAAGCACACAGTTACCTGTCATTAAAATGGTGCCAGAAAGCTAAAGCTTTAAAGCTCAAACTTGATCTTTAGGCCAACTGTCAAGGGCTACATGTATGCCCCAGAGGCAGCTACTATTGAAAATTCCCTTCTATTCTCTGGTTGAATTGTGTCTGGTGAAAAGCCAAGTTCCACTATTTATTTTTAAAGGAGATCACAACAAATTCAGTGATCTGAGTAGTAAGTCTGTAAGTCATATCTTAAGGGTCTCCTTGATGTTAAATAACAAATAATTTTGTAAAGCTTTGTATTAATAAGTGCTGTTTTTCCTTAGAATCATAAATCATCACCCCTGAGGAACCCTGTCACTGGTCTCCAAGTGGATATTGAGCCAGTGAACACAGCTCTTTGTGTGTGGCCATCCAGCCAATTCCTTGTCCACCAAGTCTACACCCATCAAATCCCTGTCTCTCCAGTTTAGAGTTGTGTAAGATTGTGTCAAATGCTTTGCAGAAGTTCAGGTAGATGCTGTCAGTTATCTAAACATCCATTTGGCTTTTGTAGGATTTTATCAGGTGCTTACAGTTACTTTTAACTTTACATCAATAAATTTTTTTGGCATCATAGATATTGGCCAGTTATTTTTCATGTGCTCTCTACAGGTTTTCTCACATTTTTAAACTTTGTGAGACAAAATAATTCTCAATTATATCTGATTTCTTTGTCATAACAAATGTTAATATGGAAAACTGCAATAGAGTTCTCAATAGCAAGTCTATTTTCTATACAATCAGTAATTACAATTGATCTGATTAACATTCATTTTAAGTTCAGGTTTTACAACAGAAATAATGGGCTCTATTTAATATTCTTTTTTAGATGTTAGCCTTTGAGATGTTAGTTAAAGTAATCTAAACATTAAAATCTTTAAGGTTGATTCTTTGAACAAGATAAAGCAAAGATCTGGCATCTAGAAAGAGTAATTTCTTTGGGGTATACTGAGCTTCGTCTGTCTCAAACCTCTCGAAAATGTTAATTAGCACCAAATAAAGAACAGTGAAAAATGTCTGCAGTCTTCCTTGGAGACTAAGATTTGGGACAAATAATTTTGCATGTGAAGTGAATCTGCGAGTGTAAAGAGATTTAAATATCTGATTTTAATAGGTTTCATCCCACTGGGGTAGACACTTTTGATTATCTATGACCTGTACCAATTATTGTGATTCTCCCTGTAGGCAAGTCATAATTTTAATAACTAATCAAACTAAGCCTGAAGGTTCTGTAAAATGCCAAATATGTACTTGCACTCTTGCTAGCTACAGAGCTCATATTTGCTACCTGACCTTGTTTCAGTTTCTTAAACTACTTATTCTCAATCTATTGAAATATTTACCCTTTAAAATAGAAATTCTTCAAAATCAAAATAAAATTTGATAACAGATAGTTACTTCTTTGGTTTTGGTTTCACACCGAGGATAGTCACCAAACAGCACTAAACTTTCAGTTTAAATGAATGTTGGCTTGATGGATGCTGAGGCATGAAGTGTGTCAGTAGTGCAATGGTACAAACTAAGTCAAATTCTAAAGCAGTAAACCCATTAAAATTTGTATCCAAATGACAGTACCGACCTCATCTTGCTTTTTAGGTCAGTAGCACATCTTGTCTTTTACTGTATGTACTCAGAGGACTTTCTTCCGCAAAGCACACTTTAGGAAGCTTCTTAAAATCAGATCTGAAAATAGTGCTCTGCCAAGGTGAGAATCAGGACTGCTCTTCTAAAAATACATTGGCTGAACTGAAAGAGGAAATTCGGCATTTTTTCATCACAGTGCTCAATTCAGGAAAATTACTGGGAAGCTTTAGGCATTCTGTGTCTGTTCAATCCCTGCAGCCCTGAGTAGAATGAGTTGGAGGAGATTTTAACATCATCCTGTGAGAGACGGTGTGTTGAGCTTATGGTGGTGTGGAAAAGGGTAAATTTATAGAAGCAAAGGTGTTGTAAGCAATTTTAGCAATGCACACAGTGCTGGATATGAGTCTTAGAGTCCAAGCCATTTCTTGAGGTGAAATGTTTTTAGGAAGTTCCTGTTGAAATTCTGTTCACACTTGTTTATAGAGTGAATGCTTGTCAAAGTTCTTCAGGGAATTTACTAGTTATATATAGTGAAAACTAGCATATAAATTAAAGGAATTATTGTCCTCTTATTCTCCTGAGCATTGTATATTTGTAAGAATACATTAAATATATGTGTCTGTAAGCATGTGTAAATGCAGGGATGAAGAAGAAAATTCTGAGCTAAGAGAAATAACAAAAAAAAGGCAGTTGAAGGGAAACATGCTGAAATCAAGGAACTGAAAAATGGTTAACATTCACCTGTCTCATATGTCCACAAATACCAATTCTGTACACTTCAGATGCTCTCTGAGCACCAGACTCAGTGGGTGAGCTTAATGTGAAGATGTGCAACTGCTCATCATATTAACCTATACCTGACACTGTGTTCGACACCTTAATTGTGCCATTTTAACTATGGAACAGAAAAATCAGAAAGAGCAATTACTTGATTTCGTTGCTCAAGGTGCTTCTGATGTTTTTCCGTTTCCTGTATCTTTCTTTACTTTTGTATCTCCCACGTGCAGGTTCGTAGCTCATACCTGGTTACCTGTGCTCTTCCCTCCAGCGTGGCAGTACAACACAAAATGCAGAGATTTTAAATTACTTTCAACTCCAGTCCTAGTGTTTGGCTGTGGTGGTTGCCATCATATTCATATTCTTTGTCCAGAAACGAGAAAGATATTGGTCTCCTTGGACTGCCAAAATTTCTACGACAGCCCCAGGGAGGAGAATTTTGAAACCTGAGAGCTTGTTTGCGTGTGTATTTGTCTGTGTCCCTTTCCTGTGCAGGCTGTATGGTGTGATGGAAGGAGGAAGGAGCTCCTTTTTTCTGTGTGACTTCTGGACAGTTGTATATTAGGTGTCACTGGAAACTTTAGTAAGGTGAGGGCTGGACAGTTGATGCTAAATCTCTCATCTTTTGCACATTGTGCCTTTTGGTGTATAAGATTGCACAATCCATTTTAGTAATCAGGATATTTATAGCAGTCTTTTCCCAAATAGAGTTTCCCCATGTTTGCAGGTATTCTATATCTTTAATCTCTTTACTTTGACTAGATTACAAGATTTTTTTGCATAAATTGCATCACTTTTTTTCCTGTTTCTCTGTTGCTGTTTCTTCTCAGGCTTCTCAGCCCCTTCTGCAGATGCCACTGCCATTTGTGTCTACCCCCCTGCGATGCTACAGTGTGTGCTTATGGCTGTCACTGCTAATGCTTCACGTCTAATTCTTAACTATTTTGGTATTTTCTACCTGTTCTTTTCAAAGTACAGCCTGTCATGTCCCATTCTGCATGCTGTTCTATCCTAATCTGCTATGGATGACTAAAGCAGCACCAGACTGTGTCCTGTTGTGATAGACTTTGTATCAAAACTCATGGTTCCTGCACTCAGAGAATGCAAGCACTGAAATAAGTTTTAGCTCCATAAAAATAAAAATTAAGCCTATAAAATTTTTCAGGTTTCAGATTTACTTTCAGGCATGCACCCATCCATAAAAATGTAACACTTCTATCTCAAACCAATTAGAGGTGTTTAGTAGTGTAACACTTTTAAATGTTAGTATCTCAGGCAGTAAAGTTGTACTAGCTGCTTTCTGTAACTCTGTTTTAGAGTTCAAAAAATTCTGTACTGACTTTCAAGGCTGATATGGTCTGGAAAGTTGGGGAGGTACCACTGAGATTTTGGTTCCCCTCCCTGTCACAAGGCTGCTCAACATTTCAAAATGAAATGTATGTCCTTTTCTGTCAAATGCTTGTCCTCTACCCATGAATAACTGCTACTTATTAAGACTTGCTATTGAGGAACAGCAAGGAATACTAGTGGTGGAGTGAATAATGTAACCTAACTCAAATTTTAACTTCACAGGACTCAGGGTGTGGGGACCCTTACACTTAGTCGTTATCTTCCAACAAGTGGCTTAAAACTTCTTCTTTTTTCTTTTTTTCTTTTTTTCCTGTTCAAATAACATTGCTATGTTTACATGGGTTCTGTGAATATCTAGATGTATTTATCCAAGTGAATGGCATCATTGATAAAATCCATCACAAGTCCCAGTAAAACCAATGAAAAAAAACTTAACAGAGATGTTTTCAGAATACCAACCTACAGAGTGCTCTCACAACACTCTTGATGCAGTCTTGGCTTGCTACTGATCTGCTTGGTCTACAGGCAGTGGAGCTCTAACCTCCTGTCATTTCATATGTACTTGTATAAATTCTGTATCAATTACTACATTTTAGAACTGAAAACATTTCCCAGATGATGCCTTATAAAATACTGTCCTGAAATCCAGGGAGATTATATCTACTGTATTCTTCTTACCAAGCAAGTCAATTATCCTTCAAAGAAGATATCAAGTTTATGTGGCAAATCTACTTCAGTTTTTGTCCCATTTTCTGTTTATTTTCTTGTTTTCTGTTGCACACTGTTAAAATGTTTTCTGAATTCTGTGTGTTAACAAAGTCAGACTCACAGATGTGCAGCTGGATGACCATCCTGTCCTCTTTTGCAAACTGAGATACTTATTCCCTGTGCAAGCCTGCTCTACCTGCAGCTGGCTTCGTCACATTGCTTTAGGGTTGGACTGCTCCAAGGTCCTAAGTCAGATTTTCCAGGCTTTTTGCTGCCATGCCTCAAGACAGAATTGTGTGTCAGTAAAACAAAGCATTTCAACTAGAAATTATTTGAGTTTTCTTTTTTTTTAATTCTCCCAGGAAATTAAAAATGTTT
>JAYRBT010000181.1:7626482-7637537 GCA_036023395.1 Myiotriccus ornatus
GGAATAAACATTCCCTAACCAGAAAGCTTTGTCTGCACCAGCACATGCTTTTGGGCTGCTGCTGTTCCATTTGCTCTGTGGTGTGTCAGCCAAGGCAGTACCTACAAAAATTACTTCACCTCTCCACTGATAATTTATAAATCTAAATGCACACCGAGGTTTTACTAATGGGATTGTTGGGTTATTCAAATCATTTGGCAAAGCTTGAAGTCTTCACTGCTTCCTGAATCATGATCTCAGAATCTGGTTCATTGATTGGCATATTTAGTCAACCATAAAAGAAATTTGAAATTTGAAAAATGGTATTCAGTGGAGAGTTAAATTGTCATCACATATGCCTATGTTACTGTACAATAGTTTTTATCCTGAGTAATTTTAAATTAATTATAATTGTATTTCAATTAACAGTCTTAATTTTGCATAAATATTATGTAGCTTTTCTTAACTTCATTTTGTTTGAACTTAAAGCATTCCATTAGAAATATATCTAGTTCAATGCAGAATATTCACAGATAAGCTATTTTTTTAAAGAACAAATAATATGCCCTTAAAGTGCATTAAGCAAGATACAAAATTATATTTAAAACCAGAAAAATTTTGTGTGAGATAAAACATAACAGATGGTAAACATTTGGTAAAATAGAAGAAAAGGAAGGTGGTATATGTATATATGGAAGAATATATGTAAGAGATTTTACTAGACCAAGGTAATTGTAAAAGCCTTGATGCCACTGAGAATCCAGCTGACATTTTGAAAGCTTTGCACAATGATTTTATTGCTTGGTTACATGTTATCATGATGCTTTTTGCATTTCTTTTTTACTATTAGCAGCTAAGAGGCATTGTCTTATCATTTCCAAAGTGTTTAGGGCCAACGCCCTTTGGAGCAGATTTATATTGGAAAGAGAGAACTGGACCTGTCAAAACTGAATTAGAGACTAAGCTAAGAATTAAGCGGTACGGATGATCAGATATCCAGGGGTTTAAGTCTGTTGACAGAAACCTTTTTTCATTTATCTGCGTAGATGTAGCTTATGGCATCACCTGAGTATTGAGTAAATGATAAATATACTTCATTCAGTAATCACAGTCATGTTTTCATGCTGTGGATTTGGAGGCTACTGAGCTGGTCATGTTCTGGAGTTGCAGTCTGCTTAATATTTATGGCAAGGGCTTCATTTGCAGCTTAGTTGTGTCTGGTAATGACTCTTCTCTTTGAGTGTGTGTGAATATAACACAGGAGACAGTAGAAGTAGCCCACCATGCTGCCGACACAGACGACTCTCCAGTCTGTTCTGGAGCTCTTCTGTCAATAATCTTATCCTTCCAAGGACACCTGATCAGATGCCTGAAGTTGTTCAATACACTGAATCAGGGACCGGCCAGAAATCTATAAAATGTGCAGTGCAGAGCTTATGAAATCCGGTTATTTTCTCTGAAAGTTTTCTCAAGGTGAAGTGTAGGTCAATACTGGCCTGACCATGTTTAAAAGTGCCCTAAATATCCCAACTATTGCCACAGAGTGTATCACTGATTTGAGATGGTAATTCAGGAAAAAAACACAGCTATCTTCTCAGGAACCAGGAGCAAAATATCACCCCTCAGGTTACTGTACTTGCCATTGCCAACCAAGGGTGCTTTGGGCTGATGATAGATTACAGTGTGGTCTGCTAGTCAAGAATATACTTGTATACCAACAGAGATAATCCTACAGTAAATAAAGATTGTGTATCTCAAGCAAATAGTAGCTACACAGTTGACCCCTGTGTAATTACCCAAACACCTCAATGCAGCTAGGACTGTGTTCTGTGTGATCTGAAACTGGAATAATCAGTGCTGAGTACTACACCTGACAGGAAAGGTAAATTCCAGAGCTTTTGGATGTAGTGATCATCATTGCCCTTCTGTGAAAACAGAAGATTTTTTAAATGGATTTTTTTTAAGAGAAGAAGGTGAGGGAACAGAAATCTTTCAGTATATATTGGCAAGAAACAGTGAAGTTTTCTCATCATAAGTAATTTTTTACTAGACTATGGTAATTTCTAATTTCCAAAGGCTATATATTGATTATTCCTTGTAAGTGAGTATTTGGATTTTCCCCTCATGAAATAAGTTGTTCTAGTACTTTTATTGTGAATTGTAACACTAACCATTGGGGAGAGGATGCATATCTATAAATTACGTATTTTCCCTATCAAAACTGTTTGCAATAATCATTGTAGCACCTGCATGTTTGGATTTTTGTTCCAAAATTGAGTCTGCAAAGCTGCACTTGCTGCTTAATTGAAGGAAGGAAGCATTTTCTCAGGATTACTAAGGCTGTGAAAGGCAAAGGCCTGCCATTTATGCATGTTGTTTCCTTGAATGCTATTTGAAATTATTTTTTCTGAGTTGAGCTGTCTCATTAAGCCTTTTTGTAAGGAAAACATAATTGTGAATGAGACTTTATTTAACTTAAAATGATTTGTATTTCCACATTGTTATTACTACAGCTCTTGAAATATCTGACTGGTTTTTGCCTTCCATTTCCTTCCAAGCTCTTAAATATGTATGTCACCTAATCATGTTGTTTGCAGATTTTAAGATGACTGTGAGTGCTGCTCTGGCCTTTTCAACCCTTTCGCTGTGAATCTTTCCATTGAAAAATACAGATTTTTATTTTTTCTACTTAAGGGGAGAGAATTTGTTCAAAACCAAAGAATTCACTTGCAAGATTATAATTTCTATAGGTTGAATGTACCATGTAGTGTGTTCCTATGTCTGTGTGAATGCTGCACACAAGAGGACATAATGCAGAATCCTCAGTCTAGTTTTGTAACTGATACTCATATAACCATATTCACTTTTGGATGCCTGCATGTGTGTATCTGGGCTCAAGATTATATATTTATTTAGCTCTGAATTATTTGGGCATGAAGTAAATGCCCAGACTGTTAGCTTTGTTGCCCCCAGTTCAGTAATTGATCATATTAAGCAAGAAATAATGAACTATACAGCAGTCAATATTTCTACATGAGAAATGAAAAAGAGTAGTCCAGTGTATCAGACCAAGAAATAACTTAGTTGTTGTGGCCCCAAATCAGCCAATTCCACCAATTCATCAGCAGTGGCAATTTAGGAGTCTCGTAACTCTCAGAACAGTGCATTTTCCGTGGGACAACCCACAGGATGGGTGTCAGCAGAGGATGAGTGAGGACTTCCAAACTCTTTCAGTCTGCGTGTTTCTGTATCTCATATAGAGAAAGGAGCCCATAACTTGGGTACCTTAATCAGAAGCCTGAAGTTGAGTGGGCCTCTGTTTCTGGCTTAAATCATTATCCATATTATTATCTTTTTTGTTTGTTTGTTTTAAGTTTATCTCTTTAAATTAATAAATCTGATGAATAAAAGTACCGAACCTATAAATATTCTGGAGCTGTTTATTTCCAGGGTAAGAAATAGAATTTCCAGCAGTTTTCTGCATTCTTGTCTTGTTATACAGCCTTGACATTGATGAGTAGCATTTGTTCCCAGTGACAAGCTAACTCGATGGAGGCCAGCAGTCTGTTCTGGAAGCAAAATGGGTAGTAAGTGCGCCTTAAATTGCTTGAAAAGACAGATACCTGCCACTGTATGGTAAATGCAATTTGAAATTACGTTTTGGATAGCACATACACATTTTCATTTTGAACTTAGTAATGCACAAAGCCCCAGAGCCTCCAAACACTTCTTGTGTTACCTGTTACAGTAAATGTAACTAGATTCTGCTCCAGTCGAATGCCATAAATCTGAAATAATTGTCCTCAGTTTGATGGAGTTGCACCTCAATAACTGCAATGCTGTTTGCTGTAAAGTTATTGTTGCCCTCTGCTTCAATGACCATTCTTTTTTTCAGTTACTCTGTCATCTAGAAAAGTTGACTCCATAAATAGGCTTTTACAACTGCTGTTGATCATATGGAAGATGTTTGTCTTTGTGGTAATGGGCAGTCATATAGAATTATGTTCAATTAAAAAACAAATCCTCTCGTTGGGATATTCAGGTCTATTTAATTTTATTTTTTTTTCTTCTCCCCTGACTTGCTGTGTAATTCAACTCATGTTAAGAAATTAATTTTTTCTAAATTTCAATTAGTAAAGGTGCACTATTATATTAAAGGCAAGTTCTACCTTTGGTTTCTCAGTAATCCTGCTCTGTGAGTCAAGGTCCAGGTACCCGATGACTATCCTGGGCAATCAGATAATAGATCACTAATTCATCACTCGTTTCCCCAAGGCACGTAATGAGAAAGAGAGTGAACTACTTAGTATTCCAGTATGTGTGGGGCACTTTAGGCTGAATGGGACAAAATCCATTTGTGCATTTTGGAACTTATTGGAGTGGAGAGTCTCCCAAGGGAGTTGCTGCTTAAGGAACTTGTTTACCTTGTTGCCAGTTAGAACTGATGCTCTGCCCTTCAGTTTGTGGGTGGTTTTATACGTTTTCTTAACAAATGCAAACCTCAGCCCTTTGTTGTTAATGACAGGATTTCACAGTTTATAACACCTGGTATATCGAGAGTAGGACCATATGAGGCAGGAGGGAAACTGTCAATAACCACGTGCTGTTGTATTGAGTCCGTATAAGTAAACTTGCTACAGAACAAGCAAGCTTGCTATTTAAGTACAGATATGTAATTTATTTGAGTAATGTGTAAGTAATAACTATTACATCTAAATAAAAATGGCTTTGGTGATTGAACAGTTATGGCTCCAGTCATCTCCCACAGCTGAGAAAGGGCCACCATGAATATTTCTAAGTAAGGTGTTCATTTAGCTGATGATTCAGTGACAAACGTGACCAGAAAAGTGCAAAGACATAGGAACTTTCAAAGATCACTGTGCTTTTTGATACAAAGAGTGGGTTTTGGATGGAGGCAGAAGACACACCCGCCTTACTGGAATGCTGTATTGTAGTGGAAGGAGCTGTTAGAAGCGCACCTTTTTTCAGTAAGACCTTGCCCTTCTGCATTCAGTATGAAATGTAGAAAGTGAGGATCAGTAATATATTTACTATAGTGTAAATCCATGTTTAAACTGGTTGAAAAATCTGCATTTTCTATAGTCTACAACCCTCACATATTTTTTACTGTAGAAGGCTGTAAAAAGTATGGATTCTCAGGAACATTTCCTAAAAATCTTCCTTTAGTTCTACCTAGGATTGCACAGGGACTCTGCAAACTCCCCCCAGTAAAATCTGATTTTCAGCCTCTCTATTGTAGTTAGGGGCATTATCCTCCAAATCTTAATCAGCATTTCATTGCAGTACTACATTTTACTGCTGCATGAAAGAATACAATTTTTTTTCCTATTCCTTAGTCCCACATGATGACTGCTTTCAGCAGTAATCCATGGTTAAAATATGAAATTAAAATATATAATTGCTGAGTGAAGTTTTTATAGCCTTTCAAATATACCAAATTGTCCAGGTAAGAGAAGCATTTTTGCCCAAATGCTTGCTTACCATGCTATAATTTTCATTAGGAAATGTCACTTGCCAGTTCCTTTTGATTAGAGAAATTCAGAAGAATTAGAAAGGTAGTAAGGATTCCTGAACTGTTAAACTTTCATAAAAAGATCATCTGTATGTGCAATGAATATAAACAATTGATTACTGGAAATTAGGAACACCTTTGTTGTGTTAGCTTAGATGATAATAACTTATGAAATAAAAATGAACACTTATGATAGGCTGTTTGATTTGTGCTGCATTCAGGTATTGTTCACCAGTCACTTCTGACATGTAGATGGAGTCTTGTCCCTGGGGGTTTCTGTGGCAGAGAAAGATGTCTGGCTGTAGCTCGTTGTTTTGCTCATCAGGTCTGTCACTGCTTTCAAATCCACTTGCAAAAATTCTCTCAGGAGGGCCCATTCCCATAATAACAATAGACTTGATAAAAATGACTATTTTTAGTTCTGTTCTGTATCATAAGGCAGGATTTTAAATTTACAGGCTGACTGAGTGAAATGGCATTATATTGCTCTGCTTGTGATGTCACCTATACCTCAGTGTATAAGTGAGCATATGACATAAATGAAAAATTCTAAACTTCCTTCAGCTTGATGCCACAAGGGTAACAAAATCTCACTTGCTTTGGCAAAATGTACCAGCAACACTAGTGCTGAATGTTTTCTTCTGATTGCTGCCTTTTCAGTGTCATATATGGGATTTAAGTATCATGAAGGAGTTAACCCTGTCTCTTTCACTGGTCTCATGAAATACTTAAAGCTCCTAAAATAAATTTTTCATCAGATTCTAGTATTTTTGGATTTAAATACAAATTATTTATTTACTACTTCAGTAGGCATTGGGTGTCAAGGCCAGCAGATCCCCAAGGAGGCTTCCAAAGAGTTGCAGCACTGAGCTCTCAGGTGCCTTTGATCTGAGGTGCCATTTTCAGAAAAAAAATCAGGAAGGGTTAGCTTAAAAATGAGACTTGCAAAGCTCTGGGTGCCTGATAGGCAAACAGCTCATTATTAACTAATCAACACGACTAAATACATCTGCTTTTGTAATATGGATGTTTATCTTCACTGGAGATATTTAATTACTCTTTGCTCAGGTCCACTTTTCAATTCCTTTGCACGTACAAGAAGTTGGATAAATATTTCCCTAAGCAGGACCAGGTGAAATGTCTGCAGTCATGGTCAAATTCTGAATAAAGTGCCATTCTGCACCACCTCAAACACTACAGAGGTGGATCTGTTATTGTTCCCAGTACCACAGGGCACTGAAGTGACAATAGCAATGTGTTTATTCACATTTGTGGGAAATGAGCAAACCTTTCACCCTCATAACTGTAGTAGAGATCTTTGGAAATTTCTGCAAGAATAATTTTGCCCAATTATAATTGTAATCAATACAGTTAGTCATTTATAATTTAAAAAACCCCAAACATTAGGAAAAATAGAAATAGAAATGATTTACAACTTAAATTTTATGTTCTTTGGGTAAAGTAATTTTATGGTGGTGAATAAAATTCAGTATTTTGAAAGCTAGTATCATTGTGTTAGGCCTTAGCAATAAACAGGAAGCCAAGAACAGTAAATATTTAATTCGTTTATCTTTATCAAATGAACATGGAAATTCTGCTGTATAGTATAATATTTCAGAGATGATATTGAATTTTCTTTTTAATAAGAAGGGTTTATGTTGAATTTCTTAGAAGTTTCAGTACTGGATTTTGAATATCATCTACTTTAGTAGGTAAAGTATTCCCTTCAGTGAAATGCACCATAAATCAAGAAAGGTTGGCTCAACTGCTTGAGCGTGCTATAAGCACAGTAATCGAAGAAATAAGGGGGTAATATTTCTGGTCCTAACAGTAATACTTCTTTTGAACCAGGACTACAATGCATGGTGGCATTTCTGCTTTTAAGAATTTCAAGTACACTGCTGTCCCTCTAGTGGGCTTTCCTCCAAGAATGGATTTTCAGAGTTGAATGTGATGGGGAAGAAAACATCTCTTGCAACGTCATTTTTCTTTCTGAATGTGGCCTTTTTGGCCAAAATGTCTTCTTACCTCCCTTGCATTTAATACACTGTGCAACACGCTGTTCTGGTCACAGCGCTGAAAAAATGCATTTCCAACCCTTTTCTAGGACTGTAAAGCCTTTATTTTGTAATAAATATTACATAATGACACAATAGTTCATTAAAGATATGGGCTAAAATCCTATGAACCTTCTCTGGGAGACATGACAATTTTGCTAACCTCCTGCTTTGAAAGGTGGGCATTCTGTGATGTAAGACTCCTTCTGAGCTAAAATAAAGCAGTACTTGATCACTAAGGAAAAAATGGGGCTAACTTTACAAAGGAAATATTCTGTCTTCATTCTCATTCACCTCGTGAAAATAAAGATCAGCTTTGAATTTATCCTTTGAATACTTCAGATTCACTTTTGAAACAGAGTGTACATGATAAATTACAAAATTTTACCCTAGAAAATCTTACTGTCTTGCTCTTCCATTAAAAAGCTTGAAGGTTAGTTTAGTAGCTTAAATTACACTAACCTTAAATGTTCTGAAAGTCAGAATTAACTTTTCCTGCATCCCCTGGAGATCTGAAGACAAATCTTAGGACAGTTTGACTAAAAAAATTCTATTTGGCAACCATTAAATGTCACACTAACCGTGGCACATTAATATGTGAAATATTCTGCTGTGTTACATTCCTGAAGAGATACTGTGGTAAGACTCATCAACGTGTGATGAAGAAGTTCATCAATGAAACAAAATAGCTGCATGCAAAGTGCAGTAGATAGAATCGCTGGATGCAAAAATTCAGATACCAAAAGCCTAAAAATACTAAATAAAAAGCCAGTAAATACTAAATACCACCTGTATTTTTTTTTGCTGTGCTGCATATAAATAGCTAAATAGAGCTTAGAACTTAGGTTTCCTCTTTTGCATTAGTTATCAAGTTAGAATGGACAATATTCTCTAAATCAGAAGGGACTGAATACTCTGGTTTGGATTTAGCAAGGTGACAGTTTATACCTGATCTTGCTGCAGCCTCAGTCACTTTGTTCAAAACTCACGACCGATCAGTTCTCTTTCAGTGCTCTTACGAATTGGTAGCTGTTGGCTAAGCTCAAGTTATTGCAAAAATGTCACTTAGAGTGTTTTATTTTCTTTAATTGTTTTTTGTATGAAATAACATAAACATTTGGAAAACAAAAATTGCAATTAAAACCTCCTTAGCATAGAACTTATGAGAGTCATAAAGAGAAGTTTTATGGCAATGGATGATAAATAAATTAGGAACAACAAATGAGCCAAAATTAAATTTTCTCTTATGTTTAAGACACTTATGATTCATTTTCAGTTCACCTCACTGCAGGCAGTTACCCAAGATCTGGACATTAATAGTCTAGACTCCATGTAGCCCTTCTATAATCCAAAGAGAGGTAAGCACTGCTCAGCTGAGCTAAGAGAGACAACAGGAGGCTCTCTCCTCATCTGTCACTCTTCACAGAATGAACACTAAGACAGGGTTTGGACTGTTAGATTACACAGGACTTCCTGCACTGTCAGACCCCACTGGCTACCTGCAGTTGCTGTGTTCTGATCTGTGTATTTATCTGTGTATTAACAAGCACACTAGATGTGGTTTTGGTTTTTTTTTTCCCCTGTGGAAATCGTGGGAGGTGGCTGGTAAAAGGGAAAAGGTCTTCCTGCAGATCTCTTCATTCACAGTTGGTGTGTGAGATGCAAACTTGGCATTCACTTCAAATTTCCAGAGCTTACTCTTACTTAAACTTTTTTTGACCATTGTAGACACATGATTCATAACATGAATTTTAAAATTGTTTTCTCTTTTTTTTTTTTTTTTTAATTATTGGCATAAAATAAGAGATGGGTAAATATTTTCCATGAAAAACCCTAGAGGTATGCGTGTACATAATAGGAACACATTTAATTAAAAAAATTATTAGTTCCAAAAGATGAAAGAAAAGCATTAGAAACATATGAGCACTAAATATTTTAGTTGCTTCAAAGCACGTAAAAAAGAATTTAATAAATGGGCTTTTCATTCTAAATTCGGATTTAAAAAGAGTTCTTGGAAACTGTCATGCAAATGTCTAAAATGTGATCACAGAGAAAAAGTGCTTCAGCTTTCTGGCAAGTTCCTGAAAGATTTTGGAAATGCTTTTAATGGTGGAAATGTCTCTATTTGCGGAACTACCATTTACATGAATTTGCCACGGGTGAGAATAGCATAGAATACTGTCCCTGGTGAACACTTCTCTGCATTTTTAGGGCCAGAGTCAATTATATGTCAGTATAAGACGCACTTATATTTTATAAAGCTATTTTTACATAGGGTCTTAGGAGCTGTTAGTATAGTTAATACTGCTCTTATGTTTGATTTCAGTGGATTTTCAAGAAGATCAAACACTTTGTTATGTAAAATCTCTTTCCTTCCCTCAGATTACCTTAATTCATTGCCTTCTTGCTATGATAGTTTAATTGAGTGTAGGGTATAAAGCTAATTTACTTCTCTTTCGTCACCCTAATAGTTTTCACTTTCCTTATTGAAATAGTAATTACTGCCTTTCAATACAATAACTGGGAAATTACTTTTTCTAATAACTCAGGTTATCATATCATCATAGTCATAGTAAAAATCATTGATGCACCAAAAAGAGGGTTTTGTGACTTCAAATTAGTTTTAAACTGTCGATACTGCTATAAAAAGTTACATTTGTATGGTCACCATTTAAACTTCTGCAGCAGATTTCAGTGTTCTCTACAGAAGGTGAAAGACTGGGAAAATATTGACAAGTTTACTTTTTTATATTTCACCTACTATTTTTAGGTGTTAAGAAATGTATCCAATTCTTTTAGGATAAATTTGCTGTTTTCATGGAATTTATCCCTCTATCAAGCATATCTGAATGGTACAAGCTGAAGAAACAAAGGTTTAGTCAACTAAAGCAGATCTCTTCTGCAATTACACAGGTATATGCCATAAAAGAAGGTGTAAGTGTTAAAAAAAGAACAGTGCAGTGTTGATAATAGCTTAAGGTGATGATGTGAGGTCTGTGTTAACTACTTCAAAAAATGAGAAAACCGACACTTTTAAGATGTGCATCAGAAGAATTACTGTGTAAGCACTTACACCCTGGGTATGGGAGCGATTAAAGCTGATGCAAGGAGTTTTTGATTGCTCATCTTCTGCAAACTGAGGACACAATAACTGGTATAGAAAATGAAATTGTGACTTCTAGTCCATATGGAACATACAACTGAATTTTGCTCTTCTTCTTCCTTAATTAACTAATTCAGTGTAAATAATTTTTATTAAGACATTTATCAGACAAAATAAGCTATAAATGGTATTGTTTTCCCCCCTTCTGTTCTGTTGTCAATAATTATTTTTCCTGGAATAATTAAATGTTTGCTGTGGGGGGGACAGGTAAAGTGTGACAGGCTCCATGTGTCAGATCTGAGGAATTTTCTAGCCAGGTGTATTAAACATAAGGAATGGGGTGATGATAAAACTCTATAAATGATAAAGAAAAAAATTTATAA
>JAYRBT010000181.1:7649160-7674034 GCA_036023395.1 Myiotriccus ornatus
GTCTGAAGCTACCACTGAGGAGCTGTTGGAGCTCACTGTGAAAGGAATCACATCACTGGGTTTGAGGGAGCCTGCTTGTCCCCACTAACCCATTCATTTGGAGAGGAAGACTTTTCTTCTGTGTTGTATAAATTATCATCTGTGCAGCCCCTCTCCTTCCTCCACTAGTATTCTCTCTATATGTATGAATACTTGCTGAATGGAAAAATAATGATGGGAATTGTTAGATTGTTAAACTTTTGTTAGATTGTTTGACCTGCTGCAATGCCATGGTTATTGTCCTATCCCTTCTGAGCTCTCAAGAAGGACATCTTTGTATTCCTGCAGTGGATTTCAGTGGTTATCTCTAAAACTCTTCAATTTTACAGTATCCCTAGCATGGTTTTCTAAGGAGCTAAGTCACATATGGTTGCACTCTGTGTCCTATACTCCCAAAGCTTCTAAAGCTGTTGGCTAATTCTGTCAGGATTTGACAGAAGTTTTGATGACATTTAATCCCCATGTGTTCTGAGAAAAAAAATCAATGGCTGGTCAGAGGGTAGTGACCAGGTGAGTGCTGTGATGGGAAAGGCAGGCAGAGCTCAGTTTCTGCTGGGGCTGTACCTGTGTGCTGGCAGCCAGGGTGTCCACAGCTCTGTCTGCTGTGGGGGGTGGAGTGTGGTTGCTACCTTTTGTGTCTTCAACTTGTAATAATTTCAGTAGAAATATTAACTAATTTGGAGTCTTCATAAATCAGGTGTTTACCACAAGTTTGTAGAAGAATGTGTCTCTCTTTAACTGTTCAGGTCTGTGTTTTGATTGTGGACCTGTTGTAAGTGCGTATGATGAAATGGTGCTCTTTTCAGTGTAACCCAGATGACTGATCTGCTTCCAAATTCACCAGCCATTCCATGAATTTATTTTTTTTCCCTGTGCTATTTGAAGGCATAGATGCATGGATAGCTGCACAGATCTCAAGCTTTGTGAACACTGAAACAAACACTGATATAACTCAGGGTGTATATATATATATTATATATAGACACAACTACCCTGTAATGATACATTAAGCAAGTCAACAGTGTCTCCCATTGGAGATTGTGTGATCCTTGCAGTAAGATTAGAACTTTTCCTACTAGAGTTTCTGACTGAACTAATAGTTATCCTGAGCTTAATCCTTACTTCTTGCTAAAGATGTCCTTACAGTTTCTCAGGGGAGGGTAAGATCTGTAGGACGATGTCTTGTCTTTCTTTTGTCCCAATTATCTCAGGGAAGGGGATTTTTGTTGGGATTATTTTATAGTCAAACAACAGTCTTGGGTAGAACTCTTGGTGCCTGGGCATCTCATTAGGTGATTCTTACCTCTCACAGTAGATTTTCTTCCATCGTTTCCTTACTTCTGGAACGGATAACCATCTTTGATTTTCATTGATTTTTATAGAAACAAGGTTTCAATCTTAAACAAAATATTGTAAGAAAAGTACGTGCAAAGGTAAAGAAAGACTGTTGAAAAAACGTTGGGGTGTTTTCACAGCCTATTTGTGACAGTCTTCATGAAAACTGCTTATCTGACAACCAGATTATTTTTTCAAATAGACAAAAATTCTCCAGTAAAAATCTGAAAACCTGTGCAGAGTGGATGGACCCTTCTCCTGCTGTCCTATCATAGTGAGTTTTCTGCACAAAAGTTTTCATCCAGAACCCTAAATCCTCCCACAAGGGGTTGGGTAAAGAACTCTCATATTTTTCCAGTAAATTGCTGACTTTTTTCTTTTTTTTCCAGTCTTCCTGCTGTGAAACTAACCCCACTTAACATCTGTAGGGAAGGATGGGAATTGTAGCAGATGGCAGATAATTTTGAAGAGAATAAAGGCCCCTTGTTTTCTCCTGGATGACTTAGCCACCCCTCATCAGATGTGTTCTGTTTGGATTTAGTAAACAGTTTGTGCTTTGTTAAATACTTACTTGATCACAGCCCAGAGACGTAACTCTTAATGTTTCATTTGGTGTGATTCGTGTTGAAAGGGAGGTAACTTAGTTTATGGGGAAGCTGAGTGGTAAAAGCCCCTTAAAGTTGGAGATAGTAATTACTTAAAACTTCTCTTTTCCTGCAAGAAGGTTGGAAGTTACCCTGAACGTGAAAAAAACCCTTTCAAAACATGGTGTGTCTGATGCGTTACGATATTCCTGGTCTCCGTACTGACCCAGAGGAAATCTGTCAGGTTGCACAGATAATTTAGGACTAATATTTCTGCCTGTCCTATGGTGAATTTTGCATCTAGCAACATTTGTAGAAAAAGATAATCAAGGAATACTTTTGTTTTGCAGCTGATAACTCATCGTTTCTGGGGTTCCAAACAGCAATGCTGGTTCCTGATCTTACACACATTTTATTTCAAAAGAAGTGTAAAAATAGCTAAAATAAAATAATACCTCTGGTTTTGTTTCAAATCATGCACATTTGCTGAGGTTTCTTGCAAAGGCAGAAACTCCAGCTTCCAGTGAAGTTTAATTTTTGAGCTACCTCTACCCTTTTATAAAAGGTATTCTAAAAAGAGGGACAATTTATGGAAATCATCCTTATCTTCTTAAGGCACTGTTTTAACACAAGGAGGTCTGGGTGCAGTGTTTAACTTTGAAGAGGTTTGGGGGTGGAGTGACATGTTTTAGATCCCAGTTTGACCTTATCTATCAAGATTTTTCCTTTCTTCAGGAAAGAAGGGTCTCCCAAATAGCAGTGTTTGTAGCACGTCTGATGTGTTTGAAGAGCGCCTTACCTGGTGGGCTCATATTTACAACATGTGCAGTGCAGTGAAAGTAGTAATATAAGTCAAATAGAAAACCATTAGAAGATATGACTTATATGAATGAAACGGTTTCCTCCTGTGTAATTGAAATTCAGGCTCTATAAAGTCAGTAGCAATGCACCCTATTTGCAGAGCTCTAGCATCACCATTATTGCCATTCACATAATTTAAATTAATCTTATGCTTCCTTACTTGCAGTTTAGTTCTGGCTCAGGCTCTTAAAGGGCTTTTACTTTTTCTTCTCTGTGCAAAGACAACTGAAGAGAGTTTTGAAGGTAAAACAGAAATTCTCTTGTTCTATTGGACATTTGTTTCCAGTTCCTTTTGACAGTCCTTTCAGGTGTAAAAGACACTTGCATGTCTGCCGTGAGTCTGATGTATGGGAAACAATCCTTTCTCTCTGGGATAATGCATTACTATCTTGTGGAGTTGCACTGAAAAAATCCTCCCACGGTGTATGTCTAAAAAGGAAGTAGCTGTGATTTGAAAGAGTGGAGACCATAATTTGCTCAGTTGCTGTGCTGATGGGGCCACAGAAGTATCTCATGGATATTTAGACAACTGTGAGTTTTACAATTGATTAGAAAAATACGTCAGGAGAGATGTCAGAGGTTTACTCTTGGTGTTGCTTTTATTTCATGTGGATTCTCACCCTGAGGAACTGAGAGGGAATACAGTCAAATTCCAATGATGCCAAACTCCTCCTTCTGTTAAAGAGCATTGAGCTCACGTTTGGTAGCAGTGACGTTTAGAAGAAATGTACTTTATAGGCTGACATGATCCCTTTTGTCCTTGTGGAAAGAAATCAGTAAGTTACTTGAAGTGCTTTGGCCTCTGGAATGTTGAAATGCAGAGTGCTTGACATGCAGAACTGCGTGTTCTGTCCACACTCACAGTGCTTGACGAACCAAGCTGGGCAGTGTCGTGGTTCTACAGAGGCACAGGATTGTGTCCCCTGCTGACTTACCAGGCGAGAAGAGCGGTGAAATTTATTCACAGCACTCTGCTGCAGTCTTTATCCAAAGTCCTGCTCTGGTTCTATCAGGAGTCATGTTCTTACATGGACATGTACATTTATGAACCCTGTACTCACCTGCTCCTCCTGTCAGAGGTTATGTTTTGAAGTCTCCTGTTAGGAAAGTTTGATTGCAGTTAGGGATTAAAATTGGATAAATAGAAAATACCTGACCTCCATTCTGAGTTCTAAGCATTAAAATTCCAAGAGGTGTTTGTGTAATGAATATTTTGAGTTAAACATGTTCCTTTCCCCCCATTTTTAATGTAATTTGTTAGGGAACAGTTTCACTGGCTTCTTTATTTATGATTTTGATCTTTCAGATACTTGATAACATCCAAAGAATTTGTTGAAGCATGTCAAAGCCTCATCCCCTTCTCATAGCTTCCTAAAGTTCCTTGGCTCAAATTAAAACAGAGAATCAGAGAACAGTAGAGGCTCAGGAAGAAATCTATTCAGTCATTTAAGTCTATTGGTTTCCCCTGTTTTAAAAAAAGTTTTGATTTGGAGTTTTTGGGTGCTTTTGTTTTCTTCATTCCTTGGGATTTTTTCTTTACTAATACAAATCCAGAGCAGAAGAACTCAAGGAAACCCTCGAAGTCTGTTTGTCACTTTTGGGACCAGATGTTCTTGTGAGTTTCAAAGCGTTTAATACGTTGCTTGCAAATGTTAGTTAAGACAGAAGATTGCTTTGATTAACCAGGTTTCCAGATTGCTGCTCTTTGTAGCCCTGCTGGTGATAAATGATGGCAACAGTGTCTGATAAAAATATCAAAGGAATAATGTATGGATTTCTGATAAATTCCTCTGAGACAGAGAGAGGTACAGACTTCATGGGCATAATAGAATCAAATTTTTTTTGTTCATAAACAGTGGCTTGAAGGTCAGACCTCGAACAACAGGTGTAGTTAAAAATGTTATGTATATTTCTAGTAATACAATAATTTTTACTGTTTCAGAAACTTTCATCTGGTTACTAAGACGCATAAAAATCCAGAATATTGTCAGAAAATGTGAATCTTGGACATTACAGGAACTGGACACCATTTTCTTACCTATAGAAGATGGGGGAATTAAACTTTTTCTTCTCAAAGCCAAACAAATTTTTCTGACTCCTTCTTAGGGCCCTTTCAGATACACTGCATGACCCCCAAAGGGCTGTGCTGTAGTTGCATAACACTGCACTACCTCTAAGTCACTTTGATAGCATAAAGGAATGAAAAAGTGTGCCAAAAAAGTCCCAAAGCCACTTTTATGGTCTATATGCCCTTACCTGGAGGGGTTGCACTATTGCCTGTTGGCAGCTGCTGCAGCAGGACTGAGCTGTACATCATCCTAGTGCACTTCCCAGGAATCTGTGCTGTTATTTTGTGCAGCATTAAGGGGGAAATATAAGTACATTTTAAAAGGATGGAATATATGGGCATTTTAACCCAAAATGCCCCATCTTTATATCCTTGTTAAACACCTGTAATTACCCAATACAGGTTTATGTGCAGTCACACAGCTGTGGACAAGGCAATCCAGATCAGGATTTTTAAGGGAGCTAATCAATTTAGTTCCTTTTCTTGAATGGAACTGAAACTACTTGACTTGGTGACAGTTGCCAGGTTTTCTCCAGGAAATTCTCTTTATATCAAATGGTTTATACCAGCATTTGTAGCTGAGGATTTACATTCGTTCACTGGTATCTTGGTGAAATACTGAGAGGATATGGTGTGATAAATGTGAAATCTTGGGTCTCCATGGCTGTTGCTCCGTATTAAACAGGATACATATCCCAAAAGTTTACAGTGTGCTGAGCAGTTGTGGAATGTGCAGAGATTTGCAAAGTGCAGCAACAGCAACTAAGTCAGTTAAAGATGGTCAGTTTTAAATCAGTTTTACATGGTGGCATTGATTAGTTACGTTCACCTAAATCACAGTTTATAAAAGAAATCAGACAGTTTCTCCTTAACTGTAATAAATAAGTAGTTATTTTACTTTGGTTTAGAATGATGTTCAGCGCAGGAAAACTGTCTACCAAAAGATCAGTCAAATGAGGAAAGGGCACCAGTAAGAAAATAAAGTGATATTGGGGAACAGGACAAGTATGAGTTTTATCCTGGATACCTTTTACTTTTTCTGGCTCTCCAGTTTTAGAGTTAATCTATAAAATGATAGTTTTCTGTATTAAATAAGTTGCTGTCTAGAGGTGTGTTGTGAAATTTGCTGAGCAATTGAAGTTAATGAGTTTTCTCACAAATGCAGCTGTGTCCTCCTTTGCACTGCCATTGGTACAGTCCAACCACAAGACACACTGGAACCAGAAACCAAGAGAATTACTTTGTATTAATAAGTAATGACAGGTACTTATATCTAAAATATGTGATATGCGTGTACAGATATATATGTGTACATACACATGCGTTTATATATACACTGAAATGACTATTTATATATATGCAAAAATGTATTTATGTTTTTAAGCATTTTCCAGTAATGATTTATATATATAAAATATATACCTGGACAGTGAATCAGAGAAAAGGACAGTCCATTCATTCAGTAGCTGTGCTTAAGTAATAAAGGAATTTTATAGGTCAAGAATGGTATTATGTAGATACTGATTTCACCTTCTGGCTTCATCACTATTGTCCTCTTGCCTAAACTAGCAAACTTGTGCTAAAATGCAAAAATTGTCTTAGCAAAATGTTTCAGAAGATACCACAATTTAATTGAGACTTTTCTAGCCACTATGTGAAATAAAGCATGTAAATATTTTTTTTTTCAGTACTCGTCTCTAAATTTTTGAGGAAAAGCAATCATATTTCACATGAATATTATTAAAAATACAGGTTGTGTCTTTAACAAATGATGTAAAGGACAGGGATCTTACGTTAAATACTGTAAGCATTCTAATAACCATGCGAATTCACTGCAATTCTGTTATTAGCTTAGGCTATTCATTGTAAAACCAGTAGCAGAAAAAAATAAAATCAAATTTAGCTAAAAACAAAGGACAAGAAATTTGTTTCAAAATCTCAGAAAGGGACATCCATTTTAACAAATTAAGTATAATTCTGGAACATGCAATTGAAAGGGAAGAACATAGGTTAAATTATAGATTTAGCTGTCTCTGGTAGTAGTGCACTTTAGAATATATCAGCATATTGCAAAAATACCTTGTAGTACCTGAAAAATGGAAAGAGTGGCAATTACACTGCTTCCAGACTTGAAAAAGGAAAAAGGTGGTTTTTTGCTAGGGAGGCTACAAAACATGGCCAGTTTAGGAAAGCTCAGTTAAATTAGATGACATTTTAAATGTTACAGGTAATGTCTTTTCAACTCAGTATTTCCAGCCTAATGCAGATAATAGGATAATGAGGCATTTATAGAGATTATGTTTTGAAAGTTACAAATGTACTACTTTCTACCAGCAAGACGGCACACAAAACCAGAGGGGCCATTCAGGGAATCATTAGAGATGTTCATAGTGTAGAAGAGAATAAATCGAACTTTGCTGGGCTTAATGGCTTTTCTGTGTGTCCTAAATACTTCTTATGTCCTTTTAAAAATTCGCCCTTCTGAAGTGCTGTGGTTTAAAAATGCGTTCATCTCCTCTGTCAGACAGACCACAACTTCACACGTTTGCAAATCCTCCTTAGTCCTGTAGATCCTTGTGAAATGTGGGGTAATTTGACTTGCCCAGGCAGCTGCACAGAGGCAGCCAGTTTGCCAGGGAAGACTTTTGCCATCAGCTGGTACCTCTGATGGTGTAACCTGGCACGAAGTCCTTCACTTGGGGAGGACCCACCTTGTCCTTCTGACTCGTTTACTTAGCTCTGCAAGTGCATGATGCGGCTTTAATTTGCCATCAGAAAGTTATTGACTTAGAAAACTAAATTTCTTCCAGAAAAATCAAGAGGTCTGAGTTGGAAACGTTTGCTAGTAATCTTCCTCAGGAGACTGGAGAAATAAGGGGATGCAGAGTATAAAGAGCAAACAGAGATGCTGTAATATATCCTACTCTGTAAGTGCTGGACTTTACACTGACTTGGAATTTGAATCTGGTCTTATATGAAGATTATGGACTTAAAGGATTGTGACACAGATAGAAGAACAGAGAAAAGATGAGGAAATTAAGAAAGGAAAGCATCAGAGAATAACAGAAAAAGCATGTTCTGCAGCACATGGAGATATGTTTGAGGAGGATGCCAGTAACCATGGGGATCTCTTGTGAGATTGTCAGTGAGGGACTTAGAGCAGAATTGGACCAGACCCATTGTAATGTTCTGGTCATATATCAGTGAATTAGTCACCACTCTGAGTTGTTTGATGGATGAACAAAATGCATCATTACACTGAACCATCTGAATTTTTTACAATGTAATACATCATTGCTAAGGTAGAACCCTAATGATAAACTAGGATGCAGCCAGGCTTCATTATGTTAAATTAACTAAAACAAGATTCTTTAGCTTGATAAATATATCATGTAAACCGTTTCATCAGCTGGGAGACTGAGTGATAAAAGACTGGTGAAGTAGGACATGCTGGAGTGTAACAGGAGAGCAAACGGCACGATTTGATGTGTTTTGGATATGAAATATAAGCTTAGCATGGCTGTGGAAATAATTGGATAAACCAGGACTTCAATCATGAAACTTGTCATTCTGTAATTACCTCTTGAGTTCAGCATTATCGTGTTGGTCTGTCAGCTAAGAAATGTGGAATGGTAACTGAGAATGCGTACCTGGAAATGTCAGTACTTCTCTATATGATCATTAAGAAGGGAGAAGGCTCTGAAGTTGCAGTCTCCTGTATTTGCAAGAAAACAGATGACATTTTAGTCACAGAGAAAAGAGAAATTCAGTAAATTACATTAAACCAGAATATAATGTAGTTACCTCCCTCCCAGATCAGCTCCAATAGCTGAAAGTGGCCAAGTTCCACACACATTCAAACACGATCTGATTGATATGAGAAATAAATCATGTCCGTGTGCCTCTAACTTTGCTACACTTTAAAATAATAACATGAATTCTGACATTTCTAGCACTAAAACCATAACTCCATCTGTCACTGAGTTAAGAAAATCTCAGGTAGTACTTTTAAAAAGCAGTAAATTGAAGCAGTTGCTGATGGAAGACAATTCAGACAATGACAAATACGTACTTTTAGTCATGTATTTATAGTAAAGTGATTGCTTATCTAAATGGATAAAGCAAAAATTTCCCCATTAAAACATGTTTTAGTAAAATAATTAGTTATTCACAGGAAAGCTGATTTTAACTTCTATGGAAAATAATGTTTTTATTTTTCACATCAATTTTTGATGTGACAAAACAGAAGATGATTGGTTACAATAAGAACAAAATGCGGTCACTTGTTTCTACTTAAAAAATCTATTGTGAAGAATTGAAATTTTGAACTAAAAAAGGAAAAAAATATTTCTTTTTAGATATTCTGGAGAGTATGGAAACATTTTTGATTGGCCCCAAAGAAAAGTAACCAGGATATTTTACTTACATAACCTGTTGTGGTTTAATAAGGTCAGGACTATATTTAGCCAGATTGCGGATACAATATATCCTCTCTTAAAACTAGAAACACCTTCTTTTTTTTTCACCATGTAATTGTTTTCACATAGATGTTTGTCAGATTATGTGAAACACCAGTATGATCTTGGAGAGGTAAAAACAGTTTATTTCTGTGGGCCTTAAGAGAAATTAACTCTATTTGCAAAGGGAGAACTTCAGTCTGAAGGTTGTACATATGCTTGTTTGTAAATATTGTCTGATTCTTGCTCATTGGCGTAGATAAAGGATGTGAATAATCATTTGGAAGATCAGTAGTCAACATACTACTCACCACAGGAAAATGTGAAAAGTGTGGCCTTTTAACATTTAGCATTTCCTGAATTTTAAGTTACAAACTTTACCAAAAAAATTATACAGTGGTGTTCTCTATGGAACAACACTTCCCAGTTCATTTTGTTTGGGGGGTTGGGAAACTGTCTCTCATCGGCTTATTTAAGAACATCTGAAACAGATTTTTGTGGTGCTTAAAGATTTAAAAATTGGTCTGTACCCTTCAGAAGATGTTGAATGGCGAGGTAGTAGCATCAAACAAAATGCATCATTTCAAATCAGCATCTTTATTCATTTCCTAAATTTAAATTTGAATATTAATATGGCTTGCAGAAAGTATTTAACTAAAGAAATCAAACCTAATTTAAAAATTCATGGCCTGCACAAGCAAAAGGATTTGTGGAATATAGTTAAATATTCAAACCTAATTAAAAATACCATAGTACATTAAAAATTAGGGAACTGTTTAGCGATAACTATACTCCTGCAAATAAATTAGTATTTCCATTAATACTATTTGTTTAATGTTCGCCATTAAGCTAATGAAATGCTGAGAGATAATTTAGGATACACAGTTTTGTGAATTTTTCTTTTTCAGCCTAATCCTATGTGAGTTTTAAGTCCTCCTCTGATTTTTTTTGAGTTGACTGTGAGGCTTATATCCACTAAAAAGCTGCACAAAAGGTGACCTGAATCAGCTGTGTAAATATAATTGAACTGTAGCTCTGTTAAAAAAAAAGGTACAAGTCACACCAATGACTGCTGGTATTTATTTATTTCTACAGTATTTCTACATATACGAGCAAATAAAATTGTCATTTAGAACTGACCAGCAAAGTGTGTGTGGTGTGCATGTGTTATGTGTGTACATAATATGGGTGCATATTTTAAAAAAGAGTATTTTCCATCTCCTGATGTTCATTTTACTCCTCAAGTTACTCCCAATGAGAAAAGAAAGATTATAGTGGATGGAAAGGATCATACTTGAAATATCGTTCCACAGTTACCTGGAAAATTAGGCACCTTTACAAGCATCTTGCTTTTCTATTTCTTCTATTATCAAATAATCATAGAGAAGTTTGGATTGGAAGGGACCTGAAAGATCATCTTATTCCAACCCCCTGCCACGGGCAGGGACACCTTCCACTAGCCCAGGTTGCTCAGTGCCCCATCCAACCTGGCCCTGAACACTTCCAGAGATGGGGCATCCACAGCTTCTCTGGGCAACCTGTGCCAGGGCATCACCACCCTCACAGGGAAGAATTTCTTCCTAACATCTAATCGAACTCTTTCAGTTTGAAGCCATTGCCCCTCGTCCTGTCATCAAGTATTATGATTTTTTTTTTACAATAGGACCCTGAAACTTCAAGCAGAGATCAGTATTTCTTTTCAGCTGGCATAGGCAGGATTTATTTTTAAGAAGACCTATGCCTGATGCCACATCCATCTCTCCCCTTTGTCATCTTCTAATGAAAAAAACCACACCCAAACCAATTCTGTGGTTCAGACCTGAAGAGTTGAATCCAGGATGTAACTTTGACCAGTCGTCATAATATACCTTTTTTCTCATGAGGAAACAGATGCAAAAAATCCAGGACAGATAAAGAGGCTATTGATGTTTTAGCTATCCACATTAAATTAAGGTTGTTAGGCAATAGTTTAATTTCAAGTATGTAAGCTGTTATTTGAACTACCAGGTAAATAAGCATTAGAAACATTAGACTAAATCTGTGTAATGATGAGCTGTGCAAGCTGTTGTTTAGCTGGTCAACATTAAGCTGAAAGAGGCACTGGGAGAATAGCTGGACACCTTTTTACCCTCTTCCTGTCACTTATTGGTACTTTTATAAAGGTTCCACAAAACAAAAATAGTTAGCACCCCCAAAAAAGGACTGTTTAAAAAAACCCCAAACCTGTAAATTCTATAAAAAGTCAGTATTGCAGAACATACATAGCATGTTAAAAGTGTATTGGTTTTATGCAGTAAAATAGTAGAACTACATATTTCTTTCTGAATATCAAGAGTTTAAAAATCCACATTTCAAAAAATCCCAGGACACAACTTTATAGCCCTTGGTGTCTTGTAGCATCATCCCTCTTTGTTTGCTTTGGATGGTATCTCAAGAATGAAATGGGAGTGAAGAGTGAAATGTTGAGGGTGGGTGAAGAGCCACAAGGGCTTTGTCTCTAGCTATGATGTGTACACAAAAGAATACACAAAGAGCCAGTATGCACTGTGAGAAGAGCAGTGGTGCTTAAATTGCATCACTGGATTTTTCTTTTCAATGCCATTTGCTCCTTTGCTTAGTTTCTTTCTCTTCTCTCTGGAATCTCGTCAAGAAACTAATCGGCAGCGTAAAAGAACACTGGCTTTGAGTACAGTTTTTTACTTTCACATGGTTAGTTTAATCAATCTTAAGTAGCGTATATGGATTCATAGAAGGCCTTCAATTAACTTGCACATTAACATTGGTTAAGCAATTTTAGATCCTTAACTTATCAGGAATGCTGTATGTAAGGGATTTGAATAGCTGAGCAGTTTGTCATCAAACACATTTCGTCGTTGTGCTTCTATTATGCTGAATAAGAAAAAAAAAAAACAGAAAAGGAAACAAATGAACTGAAAATGTTGCTTTTCTGAGATTTTCCATTCTTTAACCATAAATGTTATCTGCATATTACTGTCTCCCAAGTTTAAGCAGGTTTTCTGAAGGGAGAAGTACTTGCTGTTCCTGCTGACCTCATTCAGAGTGGAGGGTATGCTCCGTGTAAAGACACTGACCTCATTTGGTTTCGTAGTAGTTTGTAACATCAGATTTCCTCTTTATATTCCACATTATCATACCTCTTAGCAGTATTTATCACTAAACTGCACCTCTAAACCAGTCCTTAACTTATCCCGTTTCCACAGTGTTGCCAAAGTCAATGGAGCACCTCACACAGAACGTCTGTGCCTGCCCTGGGTCACTTGCTCTCGTGGGAGCAGGAGCTGTTACCTACACACATGAAGTGCCCAGTGTTGCTTCTCTCAGTTTTTACAACAGTTAACTGAGGAGATCAGATGCATTGATTGCTACTCAGCATTTGGACATTAATTCCAAATTTGTAATCATCTCAGAAAATCTACTAGAAAAAGATGAGGGGTTTTCTGTGCTTTCCTACTTCTTTTAATCACTTTATGAAAAAAATTTATATATCTCATGCTTGTTTCTGGTGCCTCATATGAAACAGGAACTTACCATGTTACAGTCAGAAAAAATGCACAGTACACACGAGCCTTCATTGGATTATTTTACAATATTTTAGTCTTGTGATGCCAAATTGTGCTTTCAGAACCTGCAAGGTAAATCCAAATCCTATAAATGAAAAGTATTTTACTGAACTAAGTAAGAGCTGATGCTTCTTATTATTCAGAGGTGCCTACAGTATTTTAACCTGTAGTGCATTAATTTATCAAAATTATTTTATGTCCAGTCAAAAATTATTATAATAGCCCTTTCCCCAGTACAGAAGATAACAGCGAGTTTCACATTCAATTATTGTGTTATCTACTCAAAATTTCTGAACGAGTGGATGACATTATTATAACTATGCAAGTTTTCAAGGATACCTATCGGAGTTGCTGTCATTACAGCCATGGAAGAGAATTGTCTGGGGCTTTGGAGGTCTGGAAAATTACTTTTAAAAAAAGTCATTTAATACATGTTGGCAACCTGTTGGTTTTGAAACTAATTCAGCTCTGAGAGGGTGTGATCAGGTCCACTCAAGTGAAGTATGTTAGATGTGAATCTTTGACCCTGAAGTTGGGGCAAATCTTTGATTAGTTTGACTTACTGGAGCAATTGTGTGATACAATAGCTCATACAATGAGGAGCGATGAACTTTAATGGAGTTTATAAATGTAAGAGGAATCTGTTGATGTAACTGTGTGTATGAGATTTATTTCTTGGTACTGCTCTTTACAGAACTCAGGAAATGCACTGCTTTACTGATGATTTTCAGTCTGCTTTTGTTATATGATGAGCTCTGTATGAAAACGCTATAAAACTGTCATTTCTGCCACACATGTAACTCCAGGAAGTGTGAAAACTGGTTGCAGTTACCAGATACAAATATGCAATTAAAGAGTTGCATTCTCAACACAGAAGTGCATAATGTGCTCGAGACTAATTAAAGATGTGAGCACACAGATCACTAGGAATTACCCAAGAATAGAAGTTCACTTGAAAATAAAGTAATTAAGTTAATCTTCTGATAGTGGGATTTTGCAGTAAGTGCATGTACTAAATATGAAAGTAAGGAACTTAAGAGGTAATTAAAAGTAATTCAGGCATTAAATTAAGCTTCTAACTATATGAAGTAGTAGTAATTACAGACATCGAAATTGCAGTCATATTGTAATCAGATTAACTACAGTGTAATTGATGTACCTACATCACAAACTATCTACAAAAGTCAAATACAAGGTGTTGGATTCACAGCAAACATTAGTGCTTCAGCTGGAGAGCAAGCCAGTCAAAACTGGGAGCAGACATCAGTACCCAAAATACAAACAAAGCTGTCTGTGCTGAGGTTATGTAGCATTTTGCAAGTGCTCTGCCCTTTGATTTCCAGGAAGGCTACAAAAGATTGGCATTCTCACCAGGTTTTGCTGTACCCTCGTGCAGTGTGTGAGCTTTGCAGACTACCTGGCAGGTCAGGAGTTACAGCTCTGTCTCAGGCAGGCAGAGCCTCCACACTTGCTTTCTGCAATTAGGCTTCTCAACATCTCTCCTCAGGAAAGTACTACTGGCTCATTAAAGCTAATTGCTGGCAGACACCTGATCCCCTCGGAGGACAAGGAGAGGAGCCAGGCTGAGGGGAGGGCTGGTGGGTGAGTGGGAGCACCTACCAGGCAGGTGGATGCACTTTTAATCATTTCTACAATTGACTTACAGCTACAGGAAACTTGACCTTTTCTTTGATTAGAATCTGAGCTGATGAAATTCCTCTTCTTCTCTGCAATCAGTTGCCATATGAATTAGGCCATTAGATATGTGTATCTACCTATCTGCCCTAGGCATGTTGTTAATGCAGCTGTGATTAAAGTAATTCATTACAAATTATTGGGTGTGAAAAGGGATCTGATACTATAAAGTAATATTTTAAAGTAGACATTCTAAAAGGCACAGTCAGTGTCATGCTTTGTTTTCAATTATTGCATGTTTTTATCTCTGGCACGAACAGTAAATTACCCACTACAGGCCTTGTGTTATAGGGCAACTTGTGCATGATCTGTGAAGCAGATGGAACTAAAAAAAATCTGATTACATCTCAGTCTTGGAAGAGATCATACCATTTTCTTAGGCTGCAGAAGCAGATTAAACACTACAAAGTTTGGGTTCTATGTATTCCTTTACAATAAGAATAGGCCATTTTTCATGTCAGGAAAGGTTTCTTGCATCCTCTCTCTTCTCCATTTTTTCAGTGTCAATTTATTTCATATATTTTCCTAGAAAATACTCAAGTTTTATTTAAAAGAAGTGTTTTAATAAAATATTAATATTGAGCATTTAGTTACATCCATTTACACAGGAGAAAGAAGTCCAGCATTTGTCCCACCCTACTCATTCCAGGAATTTTTACTGTAGTCTTGGCATGTTTTTATCTCAAGGCTGTTACCATGCAGTGAGGCACACTGAAAGCAGTAGGATGGTGCAGGTGTACATCCGTCTTCATATCATTATTCATAGCTCTGAAGGTTGATTTTTCAGGCTTCAAACATTTTGAATGGTTTGGCTATTTCTAGGGATGTGTTCAGGCACACCTTTGTTCTGCTCTGTGTAGAGGGTTAAAGATGCTGCAGCCACATTAATGCCTTTGTGTTTCTAGGACTTTACTCCACAGTTTGTTATTGACTCTGTCTGGAAAGATGAGAATTGCTTTGTATAATTACATGATTGAACTCCTGGAGTTGCCTGAAGGATAGATTGTATATCATGGCATTTATTACTTTTTCACCTGAGTGCAAAAAGCAGCAGATTGCTGTACAAGTCTGATCAAAATAATCACACAACTGTATTCATCATGAGGTAACACATAACGTATACAAGACTGGCTGTAAAGCCTCCATCTCACCTTAAAACCTGTTTGATTACTGCATTGTGGTCCATCAATGAAAAAAAATATGGTCTTTTTTTTTTTGTAATTGTGGATTTAAGTTACAAGATAATGAAGATAAGAGCGAAGAATTACAGAAGAGAGAAAACATATTTTTGATTTAAAGCTCTGGTTGATTCAGTAAAATGTCACCCTTCAGTATTTTCTGAAAGAAAGCAATTTTTTTACTTGGACAGAAGCTACATGTAAGTAGCTTTCATTAATTGGACACATGTCCAGCAAATCTGGAAAGAAGCTATTAATTATTCCCCTGAGTGATTTTTTTTCATAATTCCTGACATAATTCTTAGACATCTTAAAAACAAGCTGTCTTGTTATTTGTTGATGGTTCAGGGTGCCGTTTTTTTGGTGAATGAAAATAAGAAATAATATAGGTGTATAGGTATATAATTATTATCTTGCACGTTTTGATCATATCATGTTTTGATAATCTTTTCTGTTTCTCATCTAAAAAAAAATATTTATTCTTCATCCAGGGATTCCATCTCTCTTTTCAATTTTATTGGCCAGAAGAATGTAGTTGTGTAAGACCTTGAAGAAAGCTTAATAACTTTTCATAGTCAAAGGCTCTATGATTTTTATTAAAAGCACAAGTAATTGACTCTTCATTGAAGACCTGTGAGGAAAAAATTTGGGTCACAGGGTTGTTGCAAGACTGAATATCGCCAGAATTAGTGGCACTGAAGTTCTTGCAGTGGTTGAGTCTCATAGCCCCCTGTGGAGAACTGGAGCTATAGGAAATACATGTAGCACTAAGTTCAAAATATCCTTATTATTGGCTGGACAAAATTTTTCAAACAGTGCAGGCAAAAATCCCAGGAATCTGAATGTGCAATATCTGTTGGTGCAGCCCATCTTCCATGAGTTAGAGCATCATAAAAATCACTCTTCCTTGCACGGCTTGCATGCACAAGACATAAATGAATAAATTTTCTGGAAAGCCTGGCTGGCCATTACATTTTTTACTTCCAAGGCCTTCAACTTGGCTTCTAGGATTGCTCCCAAATGCTGTGAGTGTAATGAATTGCAGGCACACAAATGAGACATCAGATCTGCAGGCAAAAAGGGCAGCAGAATTTACATCTGCAGCTAAGTGCTTTTACAGTATTCCAGGTACTGAGTGAAAAGTAAGTTGAAGACTGTGGAAAATATTTTGCTGTCTACAGGTGTCACCAAGGAAAAGGAATTGAGACTTGTGGGCAATCTCTATGGTGTTTTAGTGCTGTGTGAGGGTTTGGAAATGCCAGTAGTATGCTTCACTCTTATGCTTTAGTTACATATATCTGGGAAATTGCAAGAATTTAGGGATAATGTGCTGCTTGTTATGTTCTCATATTTTTGAGGGAGTTTGTTCCAAAAAAAAAAAAATAAAAAAAAGTGTAGTTCCACTTGCAGGTATTCTAGAAGTTAGGAAGAAGTGTCCCTTTGATCTGATTCTAGGGAGTCTAATACACTATGCAGAAGACTTCAAGATATTAAACAGAACTAGGTCACGTAATTTCCAAACAAGCATAAGAAGTTACTTAGTCTTTCTCCTTTATTTTCTAGATCATCTTATTGCAGCAGTAATGAAAATCTCAGTGCATCTGTGTGCTGTAATTTGGAGGAATGGATACTAAATTTTTGAGAAACTTGATTTTTACACGGGAGGTAACACAAGTGGACACTCCAGGCCATGCTTTTCTAGCAAACAGCTGCTCACACTAGGAATTAGATTATACTTGTATGTCCTTGGAAGCACTGATGGGTACCTGGGAAAAGTGTAGAGTCAGGATACAAATTGTCTAAGAAGAGCTTTCAGGAAGGACATCTGAACACTTCTGTTGTACCCTGTGTGCTGTGAAAGAATTTATAGTTGAATGTTTGGATGTGATTTCTGAATAACAAGAAAACAACATTTGGGTTTTTTTATTTTTAGGAACATTAAGGTCCCCAGTTCAAACTTCTCCTTAAAATTATTGTAGTCTCTATATAGACTATAGTCATGTATCGTGAATTTTTTTTATTATTTTTATTTTTAATTCTGGGATTTTCAACAAGCTGACACTGTAAATCAGGTTTAAATTTTCAAAATTAGAAACGTTGCAAAAGACTTTTCACTTCCATCTTAAGTTTAGCTGATGCAGAAGGAGTCAAGTTATGGGAGTATGGGCTATATCTGACCCATGGGGCAGGAATGGCTTTGAAGTCAGTCTCAAAGTCAAATTTGCAGCTTGTTTACTCTGGGTCCTTAACAGTGTCTTCAGGACTCCAGAGTACACAAGGCAGTACTTCAGAGCTTAGCTCAGAGCACATTAGTCTGAAAGTGGGCAACCTCTCATATAACCACCCTCAGACTTGTGGTGTTGACATGTGGTGACATGGACAAGGGCCAGAAAATACAAGAAGGCCCTTGTGGATCCACAACATCCCCAAGATCACTTGCCATGAGGAAAAATGAAATTTGTGAAGTCTGATGTTCAGAGATCAAACGGCCAATGTGGACAACGTGGTTAGAAGAACCAGGTTTTAAGACTGTTCCAGACTAGTGGCCACTCCAGGCCCAGAGCAGTTCAGTCTGGATTATCCCTCTCTTGTGCCTGACTCAGACACTTCAGGCTGAGTTGGAAGATGGTGCAGGGGGGGCAATTGGGGACACTCTTTGCCTGATGAGTGAAATTGAGTTGAATAACTTCCCTTCATGCAGTAGTTAATAGTAATCTTGCTCCTAAATATTGTCACGTGTATGTTTGATAGGTGAGCCCACTGATATAAACAAGGTAGGAATGACTGATCCACCCCCAATCTCTTTAACATTGTACCATATGAATTAAAGTATCTCTTGAGTAAGAGCCTTGGATGCCACGTTAGACTGCTGTCAGGTTTCTTTTCTGCTTCTCATTCCAGCGTAAATGGCTGACTCTTGTACGGCATGACCTGATCACCGGGACAGGTCAGCCAGAATAGAACTTCAAATTGGGTTGGATGTATCTTGAATTTAATTAACTCCTGCTGTTTAGGCCACTTAGACATCTCTCTCTGAGCTGAATGGTTTACTCTCCTACTTTCATCTCTTCGGGATGAGAAGCTGGGTCCAAAGACCAGCGAATTGAAAGGACTTCAGGAAACTTTGTAGCCTGTTACAACAATAACAGGAGGAGGGACCGCAGAAACTACCTTTTGAGCAGCCACGCACCAGGTGAGAGCAAACTCTAAAGGAGAGGGCAAGACAACTGGGGTGCGCCATTCCTTAACTTTTGTTCCTGGAGCTGGAGATGAATAAGGGCGGCTTCTGCTCTCTGCTCCATGTGCAGCCCAGACTCTCCAGTAGGGAGCACAGGAACGGACTGAAATGAATGACGAGCTTCCAGGTTAGTTAAGGTTCTCTTGATTCATCTTTGTTTTGTTCCTCCCTAGAGTCACGACTCAACAAACCTGCGTAACTGGCAGTGCTTTTAAAGTCTCAGACAGGAGAAGGCGGCTCTTCTGCCCCCTGATAAAGGGCTGTGTTGGCTCTTTAGAGGGGTTATTCACATGTATTTGGAGGACAATACTTGCAGTTCACTCTACCTTTGACCTGTCATTTCTAATGCTACCGGATGAGTTTGGAGGGTGACCATACTGCCTTTGCAAAATATTAGGGGGCCACACTGATGCAAGGAGATGTGTAGGATGTATGCAAGTATTTTATTTCCCGGAGAGGGCTGTGATCTTGACATAACACATTATTAATTATCGGAGTTAAACCCACAGAACTGTTTCCTCTGGTTCTATGGAGCTACTCTGTGGCTGAGGTGGAAATTCAGTGTCTCTGTGGCATCTGAGGCTTCTGACTCCTCTATTCCATAAAATGCAGCAGGCCAGGAACAGCCTGTTTGCCTTCATAATCCAAGGCTGTTTTGGAGAGATGGTTCAACGTTTTCCACTTTCAAACCCAATTTTAAACATCTGTATTCCACACTAAGATGAGGTTTAGGCTCTGATAGAGCTTGAATACTCTCCCTCTCCCAGAAGGATTAGTTCCATGACTGACTAAACCCATATAAAGCTGATAATTCATTGTAAGGGATGGTGCTTCTTCACAATGAATAAATGGATGCCTCCATTGTGCTTCCCAGTTATGCAAGGTGTCTTCCCTTTTCATAGATCTTTTAACATATTTTGTGTGATTTTTTTTTCCACACATTTTGTGCCACATTTCTATTTCTTCCTCAGTATAAATGTTTCATAGTCACTTAAAAGTACAAAAAAAATTAGTGTCTGCAGCTGAGCTCTCAAGGGCAATAATCTGACAACAAATGGGTGGATGAAAGGGAGAAAAAGACTTCATTATGCATTTCTAAACCATTCTGACAAACAACAGTGAGGAAATGTTTTTAACCTATGAAGCTCAATTAAATTTTATCTTCCACTATAAAATGCTCTGGCTGTGGTCCAAGAAGGACTTGAGCACAAATGTCTCCTTTCTCAGTCCCTGGCTTCTCGAGCTGATTGCACAACCCTGTGTTAAGCAGTTTGGCTCCCCAAGCACATCATGGGAAGGGCTTGGAGGAATCAAGCTGAAAGTTGAACACTGCTTTCAAATGTTGTGGTGGTTTAAACAGCTCTGTTGAACCCGGGCCCTCCTTCCCCTCCCTGTCATCTCTAATCTGCACCAGGTCCTGACAAAGTCCGTGATGTGCCTGTGCTGAACACTTGCATCTCAGTGAGGTGATGGGGATGTGAACACAGAATGGACAGAGAACAAAGGGCCACTGAAACCAGCTCTGCCTGTTGAAGGCAAGCCTAAGCAGAGCTTTCTTCTTGCTTTTACATGGAACTGGAGGAAGAAAAGTGCTCTTCCTCATGAAAAAGGCCTCCTAAATATTTTTTAAAAATATTTTAGAGAAAATATTTGGTTTGCTTTGAATCATCATTAAATAAAACACAGCATTGTTCTCAAAGTAGGACTTGGACTGCTCCTCCCAGTTATCTGGGGGACCTTCTCTCAGTGCTCCTGCTCAGGCTCTGTGGCACATGGCACCTTTTCCACCATGTGGAACAGCTTAAGAGGAAAACATAAGGATATTGAAGGCAAAACATAAAGTGTCATGGAATTTGGGTGAAATAGAAGCCAACATTAAAGCTGACATTTTGGTCTTGGGTCCCCATGTTCTATGTGACTCCCACTGTAGATGTGCAACTTCCTTTGTTAAACAGTTGTCTGAGTTTGTTGGTTTGGGGATTTTTGGAGCGCTGGTTTGTTTGCGGTCTTTTTTTTCATTAAAAGTACTACACTAAATTTCCTTCTCAGGAGTATATTTCCTAGTCACCAGTGGTCTTCAGGAAGAAATAGTGAATTTTTAGTATTACCTGAGGGTCTGTGATTCAAACTTTGGTCTGAGTGTCATTTTGGTGAAATGTTTGTGTGATGATTTGGGGAAAAAAAATTCATATTTATCATATTTATATGATTTGGGGACCAAAGGTCCTCCTCTTTGTGTTTGTTGCTTGGAAATTACAGAATCAATTAGGTTGGAAATGACCTCTAGGATCATCGAGTCCAACATTCTCTGTTGGTAATTAACAATTCACTAAAATCCTCCATCTATGACTGTGTAATGTATATTTAGGTCTCACACTTTTCACATGTCTTGCATTTGCCTCATGGCATCTGTGTCTAATGATTTCAGAGTAAAACAGACATGGGGAATATTGGAAAAAAAATAATTACAATGTTTTTCTAGTGGAATTCCCATACCACAGTAGGTGTGGGGAGAAAACCAAATGAGCGGATAAGGGGTAGTTCAGATTTAATGAAAGGAGATTTGGGTTCAGCATATTAATATAATAATGCTTTAAGTAGTCCTCCTGACAGTCAGTGTTACACTGGAGCTCTGAGAAAAAAGAAGCCCTGAACAGTGGCCATCATTGAAAAGAGATATGTGTAGGCAATCTACTCTCAAGTAGATGCTGACCCTGCATTGTCTTGATTTTTGTGATCATAAGCTTTGTAAAAGGGTCTTCCCATAAAAAATTCCATTTTCCACAAAATACTATTTCTGTATTTTTTCCTTCTGTGGGAGATACTTGGAAAAGACAGTGAACATGTAACTAAAATAATGTTGTAGCAATTATGTGATTTTTTTTTTCCAAGGACATGTGAAGGGTTGCTTCTGACATCTGAATTTAGATCAGTCACTGCAGAATCCATGCCAAGTGTGTTGTTGGGCAGAACTGTTAATATGTTCTCTTGTTGATGGGCAAAGACCATTGTCTGCAGTTTATACCCATGCCCTAAGGAGAGGAGCTGAATTTAATCTTACACTGTGAGTCAGCAGCAGAACCAGATCCAGAACACGAGTTCTGTGTATTTGTGTTTCTCATTTCGACACAGATGCTGAAGCTTTTCCAAAGCTCTGAGATGCTTCTACAGTTAGTCCTATTGCAAATGCACCACTGAGATGATCTCTGCAATACAGAGTATTGTACTTTATGGGAAATTTTACTGCTGAGCGAACAGCAGTGTTGTAGTAGAGTAGGAAAGGTTTTAAGAAATTAATTAAAAATAGGTCAAAACTCTATTAAATGTGGAACTTCCTGTAAATCTCAAGCCCCATTGAAATATGCCATATATGTGCAGGGTACACTGCATTTAAAGGAGGTTAGTCTTAGAGTATTTTTGTGTCTCACAAAAGTAGGTTCTGAAGTACATTCCAAGGCCAGTTCAGGGAAAGGAATAATAACATAAAACTATACTAGAAAAAAAATTGAGGCAAATTCTACTCCACATTGGAATGAAATATTTAATGGGTATTTGTAACATAAGTGGAAATCTAAACTATACAAGAATTTTTCACAGATGAAGCATGAAAAGACCGCACAACTTATGCCCTTAAGAAACTTTTTCTGCAAAAACAGGATTTAAAAAAAAAAAAAAAAGTTGCAAGAATTGTTGCTACAGCAATTGGAAATCACAGAATAGAAGGACTAACAGGGCAAATGTACTCAGAGGTCTCTCTTCTGTGATTTACAAGATCAAATACACTTGAGAAAAGCATAATTTCCCGAACAGGAGATAAAATAGAGGAGGCTGTATCTGATACTGAGCCTGTTTGTTTAATGCTAAATACTTATCTGTACCAGGGGTCTCAAAAGAGCTCTTAGGAGAAAAACCCCTGTGGTCTGTGAATTTCTATTCCTTTGGGAAAGTTCTGCAAAGTTTACTTTGGTTGCATATAGCGTGGGAGATGTCACCAAAAAGTAAAATGTGATTTTAATGATTCAAAGCTTACTGAGGTTTCTATGTACCATCATTTCATCTGAGATATTAAAGTGTAAGTGTTCAATTAAATTTGCCATTCAGTTTTAGAATGAACATGTAGTGGTTAAAGCAAAACAAAAATGCCCAGATCCAGAGTTAGACAGTTACGTACCTCAAACAGTAGCAATATCCCGGTTTGTGGATTCAGGTGGAGGTGGTGACTTGGAGAAGTCATCACCAGGCTCAATGTGATGTGGGAAATTTTTCCTATCTCTCATTTCTCTTTCCTAAGCTACCTGTTTATTGCTTATCTTGGCTGGATTCTTCTGGAAGTGATCTCCTAAGAATACCAGGAGCACTTTTCTTTTAAGGTTACAAAGGTGTGCAGATTAGAACAAGCTCAGAAGCAACTTGATGGCATATTTTAACTTCCAACAGGTTTTGGTAATCATTAGGTAGTCAGCTAAAGACAGAACACGAGCATACCAGATTTAATTTAATATCTTGGTTTATGAATTGAAAGATTCAGTAAAGGTCTTAGAGACAGAGTAGTTAGACAAATTTTTCTGTTCAGGCAAAAGCTTGTCTTTTGCACAAACTTGTGGAACTGCATAAAAAATTGGAAATAAGATGTTTTTGTAGGTCTGCCACTGATGTGCTAAAGTTCAGTCTCCCAGTTAAGTTGTACTGCATAAGGCATGGAAAGAGCACAGCAAATAAATGCAACAAGCAATGGAGGAACAGCTGCTGGAGAAGATGGATGTTTTGCTGTAATGATGTTGCTAAGATTATTAATTTATTTAATAGAATTCAGAAAGGATTCATCTGTTAGCTGTCATGATTTTATCACTGGGAGTCTGCGGGTTGCCACAGGCTATGGGCATGCTGTTTGCCTGTTAACAACATCCAAGGGGGGTCAACTGACAAATAGCTTTGTTTATTACCATTTGGTTTATAGTTCAGGATTCATTTGGAATGTCCCAGCTAACATTTGGTCCCACAGTTTCCTAATATTGCTGACACCAGCTGTAACAGCAGCCTTTCACTCCTGTAAAATCCTTCTTCCTTTGATGAGCTAGTTCCTGTAATTGGTTGCATGTTTTTTTTTGCTCCCTAGATTTTTACCTGCAGGCCAGTTATGACCTTGCTGTTCTAGCTGCAGCCTGCACACATCACAAAAACAACATGTCTCTAAATGTCTTACCATTCATGTTTAAGATGAGACAATAGGTGGATGAAAACAACAGGCACAAGGACTGCAAAATTATGAGATTTTTTTTTTTCTTAAATATTAGGGGAAGTTTACAGGATGCAATGGTTTTGTTCGTTGCTCCTTTGCTGTTATTTTGGGGTTGGGTATTTTTGTCAGTCTTTCAATGCCTTGTAGTAAAGTGAACTTTTCCCAATGTAGAGATCTTAAAGTTTGCTGTTATCACTTGGAATCAGAGAGGTGAAGGTCACAGTGATTTATCCAGATACATGTACTGATGGCATCCATATAACCTCAGTCACCAGCAGTTATTGACTGTAATCCAGGGCTGTAATTCAAGTGCTCTGATTGAGTATGAGGGGTGATAATACTTGTTCTCATTATTACAGAGAAAAAATACCAGCAAGTGACCATGTAGTCGTGATTTCCTCATCATCAGAAAACTGTGTGAGCCAACACTCTCTGATTTGATTTCTGAGAAGCTGATGAAAGGAATTTTTTATTATTTGTCTCTCTGTTTCCTGTTCTATATATATCTAAATAGAGGAGACTTGCAAGTCCATCCTTTACCTATCCTATCAGAAATTTGAGATAGTTTTAGAAAATTATTTTGCTTTAATTTCAAGTTG